>JARHVA010002046.1:2612500-2735000 GCA_037957365.1 Torreya grandis
AGCTTGTTTGGCAATAATAGGATGTTCACTTGGATCCATACCTCATAACTATAATCAACCAATACCTTGGTCTTCTCCTTGATCTTGGTCTCTTCATTAATAGCATGAGCAGTCAATGAGATCTCTTGGCACTTTTCAACATTTGTATCATTCTCCACCATAACAAACAAATTATTTGGACTAGCAAACCCATCACAATTCCTATTTACTAGCTTTGGTCTTCATGAGTTAACTTGTCTTCTTCCATGTACTCTGGGAGCTTAATAGAACTTATTCTAACTTGTAGGCCTTTTCTTGTAGAACCTAGCAATGTGACCTCTTTATTCATAATTATGCACACCATACTCTTTGAAAAAATCTCTTTTTGCCTTTCCATATTTGGACAAAATCTTGCATGTGTCCTATGTTATAACAATTATAGCACTCAACATTTCTTGAAGGAAACTCAACTTGTTTTACCTTAAATGGATAATGTTTTACAAAGTGTCCCACATCATGACATTTGAAACACTCAATCTTGCTTACACTTTTTGACTGATGACCCCCATCATACTTCCATACAAATTCATTCTTCAAAGGTATTTTACATTTTCTATATCTATGCCCACACTGATCATAAGTATAGTAGTAACCATTAAAATTTGCATACCTCATGGCATTTGGCTATATAATCTAATTTGTATTTAATATATTTTCACCAATATTCCCTATTTGATGATTTGTCTTTTAAGACTGATTATCCTTGTTCACATTAGTCTTCATATTATCTTGAGTTGTATTCTTTGGTCCTTATTTTTATCCAAGACTATTTTAATTACTTGCATGCTTTTAATCATTCAGAATATTATCTATATCACTTGAGCTCTTTTCAAATCTCACAAATGACATTACCTTACTAAACACCTCATCTAACTTAGATTTCAATGACTCATTTTCAATTACATACCTTGCAAATTCATATTGTTTAGCTTTAAGGCTTGTAGATATAATTTCCAATTAATAACTAATATGCTTGACCACATCTTCATGCTCCTTATCATATTCATCTATTCTTACCTCAAACACACTGAATTGATCTTCAATGTCCTTGAGTTTATATTTCATCTTCTTATTGATATTCTTCTCAATCTTCAATTCTTCATGAGCATTAGTCAATGCAGTCTCATAGACTACCTCATCTTCATAATCATTTGAATCACTCCAAGTGGACTCATTTTACTATGAGAAACTTCCTGCCTTAGCCATGGAAAGGGATTTATCTTCAATAGGACCATCATCTTCATGAATGTACTTCAAGTCACTATCTTCACTCTCATTAGATGAGCTACAATCTTCTTTGGTGTAGAGACTCTTTGTCCTTGAAGTACTTCTTCTTATCATCAAACCTTCTAAATACCTTCTTATTTTTATTAGACTTGAAAGATCTCTTCCCATCATCATGACCTTGATCATGCTCTTCATCATCATCTTTCTTATACTTATGAGGGAAATTATTAGTAAAATGTCATATCTCACCACAATTAAAACATTTTAGGGGTAGTTTACCTTTAAACTTGCTTGAACCTATTCTCAATTTTTTTCAAATTAAAGCAAATAGTTCATCTTAATCTATATTATGAATGTCATCCCCCTTGAGTTTATTACCTTGGAATTTTTTTTGGTCTTCATTTCAATCTTGAAATCCACTTCCTTCTTTGGTGGTATATCATCATTCTTCCTCATCTCATAGGTAGTAAGGGTACCATGGAATTGATCTATCTTCAACTAAGGTAATGATTCTCTTCTATAGAAGATACTTTTAGATCAATATTTAGGGATAGGGACCTTAATACATTTTGAACTTCACTAGTTTCTTCAAGGTTCTCTCTAATACCTCTGATGATGTTCAATATCTCATAAAAAATATATAGAAATAATGCCATAATATCTTCTTAATTCATTTTGAAGCTTTAAATTTCCATATGTGAGTCTGTAACTTAGCAAGATTAACCTTTAAATCTCATTCAAAAATAGTCTTCAATTTATCCCATATTTCCTTGGCAGATGTGTAATGGATTACATTGTTGAAATTAGTCTCTATAAGACCACAAGTGATGGCATTAATTTTATTATAATTATTCTCAAATATATTCTTATCAGTAACATTAGATGGAGGAATAACATG
Source organism: Torreya grandis (assembly GCA_037957365.1). NCBI lineage: Eukaryota > Viridiplantae > Streptophyta > Pinopsida > Cupressales > Taxaceae > Torreya > Torreya grandis. Next base: position 2,614,665 of record JARHVA010002046.1, read on the forward strand.
AGCAACATAACCATCCAAAATAGATTGCCATACATCAAACCCTAGGGACATAATATGTCCTCATGATATCACTCTAAAAAGCATAATTGGATCCATTAAACACCAATGTTTGTTTAGTAGAGAAACCACATTGCACATTTTGATTATCCATTGTACCTTAGATCACCTTCAAGCTATTTAAGCCTTAATGAAAGGACCTAATCTGATACCAATTGTTATAGGTACAATCATTAAGAGGTGGGTGAATCAATGAGTCTAAATATTTAAATTTAAATTTTAGTCCTTTAAACTATTAACCAATCAACATATATCAATTTGATCAAACAACATTAACAAGAGTGCTCGTTCATTCAATGTATACATAAGATCAAACAAATAACACATACTTCTTGTTAGAAACCCTCATGGGGAATAAAACCCACTCTCAAGCCTTAAATAATTGTCTTATAAAAAATTACAAACAAGAGAATGATCAACTCCTTTAGACTAACAAACCTTGATCATATCCTCCTAATAAAAGGTATTTAGTGAACCACCTATTTCACAAGGAGAAACTGCCCCTAAGGAAGAACAAGTCCTTTAGACCTTATTTTTAACACATTAACCTTAAAAATGATGTCTTCAACACCTGATGATGGATATTTATTTTTTAACCTCTACACAATATCTCTCTATCTCAAATAGGTTTCTCACATAGGCATGTCACAAACTCTTTCCTTCTTCACTCAAACTATCCTCGTATGTACACTCGAACCTCTTTACATATCCTCAAATTGTAAGAGCACTATCCTAACATTAGGAACATCACCTATAGGACATACACATAGTCATCAATTTGTTTTGCTCATTAACTCAATAAACATGCACACTACCTATCTTTTTTCTTCACAATTCACACATTCACCTTGCACACATCTCTCTCACAAGTCACACATACAAGTCTAGAAACCAACACATTTGGTTTCAATATATATAGAGAAATAATGAACTATCAAGTCCAAAATAATCCTTATCAACCAAAATACATTCCTTCACCCTTAAAGCATCTCACATGGGTCATACTTAAGCGTAATCCACTTTCAAATATGCCTAATTCACTTTTAGGTCCTATGGAGACCCATTTTTCTCTTTGACATTTTTATGAGAAAACAAAGAACATAGGAAAATTTTACAAAAGCATGGATCATTCCACATGACACTTTGACATCATAAAATGATCATAGTCAGCAAAATACTCTTCTACTAAAGTCCAATTATCTCAAACACTTCTTTGTACACATAGTCATTATGAATGAAAACATAATTAGCTTCAAAACCTTTGTTCATACTACATACGATTGATCAAACCTTCAAAAATAACATAGAACATCCTCATAGAGTCTAAAACACTCCCCAATCACTAATTCATCAAGATACATCTAAATAATATCAAAACAAGCTCAATTACCCTTCTTGGGTTACTTACATAATAAGCATGAACACACAATCAACTTTGAACCTTTATAACTATGTTTGTACACATTTTTAGATATTCAAATCCATATTACCAGATGTGCCTTGGATTCCTATACCACTTTGATTTTTAATATATGGTCAAATTCATTTTAGATAAAAATATATGACTCAAAAATAGACACTAGTTTTTTCCTTTTTAAATTCAAATATTCAAATGAAACGATCATAGTTAAACCTTGGACACTTTACAATCATCTCATGTCCTCATGATTTAGATTAAATACACACCATCAATATCTTTCAAACTTTAACACATAGGCACCAATGTTCAAGAATCAAACCTCTCTCACTTTGAAGTCATCTCATGTACTCTTGCAATCTTGACTCAATACACACAGTTGATTTCTAATTATCAACCTATTCCTTACCCTACAATGCTCACCATTCAATCTTTACTCAAAACCCCTAAGATCATAACAATTAGTACCATCGTGTGCCTTTTGAGGAATTTATCGATAGTCCATTCATACCATTTATCTCTATTAGTATGAATAACCACTCACCATTGATCTTATGAAGAAGTTAGATCTAACTCTACTTATCATTAAACTTTTTACACTTGTCCTCATCATGCAACATCCTAACATCTTGGAACACACATGCTCCATTGATATTATATAAGATATTTGATATTTATATTTAATAAAAATATGTCACATTAACCCATTTGACTCTATACATGTCATTAGATCTAGAAGTACGAAGTCCTACAAACCATTGTATCTCCAATACATCTAGTATGGGGACCAACTATAATAATCTTGGAAAGACAACTTTGCACAGATATTACTTTTGCCTCGATCAATCTCATGATCTCATATTTACATAATATGAACAATTTTCATAGGGGAATCCAACCATGTAATAAAATGATCCTATAAACTTCTTTCATGTGAGATATAACACCATTAAAATTCCTCCTCAAAGTCTTTTATCAAAAAGCCAACTATGCTCAAAATTTGTTTGAGAGACCAACTTTGAACATGCATATCTTTTGATGCGCTTCAAAGAATGATATGAAATTTATAAAAAATAAGATAGGATCAAAAATTAATAAAACCATATGATCACTTTATCCTAAAACATTCACACATGTGAGATATGAAAACATCAAAAATTCATACTCGACTCTTCTTTCCACTTCAAAAATTTGGCTATGGGAAAATATTATCAAAATGCTTGAGAGCCCAAATTTTCACCCACATATATTTGATTGTGCTTAGGAACATGACCTAAGATTTAACACATATAAAATATGTAAAAATGTGATCACAACCATATGATCAACTCCCCCTGACACATCCACACATGGTAATGATGATGTTAGCAAACTACCTACTCAGATTTTCTACCACTAGACCCAAAATGTCTAGATGAAAACTATGGACTACTAGATGAATTAAAATTATGTACACAAGATATATAATAATAAAAAAATTCTTATATGACCCATTTAACATTTTCAATACTCCATACTCATCCATAAAAATCTCTAGCCATGCCAAAACTAAAGATTAACCAAGCCAACTTCAAGCACACTAGAACAAACACATTACACACTTTGTCATTATTACTAAGGCTATCAAATAACTTCATTTACTCACCAATAAATCTCCATGACATCATTTAAAAATATCCAACACTATCCTATAATGAAAATCACCAATTTAGACCAACTGTAACCAATTAAGGAACTACCATCCTTATTTTAGTGAGACTGCAATCCCATAAGGAACTACTACACCTATCTAACTAAGATGCCATAAAAATAGACCTTTAGAAAGTTTCACCTTACAATTAGGTTATAAAAACCTATATGTTGAGCTAACATAATAAAACCTATGAATAAAACATCTCCTAGAACACTGATTATATGCCAATCTGATAGAGATACAAAGTATATCAAAACTCTTCAACTTTGCACACTCAATACATCTAAAGCCACCTTTTAGATCACTCTTCACTCCTCAGTAATAATTATGGAACCATATAAATAACCTAATTAAATGATCATACACATATTCCACACTTTGATTTGTCTCTCAAATCAACCACCAAGTTCACACAGACAACATCTATCCTTTGTTCACATTCAAAGCATCCAAAACATCCTTTTGGATCACCCTAAACCTCTTTTCTCACCCTTAACTTATGAGAGCATTATTATAACATCAAAAACATGACCCATATTTTGTACACATAGTATTCAATTTTATCTACTTATCAACTCATCTACTAGGCATTCTACCTCTCCTTCACTCTATAACACTCACATGCACACACCTCTTACAAGTTTAGAAACCATCACATTTGGTTTTGCTATTTATAGATAATTCATGATCATCACCATCTTGGTTAGTCAATAGGAATATATTAACCCTTATTGAAATTATAATGTTCAATAAAATCTCAATACCATCCACATAGGTTGGCCATAACACCCATAGTTCACCCTTAAGCAACTACACCTTTCAATTAGGCCCTTATAGCTCTTATAGGTCTCATGGAGACCTATTCACCCATTTATCACTTCATCAATAAAAAAATAACACAAGACCACTTTAAAATACATGGGTCCACTCCTTATGTCCCATTTGACTTCCTCAAAAGATCATAGTCAACTCTACTCACCTCTACATATGATCAATCTGCTCAAACACTGACCTGGTGCATATGAACATCATGAACAAACACATAGTCAATTTTTAAGCCTTTGTTCATACAAAATATCAATTAGTCATACCTAAAAATACCATATAAATCATCCAAAGGGAGTCCAAAATACTTTTTAATAGCTAGGACATCATAAAACATATGAACATCATCAAAACAAACACAAATAACCTTCTTGGGTCACTTGCAGAATACACACAAAAACATAGTAAAATTTGAAGATAAATATAATTGAATATACACACTTTAATATATTAAAATATATATTTATGGATGTGCCTTGGAATCATTTAAAAATTCACTTTTTACACCATGAGCAAATTTTTCATAGATCGAAAGATATAGTGCAAAAATTGAGCACTAGATATTCATTCACAAATTTAAATATTTAAATCTAAATTATCACAGTTAAAATTTAGTCAGATAGAATTCATCTTGTTCCCTCACATATTAAATTAGTAATTCATTTTCTATCTTCTTCAAACTTTATCTCATAGTGTACCAATACTCAAACATTAAACTTCAAACACTTGGCATCATCTTGCTTCTTCTTGACATCCTAGAAAAAACACGCTCTGTCGATCTCCTATATATAGATCAATATTTATTTATGTTAAACATTAGACACTTTGAACTCATTTCAATCAATACACTCTATTGATATTGATTAATACAAACACCCACTCACTATCATATCTTAGTAGTAAATCGATCTTTACCTCTACCTATCATTAATCAACTATAAATTTCACCTATTTGACTTGATATGCACTATTAGATCAATTTGTACAATCAACCACAAACCATTGGAAATTCATTTCATCATGATATTTATCTTTTGAAAAGTGAACTATGGTAACCATTGCAATCTTCCTAGAAGGTTAACTTTATACCTTATTAAATTTTGTTATGCTTAGATGCATGATCTAAAATTTGGACCATATGATCTCCTCACATAAGATAATTCAATCATATATCAATCTAATCTTGAAAAATTTTCATGTGAAAGATATAAATCCATTAATATTCTCACTCAATTTTCTCTACCACAGAGCCAACTATGTCAAGAACTACATGGAAGGCCAACTTTGCACATAGATATCCTCTGATGCACTTCATCACATGATCAAATCATTCTAAAACTACCACATGTGAAAAATATTAATACATAAAAATTCTTACTAATCTTTTCTTGCCACATGCATATTTGGCTAAGTGTGGGAAAACACTATAAAATTGTCTTAAAGACCAACTTTGCATTTGCATATATTTTGTCATGCTTCATCACATGACCTAAAATTTATCACATATTAATTAGGAACTATAATTAAAAAACTCATGTGACCATTTCCTCCTATCACCTTGATGAGTGTGAATTCTGACATCATCAACATGCTTACTTGGCTCTATTTGAATATAGAAAACACTGTTAAAATGCTTGAGAACCCAAATTTGTACCCACATATATTTTTTCATGATTCATCACATGAAATAAAATTTACTACATAAAAAATAAGGACTAATGTGATCACAACCATATGACCAACTTCCCCTAACTCATCCACATGTGGTAATTATGATGTCATCAAACAATATACTCAAATTTTTAGCCACTAGACCCAAAATGTTTAAATAAAAATAAAAATCAACTAGATGCAATATAATTATGCAAAAAACCTCTCTAATCATCCCTAACCTTTTATATGACTTATTTCATGTGCTCAAAACTTCAAACTCATCCCTAATCATCTCAAACCATGCCACAACTTAAGATCAACCAAACATACTTCAAGCATACTAGGACAAGCACATTGCACACTTTATCATTGTCACATAGACTATCAAGGCACTTCATCCACTCACTTGGACACCTCTAGACATCATCATGACATCATTAAAAATTGTCCAACAATCTCCCACTTTGTTATTGATGTTAACAACCAACATATAGTAATATACAACTCATCTTCCTTCTCTGTCTTCAAGCACTCTCATAATAAAAACTTTCTCCCTCTTTGAAAAAATGATAAAGTGGTCACCAAATAATATTGAGGACCTAAAAATACCATAAATAGGGGAGGACCACCTTATAAATATGATAAAAACTCCCCTTACCTTGAGCCTACCTTTTCTTTGCCTTGATAACTTCATCTTGCTCCATGCCAACACTCTCTTCAATGAAGCACTAAAACCAATGAAGAAAGAACACACAAAACACTAAAATCAGATGTAACTCACCAAGAAATATTTGAGAGGGAATACCCCTAATATATCTAAGCTAGTTCACATATTGAGCATCTTTAGATCTCCATACACCATGAATAATTACCACATAAGCTTACTAGCCTTATCTCTTAAGCCACCTCAAGGATCATCAATAAAAATTCATGCCACTCACCAAATAGAAAACATGTTCTAAACCAACATGGCATATCACATTGAAACATACATACCTTGATATTTTGGAGAAATTGAGAAAAAATCACTCTTCTTCACACTATGCCTATCTAGTCTCCTTGTAGCCCTACTTGGAACTTGTAGAGCCCACAGATTTATATAGACATAACTTCAATATCTGAAAATTAATATTTGGAGCACTTTTATATTCCCCCTTAATCACACCAATTTTCAACAACTAGATCATCTTCTATAATATAATTCCTTCACAAACCTACTCACTAATTAGGCCGTCAATTTGACAAAAGCTTGAGTAAATTAAAATCCAAAAACCTTCAAATATATATGAATCTTGATTTGAAAACCCATTTATCCCATTCAAACTATTAATAATCCTAAAATATCAAATCATAAGGCAAACCACTTTTCTAGTAGAACCCAAAACCCTAGAATCTCAAACAAACAAGGTCAATAAACCTCCTTTTGTTCAACTTCTACTTCTAAAATGTCTTTCACACTTGGAGACAACCATCACACACTTATTTACAAATATTTGAGCTTCCAGACCTTTTCGAACCTTTAATTCTTGTACCATGGATTTTGACTTACATCATGATAGATAAACCCAAGAATACACAAAAACCTCCATGCCTTCTTTCTTAGATTAAACTACTTGGTCCTCTAATCTTAGGACTTGACCAATAACAAATCTCCTCATAACTCCATGCTTCACTTGAATCATGACATCTTCAACAAGTCTTCAAATATTGTGTATTTATAGTGAATACTTATATAGAGACACCTCATCTTCAGAACGCTATGAATTTCCATGGCATATAGAATTGTTCAACAAGACTTTAACAAGATTAACAAGGTCTAGGACATAATCCTATAAGAGAAGCCTTCAACTTATAGGCTAACCTGATATCTTCCAAAAATTGATATGAAAATAGATATTTGAAACTCACTTTTATAACAAAGCATCTAAACCATGAACAACAAACTAACTCCTTCTCAAGATATGACCATTGAGATTCTTTACATGCTTCTTTTCTCCAACAAATAGATATATAAAAAGAATGCAAAAACATAGCTTGTTTTCATACCTTCTCATCAAATAATATTTGACATCCACCAAGATTCCTCTAAATGATAAGTGTCTCTTTGAACCCTAGATAGAGACAGCCCTCTGACATAGAGAGACTAAAAGTCCAAAAGCTCTTGAGAATCCCATATCTCCATATCTTTATCCAACTTGTAGTCCTACCTCATCATCTGATTGAATTTAAATGGATGCTTGACTTCATTCTTTGCATCATATTTGTTAATAAATGTTGACAACATAAAATCTTGATTTTCCTTTTTGTTTATCATGGAAAACAAACTATCCTTGGTCTCAAACTGATCTCTCCTAACAAACTTAGGTTTATAAATCCATGTGTGACCTCTTCCTTACATACTAGGAGATCCATACACCTTGTTTTGATTGTTCTTGTAGTATCTATCAATGTGACCAACTTTATGACATCCAAAACAAATAAAATCATTCATATCTTTTATTTGATGATGATTGTGATCTTCCTTTTCCATCTGGATAGAAGACAAATTCTATTTTTTTTTTCATATTTGATTCCTTCTTTTCTGTAGCAAGCAGTCCCCCTTGATCATGAATATCCTTCATAGTCTTTGGTCTTAATACCATTGAGTGAATTTTAAGAGCATCTTTATTCTTGTCAAAACATAAGTGCATCTTCAAACTATTCTTACATAATTTGGTAATATGTCCTACTTTATTAAAGTTATAACAAACAATATCATTAAACATACCTTTTAACTAATTAGAGTTATGATTTCTCTAAGACTAATCACTTCTTCTTCCAAGGCTCCATGAGGACTCATTCTTGATTGACTAACTTCTATAGTCCTTAGCTCTATGACCATAATTTATATACGTATAATAATGACCATAAAATAAACTAGCATACCTTGAAGCATTTGGTTGTTTAACATTCCTTATTGTATTGATTTCAAATATTTCATTCTCCTTGACATACTCAGGCTTCTCATATGTCTCCTTCAACTTATCCAACTTCAATATAACAAGCTCATGCTCACTTTTCAATGTCTTCATTTCAACACTCAGCTAATTACACTCATCTTTTTTTACTTTCAGATTTACATTTATAGTTCGTAACTGATCCTCAAGAATACTAATCTTCTCTTCATCTTCTTTGGCCTTGTTGGCCATGTCTTTCAATCTATATGTTTTCACTTCAATAAACTTGATCTATTCTTGATACTTATTTTCTTCTTTTTTGGACATGCCTAACAAACTTCCCTCAAGAGAACTAAATTATGCTTCAAGACATTTGATCATATTCCTCATTTCATGATTCCTCTTCTTTTGCTCCTTTAGTTGACCAAGTGCACTCATGAGATCAGATTATAGATCAACTTCTTCTTCCTTGTTTTCATCTTCTCTACTATTATGGCAAGCTTCTTTATCAAACATGATGTCCTTTTCTTTTGAACACAAACTTATCTTGAAATATACTAGCTGAATCTTGAGATCATTGATAACATTCTCATCCATTTTGGCATCTTTATTCAAGGTACATATATGCTCTTCAAGTTCTTTAGTTACAACCCTACACTATTGATTCTCTTTATTTAACTATTTGGCCATCTTTGTACCTACTTAGGATCTCCTTCAATCTATTAAGTTTCCTCGAAAGGACCAACATTGATACCAATTATTAGAGGTACAAGACATTGAAGGGAAGGGGGTGAATCAATGGTGGAAAATAATCCAATTTAATTCCAATTCCTTCAAACCCTTAATCATTCATAAAAATGAATAAGAGAGACAATGCAAGATTAAGCACATAACATAGGACATATGTGGGAAACCCTCTTGGGCAAGAAAACCCACTAGAACCTATAATTGAAATATATCTTATAATGATAAAAACTAATTTAGAATAGATACAACTAATCAAGGAACTACCATTCCTTATTTTAGTGAGACTATAATCCCATAAAGAACTACTACACCTATCTAGCTAAGTTCCCACAATAACTAAACCTTAAGTTTCACCTTAGGAGGATGTAACCCCATAGATTTTAAGCTTTCAAAATAACACCTATGAATAGAAAATCTCCTAGAACACTGATTATCTACCAATCTGATGGAGATACAAAGTATATCATCTCTCTTCAACTCTACACACTCAATGCATCCAAATCCACCTTTTGGATACTCTTTACTCTTCAGCAAAAACTCTATCATCACATCAATAATGGGACCAAATGGTCATACACATAGTCCACACTTTGATCTATCTCTCAAATCAGCCATTAAGATCACATAGACAACATCTATCTTTGCTCACACTTAAAACATCCAAAACATCCTTTTGGATCACCCTAGACCTCTTCACTCATCCTAAACCTATAGGAGCACTATTATGAAATTAGAAACATGTCCCATAGGTAATACACATAATCCTTAATCTGCTATGCTTATCAACTCATCTATTGGGCACTCTACCTCTCCTTCATTCCATAATTATCATATGCACACACCTCTTACAAGTCTAGAAACCATCACATTAGGTTTCACTATTTATAGAGAATTCATGATCTTCACCATCTTAGTTAGATAATAGGCATGCCTTAATCCTTAAAACAAATATCATATTGACACATAACTCAATACCATCACATAGGTTGGCCATAGCACCCATGTGTCACCCTTAAGCAACTACACCTTTCAATTAGGCCCTTGTAGCTCTTATAAGTCTCATGGAGACCTATTCACCCATTTAGCACATAATCAAGGAAAAAAAACACAAGACCAGTTTCAAATACATGGTTCCATTCCTTATGTCCCCTTTGACTTCTTCAAATGATCAAAATCAACTATGTTCACATCTGCATTTGATCAATATGCTCCAACACTAACCCGATGCACAAGAACATCATGAAAAAACACAAAGTCAACTTCTAAGTATTTTTTCATACATAATATTGATTGGTCTAAATTACAAAGACCATACAAATCATCCAAAATGAGTCCTCAATACTTTACAATAGCTAGGACATCATAAAACATTAGAATATCATCACAATAAGCACAAATATCCTTCTTGGGAGACTTTAAGAACACACATAAAAAAAATAGTCAATTTTGAAGCTAAATATATTTGGATGTACACACTTTAAAATATTCAAATCTATATTTATGGATGTTCTTTGGATTCCTTTACAAATTTTATTTTTACACCATGAGCAAATTCTAGATAGATTGAAAGATATAGCATAAAACATGAGCACTACTTTTTCCTTCATAAATTTGAATGTTTAAATACAAATGGTTATAGTTAAACTTCAATAATTTAAAACACATTTTGTGACCTCTTATCTTAAATTAATCATGTATCATTTATCTTATTTGAAATTTAACTCATAGTGCACCACTTCCCAAACATTAAACTTTGAACACTTGGCATCATCTCGCTTCTTCCTGATTCTTGGAAAAAACACAATCCATCAATCTCCTGTATGTATCTTGATCTTTATATATGTTAAAAATTGGACACTTTAAACTCATTTCAATCAATATGTTCCATTTATATTGATTAATATGAATACCCACTCACTGTCAGATCTTAGAAGTAGCTCAGTGTTTACCTCTGCATATCGTTAAGTAACTATCAAGTTTACCTCTTTGAATTTATATGTGTCATTAGATCAATCTATATAATCACCCATGAAACGTTGGATATTCATTTGGTCCTAATTTTTATCTCTTGAAAAATAAACTAGGTATGGGAACCATTGCAATCTACTTGGAAGGCTAACTTTGGACCTCAATAACTTTTGTTGCACTTAAAGTCATGATCTAAAATTTGGATCATATGTTGTACTCACATAGGAGAATCCAAACACATATCAATCTAGTCCTATAAACTTTGTGTTTACAAGATATAACTCCATTAATCTGGTCACTCATATTTTTCTGCCACAAAGCCAACTATGTTAAGAACTACTTGAAAGGCCAACTTTGCACATGCATATCTTTTGATGTGCTTCATTACATGACCTAAAACATAGACATATAATCTAGGATAAAAATTAAATAAACTCATATGATCAACTCATTCTAAAAATTTTAGACATGTAAAATATGACCACATCAAAATGCCTACTCAACTTTTCTTGCCACATGCAAATTTGGCTAAGCATGGGAAAACACTGTCAAACTACCTAGGAGCCCAAATTTGCACTTGTAATATTTTGTCATGATTCATTGCATGACCTAAAATTTATCACATATGAATTAGTCATAATATATAATAAACCCATGTGACCATTTCCTTCTAAAACCTCTATGCATGTGAATACTAACATGATCAACATGCTTACTCAGCTCTATTTGAACATAGAAAACACTATCAAAATCCCTGAGAGCCTAACTTTGTAACCACATATCTTTTATCACACATCATATAATTACCTAAAATTTAATTCATATCATATAGTGACTAATTTTATCACAAACATATGACCAAATCCCCCTAACTCATCCACACGTGGAAATTATGATGTCATCAAACTACCTACACAGATTTTCTGCCACTAGACCTAAGATATCTAGATAAAAACAATGATAAACTAGATGAAATATACTTATGCACATAATATTTATAATCATCCTTTAACTCTAATAGAACCCCTTACACATGCTCAATACTTTAGGAATCATCCCTAATAATCTCAAACAATGCAAAAATTGAAGATCAACAAATCATACTTCAAGCATATTGGGACAAACACATTGCACACTTTGTCATTGTCACATTGACTATCAAAGCACTTCATCCACTCACTTAAACACCTCCATGACATCATTTAAAAATCTCCAATAGAACTGAGACCTGAAACCAATTTTCTATTATACAAGATATGAAAATAATAACTAGAATAATTTTTATAGAGAATGCATCAATTTTATACCCAATTTTGGAAGGAGTTTCATAAAAACTGCACCATGTTTAGAATTTTGACTTGTAGAGCCACTTTGAAATCAAATTGATTAAAATATAAAAATTTATATTTTCACAAAATTAAAACTTAATACTATTTGAATTTAGCTTCTAAATACCTTAAGAACTTTTTTTTAATCTCTTTTGGGTAGGTTTTCTATTTTTAGAAAGTCAATTCCAGAAGACTTTGCAAAATTTATACACTTTTTGGTTATTTCCAATTTGTAAAATCACCCTAAAATCTAATTTTATTATATAGTTATAATTGTAAATTTTCAAATACAAAAGTTGAATATAAATTTAAATATGTTTATATTATGCTTAGGAATTTTAAACATGCAAAACAACGTTGTTTTTTTATTTTTATTGATCTAATTTCAAACATGAATTATTTTGAACATTATGGTTGAAATAGTAAGTTTTTGATAAAACCCATTTGGAATATCAATTTATTTTAGTGTTTTATTCATCTATGTTTTATTTTGTGGATTCATAGGTGTACCTAGGAGATTATTTTTTTACTAGATGGCAGAATGCCATTTTCCTCCATTGTCATTTTGTGGATGTTTTATCAATTTTTGAACTAGTTGTGAGGTGTGTTAGTGAAGATGGTTAATGTTAGGATATTGGTGGTTTTTACATAACACACAATTATTAGCTTATCTAATTCACATCTAGTTTTTATAGATTTTAGATTAAGGTTAGAATTAACCTTTGCTCTATTAGAAGTCTTTTGGCTTGCATGCCATTATCAAACTTGTTGTCATGGTTTATGGGAACACTAACTTAGTGAACCATTAATGGGTCACATTTTATATGGTCATGAGGAATTTGGCTCCATTATTGATCCATACTAGAGACTTTATTATAAATAAATATTTCTATTAAATACCTTATAATTGAGGTAATAAAATTCATAATTTGAGGATAAATTGGATGGAGTATGATAGCTTTAGATAAGTAGTTGATATTAATATGAATGAAGTAATAAATACCATATACATTTCTTTGTTTACTAATCTCATTTAGTTGAAATGAGTATATTTTTCCAATATTTATTCTATGCTGAATGTATTTAATGATCATTTATAACTAGTTATAAACATGTTAAGTACATTGTTCTACCTTATTAAGTTTAAATTTGGTTTATAATTTGAATAATAGAATGGATTATAACAAGGAATTATTGCTAGCTTGCTCTAACACTTTTTGTTTGTGGTTTTAGCATAGGTACTGAAAGAATTGAGGTTATGTGTCTAGAGTAAAAACATGTATTATATGAGTTTTATAAATGTATCAATATAAGGATTATCATCTATTTTTGTTTTACTGAGACTTGTGTAATGTAATACTTGAATAGGAAATACTTTCTTTTAGGTTATCTTAACCATGAAATGACATTTTATTATATATGATAAAATTGATTACGAGCAAGTTGCATCCACTACAATGTTATTATTATTATTATTGGTTGTAGTTGTGATCATAAAAAAATGACAATAGAGAGGAGGTTAGATCAAGTGTTAGTTTCACAAAACATTAAAATCAACACAATAACATGATAAAATATCTAAGAATATATCATAGGGGGAGCATAATGGACAAAATACAATTGAAAACCCAACTAAAATACAAAGAAAAACAATCCTTACCTTCCTTAATAGCTTCAAATTATTTGTTCGTGTCTTGCTTGGTTTTTGCTAAAAAAGTCTTTGGAAATGGAGTTTGGTTATCTCCTTCTCTCATTGGCACCATGGCATGTGTTAGTTTGATGTTACCTTTGGCTTGTGATTTTAGAATTATAACATTGCTTGAAATAAATGGCTTGTCTCTTTCCAAATTTGAATTATAAATTTACCTTATGATAACTTAAAATTCACTTGGCATGGCATTGTATTTATATCAAATGAAACTAACCTCAACTCAAGGTGAGTTAAGGTGTAGTTTAAACATGGAAAGAGTTTAAACTTAACCTAAGTCAATTAATTAACCATAATAGAGTTAAAAAGTGTCAAGAAATAATGATTTACAATGAATAGACATGGGTGAGATATTTCCAAGGGCTTAATAACTCACAAAAGGTAATCATGAAAAGCTAGGATATTTTATATTTTTGAATTTATATTTTTAATAATTCATTAATTACACATGGGTAATTCAAGTAGGTATTTAATTTGGTTTATCTTGTTAATTAATTCTAATTATCCTTTTTGGCATTTCTAAGATTTGATTTTATGTTCATGTGCCCCATTTATTAGGTCTATAGGCAAAATTACATGTTATGATGTCGTAGGACTATTAGAGATGAATCTATGAGAGGTTACGATTACATATGATAACGTGCCTAAATTAGGGATGAATCAATAATATTATAAGTTTTTACAAATGATTCATAATAAAATTTGGGACATTCAGTGACTCCTAGGCTTAATTTTCAATGGTTGGTAGGAATTAGTCTAAAGTTTTGGCAAAAGCCATTGTTGGCCAGTTTTAGGTGTCTATAGTTTTCCCTTATTTGGGAAGATGTTGAAATCCATAGGCACAATAATGTCTTGTCAAATAATTAAAAATTATTGTATACCTAAAGTAAAATTATGATTGAAGAAAAATATTTAAACAATGTCTGGGAAGCCTATAACGATTCCCCCTCAAGGGAGTGGCCATCACATATGATTTATGGATAGGCCCTCAAAAATAAGGAAGAAGAAGAATGAAATCAACACATGGGTGAGATTAATCCTAATGAGAAAATGATTGCATGCATTGATTTAAAAAGTATAGATTTGACTAAAGGTGACTATAATCAGTAACAAAGGTTGAGACACTGATTTTCCCAAAGGTGGTTATAATTAGTGGCAAATGTGTATGCCCTAGTTAGGGTTGATGAGTCAAAATAATATTTTTTCCATGTGTTTATAATCATTAAGATGACCTAGATTGAAAAATGATTTTGGATTATGCCCTAGTAGGGTAGATTGACAAATAATACTCAATAATATAACCTAGTACATAGATTAATGATGAGTAGGTGAAAACATAGATGTAATGGTCTGATGATTGAAGAAGCCACAAATAATCAAGCACATGAGGATGCACAAAGTGATGAAAGAGATGATTATAAAAATAAGAATTGATCAATGTGAATGATTCAATTTTACCTACTAATATAACAATGTTCATCCTTATTAGCATTGATAAAACTAGAATGGTCAAGGGGTTGATTCGATCAAGATGGGTGGGAGGGTTTACCAAGGTTACCAAGGAGAAACTTTTGTGGCTCCATTTTTTGTAAGACTTCTTGAGCTAATTTTTGCTATAGCATGTGATGGTAGGAATCATGATAGAACACCATGATAACTTGGTCAAAATATTAATAAGGACTAAATTCTTATCCACTAAACAATTGAAAATAATGCATCAATGCTAAAACCATGATGATAATGTTGAGTTATGAATATGGATGGAATTAATAATAATGCACAAGGAATCACCAAATGAACACATATAGACTAAGTCAAGGCACATTACTAAAATCAAACAAATAGGAAAGAAAAAAATAAAATAAATAAGCAAATACATAGAAAGCATGAAAAATAAAAGTAATAGAAAGCATCCTAACAATAGATTTACCCTAGTAGGGTGGTTTGAGGATGACTGACCAAGATTAAATAGGAAAAATGTTTTTGGATTTTGAAAATTTATGAATGTTTTTAGAGTTTTGAAGTATCTTAACTCATTAAAAATTGACAAGATACCACTCATAAAATGGTGAGAGCATTACTTAGGTTTCTCCTAAAATGGTGAGAGCATATTAAAAAAGGGATCAAACTGACCTCACATGAATCGATCACGACCTACATAGTCCCATTAGAACCTAAGTTACATTAGTTTCACCACCACAAAAGGTAGAGAGAATCAACTAGTTCATAACTAATTCTTAAAATTAAGGTAATTGGTGAGACAAATAAAAATATTAATGGCAAGGTGATGCAACAATGCATAGTAAAGGTGTTATTCCTAATTTTCCCATAGGTAGTTATAATTAGGAAATAATATCATAGGTTTGTGCTACTAATCTGCCCATAAGTAGTTATAATTAGTAACACTAGGTGGATTAATGATTTGCCCATAGGTAGTTACACTCAATAGCACTGGTCAAGTGTAAATGAAATAAAATTGATAGATCCACTATAACACTACTTTCATAGATTGTAATTTAAACACAAAATTATAAATACTACTAAAACTAGATCAGAATCCCCTCGTGAAAGGTGCATGAAGAACCAAAGGAACCAAGATCAAAATAGGCTTGTGTAGGATGACTAAATTAGGCTTTAGTTTAATAGGGATGGCATGGTAAAATGGTATAGAGTATGGCATTACTTAAGATGATGATGGAATCAAGATTGGATAAAATGATAAGTGGGTTGCCCCAAGTGATATGGTAAGGAAAATGGTAGGGTGTGAAATAACAACAAGGGAAATGTAAGGTATATGTTTTGGCCAAGGTTAATGATTATATTGCTTTTGTTGATATGGAGATGTACACCCTGATCATCATATGATAAAACTATAATAGTTAATCATGTAAATTTCTAGACCATACCTCTTATGAGTAGATACTCTTTCAAAAAACTACTACATATTTGAACTCCAAGAATGTTGTTGTGATTATTGTTGGTTATTGATTCTATTTACTTCAATTGTCAAGACAGTGTATCTTTATATCTTATATAAGAAAAGTATGGTGAAGGATGGTAAATATGGATAAATATTGGATGATAGGTCTATTGTGGCAATGTAAAGGTGGATGATAATGAAATTTATAGGGTTGTCATACACATAATGTTATTGATTCTAGATTTGACATAACTTTAGATGTGGAGGCGCTGAAGACTTCTAAATATGCTCTCAATAGGACCACTAGATTTTTCTATTTTTTAAGCCTAAAAGTACCTACCATTTGATTATGTTATAGATTGGAAGCTATAATGATTTGATCTTTGATAATGTCTTCATCAAGTAGTGAAGAACTATTGTGCTCAATTATTAGCACCTTGATGAGGTTTTCACCAATGAATTTGTCTTGATTATCCCATAGCACCTCTAATAAGGTTTCACTAAGGAAAATTGATGTTTGAATTTTATTGTCTTCTAGTACCTCCAAAAATGTTTCACTTGAAGATGTTGATTTTAAACTTTGATGGTCCCCTACCACCTCTGAAAAGCTTTCACTAGGAGATTTTTCTTCTTTTACATAAATGTGGTCTTATCCTACATGATGTTCTTCAACTGATATGTCATCATAAATGTAGTTCAAGAAGGTGTGATTCTATCATTCCCAATCAACACTTATGGGAGGTGGAAGGTCAATATAATGGTTAGGTTGGTTAGTAATAATGGTATGTAGAATGGTAATGGAATGGGGAGAGGTTTCACAATCCTCATATAAGATACTAGGAAAAATTATGTCAAAGTTGAAGTAATCACACTCAAAAATTGTATAAGGATCATAAATGTATTCAAATTGATCTATGTGTCATGTGTAACTAATATTGTAATAACCATGGACATATTCTAGTTATGAAGCTGAGTCTGACTCAAAAGACTCTAAATCCGATGTTGAGACTGGCATTAATTCTACATTTGATGCTAAATATGATGTCAATTCAAGAATAGAACCTAACTCTAATTATGATTCTTCATCTATTGTGGATGTTACTACAATGATGTCTTGTTGAATGTTTAGTATTGGATAAGTAACAGCATTTGATGGCATAATGGGGTCAACAAAGATTGGTTTGTCAAAGTGAGACTCCTCAACAATGGGAAAAATGTCAAGAGACAACTCCATAGAGATTGAATTATCAAAGGGAGGCTCTTGAAAAATAGGCATATGATTGAGGTAATGATTTACCCAAAGGTAGTTATAATCATTAAGAAGTGACTCAAAAAATATTGGCTTTTTAGAGTGAGACTCTTCGACAATGATTAAAGGATAAAAAGATGATTCATCATAGGTTGACTTATCACAAATCATTGGTTCAACAAAAACATCATGGATTGGTTGGTTCTATTGGCTTTGGTTTAAAATTAGTTGTAAAATACTAATTTTGAATATATATTGGTCTTCAAATGATTAGATTAGTTGGAGAGGTACTAATTAACTTGGTTTAAAATGGATAATTAGTAAGGGTTTTCTAAAATTAAGAATGGTTAATAATGGTCAAAGAATGATATGAGGTTGGATAATGATAAGGCATCATGGAGCTTGGTTGCTCACACAAGCCAAAGAGTGATGTCCTAGAATAAAAATGGTAGGGTATTGTGGAGCTTGATTACTCACACAAGCTAAGTGATGAGGTCATATAATGGTAATAGTAGGGCATTATAGAGCTTGGTTTCTCACACAAGCCAAAGTATGAGGTCTTGAAATGGTAATAATAGGGAATTATGGAGCTTGGTTGCTCACATAAGTGAAAAGATAAGGTCCTAGAAAGGTAATAATAGGGCATCATGGAGCTTGGTTACTCACACAAGCCAAATGATGAGGTCCTAGATTGGTAATGGTAGGGCATCATGGAGTTTGATTTGTTGTACAATCCAAAGGATGAGGTCCTAGAATGGTAATAGTAGTCCTTGGATGTTGTGGAGATTGGTGGATTTAACAATCCAAGTGAGGGTTAATGGTATAAGTGGGGGATTGAATGGTCAAAAAAGGTCAAAAATCATATGTTAACCTACCAAAAGAAGGTATCACCGAATCTGGTGCTTGGATTTATTCCCTAGACTAAAGATTGTAAGATATGGATTCATATCATAAACCACTTATTCATCATATGGATCTTAAGAAAAGTCAATTTGTGATTTTTTTATATCATAACTTGGATTGTATGTGACTCCACTATAAGTGTAGCTAGACATATCTACATCAATGATTAAATTTCCATATCAAAAAGGTCTTAGAGTTATACAAACTTTGAAAAAAAATATCCAAAGGATAAAATGTTAGAACTTAGTCTAATTTGGTCAAGTGGGAGCTGTATTTCTAAAATTACCTATGCTAAAACATGGTATAAAACAACCTAATGTCAAATGTCTCACACACAAAAGATCATGTAGCCAAATAAAAACTGGCATGCCAAACTCTAAGTCCAAAGTGTAAATAAAATTTACTATGTCTTTTGGCCAAATACGATGTCAAAATCTAGGCTCAAAATAGGTATGTGATAGTAATTTTGGTAAAACAAACAAAAAATCTAGACTTTAAACAAAGGTGAGATTTAACTTAACAAATTTGGAACACTTTGGCATAGACTCAGCATACAAAATCAAACATAAACTTGGTTAATTAGCATAATGAACAAAACAAAAGGCATACATAAAGATAGGATATTTATCCCAAATAAAGGCACAAATAATAATGAAAACTAGGCTACTTTGAAAAAATAAGCTAGACAAAATTGAATAATATAACGATACTAGGCAAAGATCCAAATGGCATATATGGATTGGTTTTGGAAAATGGCATTAAACATAAGGTAAATAAGTCTTGAAATGATTTAAGTAGTGTAATGACATTATCACACTCTAAAGATATAAAAAAATAGTTGGCTTCAAGACTCAAAGGCACAAAATCTTGAAATGAATTGGGTAGCGTAATGTTACCCATTTTAATCAAGTAACACACATAAAAACAAGTTTGGAAAATGTCTAAGGCAAAATCATGGTGTAAAATGGTCAGCGTAATGCCTCCTTAAACAAAGGAGTGATGTATAAACAAAAATATATTTGGACGTGGTATAACAAACAAAAAGATAGTTTTAGACTCTAAGACCAAGCAATAAAGGATGAAATGACATAACATCTAAATGTAACATCTTAGATCATATAACTAACAAGGTTGTATCGTATTGCTTAAATCCATCTATATGCATGCTCTTGGGACGATTTTAAATGTTAATCCAAAAATAGAAGCACATGAAGTAGTAGGGTTTTTACAACCCTTATCCCAAGAGATTGTATAGTGATAAAGAACTTCAGGCTACTTGCCCCGCATCAATAATATTTCCACAGTAAGTGGGGTTTATTTAAAAATTATAATTTTTAACCATTTAGATGGTCCCAAGTGTGGATAACATAAGGAATGCATCACATCAATTGATTCTATAATTATAAAATTACGATGCAAGGTCTATTCCTTTGCATAGTGATTCCATCTATGGACTTCTTAGTGGAATCCCCTGGTTAACCATACCTTGGGTTTTCTTTACAAAATGAGAGGTTAATTGCTCAATCCCCTAGCTCTTATAGTATGTGTACCCTAATTTATATACCTCTCCATGGCTCAAGTTTCAAATAATGCTAGGAGATTAAACTTCAAGTCAAATCCTCCCTAAAAAACTCATTAATAAGCTATGAACTCCCCTCCACAAGATAAATTGAATAAAAAATAAAACTAAGTGGAAAGACTTTAGAGATTATTTTTAGATCACCCAAACCATGCAGGTTTTGAGGAGAGGCTAGACAATATTATTTCCACACCTTGGAAAAAGGAACAAATTGCAAGTGAAAAGGCACTTTTGGTCACCCAATTTCCATAAAGGGGACTAGGGGAGAGCATACACAAACTCTTCATTTTGCACAAACAAACAAACAAGTTCAAATAAACATGGCATAAAACAATCATTTTCAAAAGTATGAACTAAGTGATTTAAAGTTAATTTTAAGTCACCAAAAATGAAATGTGTTGTGAATTTGTTAGCCCGTTTGGCATTAGTTGAAATTTTCAAAAACTTTGAATAACATCCAAGGCATAAAAAATGAACTATGTTATTTTTAAACACCAAAAGATGAAGTGAGAAAGATTAAAACATGTTCAAATATGATCCTTCCCTACTTTGGCCATACAAATGTTAAAGAGTTTCCTTCTGATTTGAAGCACACTAATGGATGAGAAAAAAAGGTTTGAAAATTATCTCTCAAGTTTGTCTCTATACTTTTTACATAGAGACCAATGTCAATCAGAAGCGATCGATGCCGGTTATAAGGTGACTGATGTCAGTTGGGTACAAACTGATGTTGATCGATAAAGATCGATATCAGCTACCTATGAGCTTTAACGCAAACCCAAAATAATCTAAAATGTTAGTTATCCAAAAATATGACAAAAATTCAACAAAACCTGCAATAATATGATTAGACAAGGAAAATGTGAGCTAATGAAACAAATAAATAACAATTAGAATTCTTAAAAATATTTAAAATCTAAGTTCTATAAGTAATTTGTTACCCTACACCCTGATCGATGATGATTACAAACAATTGATAATTATTAGGTAGAACTGGTGATGGTTAGGTGGAATTAATTTCAGTTATGACAAACCAATATCAGTCTCTGTGTAGATCTGAGTTAGCACAAAACATACGAATATGGTAAAAACAAAGGTAAAACTCCAATTTTAAATATATTTAAACATTCATTTAAAAAGTTTGGAATTGCATCATGGTCTCCTTGGTATGTGGGTTGTTTAGTGTACCCCCAAGCATGCCATTTGTGATCATAAGAATTTGATAATAGAGAGGAGGTTAGATCTAGTGTTAGTTTCACAAAATAATGAAATCAACACAATAACATGCTAACATATCTAATCCTAGATCATAGGGGCAGCATAATGGACAAAATATGATTGAAAACCCAACTAAAATTCCAAGAAAAAAATCCTTACCTTCCTTGAGAGATTCAAATGATTTGTCCATGTATTTCTTAGTTTGTGCTCAAAGAGTCTTTGGTAATGGATTCTGGCTATCTCCTTCTCTCCTTGGCACCATGGCATGTGTTGGTTTTATGTTGGCTTCATCTTGTGATTTTAGCATTATAACATTTCTTGAAATAAATAGATTGTCTCACTCCAAATTTGCATTATAACTTTGGCTTATGAGAGCTTAAAATTCTCTTAGCATGGTATTGTATTTATAAAAAATGAAATTAATCCCAACTCAAGGTGAGTTAAGGTGTAGTTTAAACATGGAAAGAGTTCAAACTCAACCTAAGTGAGTAAATTAACCCCAGTAGAGTTATAGGTGTTGATAAATAATGATTTACAATGAATAGGCATGGGTGAGATATTTCTAAAGGCTTGACAACTCATAAAAGGTAGTCATGAAAATCTAGGATATTTCATATTTTTGAATTTCTTTTTTTAGTAATTCATTAATTGCACATGGATATTCAACTAAGCATTTAATTTGGTTTAGATTTTTAATTAATTTTGATTAGCCTTTTTAACATTTCAAGATTTGATTTTATGTCTATGTGGCCCATTTGATAGGTCCATAGGCCAAATTACATGTTGTGATGCTACATGATGATTATATATGAATCCATGAGAGGTTATGATTGCATATGGTAGGTTACCTTAATAAGGGATCTCTCAACATGATTATGAGATTTGAAGAATGATGCACAAGTAAATTTGGGATAATCAGTGACTCCTAGTCTTAATTTACAATGATTGGTAGGAATTAGTCTGAAGTCTAGGTGAAAGCCATTCGTGGCTAGTTTTAGGTGTCTATAGTAGCCAATCCATTTTGAATAGGCTAATATAAAAACTTGAATATCATGTTGTAATGTAACTTAAATTGGTTTATACTATTAAAAATTGTAACCCTTCTGGTTTAACCATTATAGTAATATCATAAGATTTATTTTTAGCTTTCATTTTAATATAACCTTAAGTAATGTCAGTAATCTTAGAATAATTAGTCTAATATGGGATAATTTATCTTTCAATTTAAAAATGTGGTTCCAATTTTATCTCATTTGATACATTCTTCATAATGGAGTCAATAAATTTTATGTGAACCCTCCCCAAGAGGATATGCATGAAATATGTGTATTCTAAACCTATGTGTAAGGTGATATGATAATGACTAAATATTCCATGGTTAGTGAGTTGATTCATTAATTAACTATCAACAATTTTAAAATTTAGTACAAGATGGTGGTTATAATTACCTATTTAAATTCAATTTAAACTAGTTTAGAACCTAGCACAAATAATATCTAAATAGGGGATTAAATGAAACCAAGGTTAGAAAAATTTATATTTATCATACTAGAGTTTAAAAAACAACCAATAGTATCCTGGTCAAATGCCATTATGTATATTTATTTCTGATGGCATTAATAAAAATCTACACCCGTTGGTTCCTTTTTAACTTTTAGAGTCAATTTGGAATTGACCTGCTAAAACAAATTAAAGTAATAATTTATAAAAAATGGAGGTTGATAGTGTTTTGATTTATCTTTAAATTATAATATAAACTATAAATTATTTAATTTAGTGTATTTTACTATTTTTAACAACCTAATTTTTGAAAAAATTCTAGGTGGAACAACTTTTCTTTATCACAACCCATTTGGAATGCCTAGTTATTTTGGCATTCTATTCTTATAGGATTGGTTCTAAAGGTTCTTTGTAGTACCTTATATATGATATAATATGTTTGGATTGTGATTTAAACATTTATCCCAGTGAGGGTCTTATTTCCATCACCATTTTGTAGGCATTTTATTAAACTGTGAACTAGTTGTGAGGGGGCTAGTAAACCATGTTTGCACCATGTTTTATACTATTATGTTGGCATGATTATTTTGAATTTATGATAAAAAATTTTACATGTAAATTTTTTTTTTTAAAGTTTTGGTTAATCTAGGCTCAAATTGAGTCCTTTTAGCTTGTGTGTCAGTAGTGTGCCTTAGAGTCACGTTATGTGGGAACACTGATTCAATGAACTATCAATGAGTCGCATTTTATTTTTTTATGAATATGAATAATATTTGTATTCACACTAAATTAAATATGACTTGATAGCTTTAGTACTAGTGAAATTTAGTAAAACATTTAACACCACTTTTTGGTGTAATAGGCATGGCTTCACCGTAGCTAGCATGTCATAGTCCTTTGTTTGACTTATATATCAAGATAAATGGTTAGCAATTATGTTATTTTGAGAAATATTATGTACACATTTTCATATTAAGATATATTATCTTGTGGATGTTTTTTCCAATACACACATGATCAATGCATGCATTTGATTAGTTGTTTTAAATATATATATTTGGTGAGTTTGGTGTGGTTGTTTTGAGTCATGCAAATAAAGGTTTTTTGGGAATGACAATTTTGAATTAAAAATTATTATATACCATACATAAGAATAACTTTTTAAAACAAACACATCACATAAGATACAAAATCATCACATTTGCATTCAAAAATCATTGCATAAAAAGGAAAAAAACTTTACTTAAGAAGTCACTAAACAAATCACCACTACAAATAAAATCTACCCATGGAAGTAAAGAAAGAACCATAATGAATAAAATATAGGTGCAACAAAATAAACATATACTACCACAAAATAAAATATGTGAAATTAATTAATCATTTATGCAATGTTTTTTTAAAATATCAATTGTACCTTAATAATAAAAAATATTTTGGTTACCTATTCTAACTCATTACCTCTAGTTAGGTTATTCAAATCATATATGTTTTACCATAATTTTGTATTGTTGGGAATCCCACTAAATTTGTCATTGGACCTAATCAACTATTTATAGGGATAATGTATGATTCATTAGATATTATATAAATACATAACACCTTTCAATAATACATGACATTAAGAATTTTTTTGTATACGATTATGGTGTACTTTATAGGTAATACAAGGTCATAACCATGATGTTACCCTCATTCTCAAGCCTTTGATTTTCACCCTAGGAGTTATATCTCTTCTATCAATAAAATATATAATCAAAGGTACAAAAATAGATAATAATTGTTTATATCAACCACTATGTGTTCATTTGTATTTAAGGATACATCTAATTCGGTTCCATGACATACTATTTTTTCACTCATTATCTATCCTCAAAGACACTTCATCAATGAGGGTAATTA
Organism: Torreya grandis; assembly: GCA_037957365.1. Classification (NCBI taxonomy): domain Eukaryota; kingdom Viridiplantae; phylum Streptophyta; class Pinopsida; order Cupressales; family Taxaceae; genus Torreya; species Torreya grandis. The sequence goes on from JARHVA010002046.1 coordinate 2,640,268, forward strand.
AGTGAAATTGGGTGATGAAACAAGAAATATTCATTAAAAAAGTATTCTAATGAAACCAAATTTAAAAATAATATGGATTTATTTAATTCCATTTCACCTAAATCTTCTACATGCAAGTCAAATTAAATCCAGATATGTTGACATGACATCCTTCATGTTTTTATTTTGGTTGTGATCCTCACATTTATATCATTGCACATTTATTTTATTAGCATTTTCACTATAATAAATATGTTACTTCCTAACATCACCTCTTAAATAGTATATCCTTCCTTATCCCTTGTTTTAAATATAATTACACATCGTATATTGATTTAATGTTATTTCCCCCCCTTTTCCATAGTTTTCATCATCCCATTAATCATCTCATCAGTCTATAAATTAGTTTTAATTAATTTTAGAGTCATATCATTTTCATCATTTAAATTTCACCTCTTTATCATATTAGTTATTTTAGTTCATTATTTTCTTCATATCTCCATCAATTTTTTTTATATTGATGACAAACCCGATCTCCCCCTAAAAATATGAAAAATATCTCCTTAGGGACATTCTTCCTATGGTATAGGGAAGTATAAATTACCACATGGATAAATTTATGGGTAAAAATGGATTAGAAACCATAAAGGCAAACTATCAATATGTCAATACATTGGAAAAATATTATTTAATGGTCCAAAGAGTGCGAATCATTTAGTGAAGGAGTATAACATGATATTTATGTTAGTGGTAGGTGTGATTTTTATTCTTTTTAGAAACACATTGAGTGTTGATTTTATTGATCAATGGATGAAATTTATGGACAAGAATGCTTTGAATACAAATATTACACCTACAATTGATCTTGTATGCATCTAATTATTATCATCATTATGCTAAAATTGCAAGTCTGATAGGCTTTTTGCAATAATGCAAAAACTAGACCAAAATCAGCAAAATGCTCTAATTCATCCACACACATCACATGAAAGTATTGAACCATGTCAAACCTAATTGGGGAATTACCATATATACAATCATTATTTTCTTCTAATTTATCTCAGGTCAAATTTTGACTTAGCAATTGATGTTCTCAATCATTGAAATCTTATGACTTGCCTATGCACGTCACATAATGGAATATCTTGGTAAGAGTCAATCCATCTTAATTTTTTTTATTTTTAACATATAATTGATTATCCATTTTATTTTTAAACTTATTTTGATAAATATTTTTCATGCATTGATTGTAATTTATAATTGATTTTCTAAATGACTCCCTAAATAACTAAATGAATAAAGTTATGCAAGTAATGAAAAATGTCAGCTCCTACAACATTGAATACCATGCTTTAGAATAAAATTGTAATTCTTATTTACAAAATCCAATTATTAAAAGATGAAAAATAAAAAATAATGCATAATGAAACTACATACAATATAAGATTTTCTACAGAAGCAAGGTTTATGAGGATCAATATCAATGTCCTTCAGATCATGCATTCAAATAGTAACATATTCTTACTAGATACATACTCTGTGAATAATAAATTGAAGAGTAGAAGAAACAATAATGACAAAACAAAATAACCATCTTTCTTTAGATAAAGCAATTGTCTCTAACTTATAAATTATGTAAATAACATAAAGAGCTTGCCCTGGAAATCAATTTGACTAAGGTTGTAAATACTTAAATGGCATGAGTGACTCATTATGTATCATTATGTATGTAACTAGTAGACTAGAAGTGGAATTTCATGGGTTAGGTATGGTAAATATAGACATATCATGAATATATTTGATTGGTTTATCCTGAAGGCCATACTATGCTTCTTTAATGCCTTATTTATCCACTTATTAGTCCAAAGTGATTTTTATCCATGCCACACTCAACATTTTACAATGCTCACCAAAGATGGCACTTCCTCCCTCTCCCTATGCAAATGAAAAATATATTAAAAAACACAAAAATCAAAATTTTAAAATATAAAACTCTAATGTGCAATCCCTTGTAGTGACTTGTGCATCACCCTCCTTTTCTCCTTTAGAAGTTTTCCAAACCCTATCTAGCAATAATTACTGGTGCTCATGTAGTAGATTATCCATTGTTCAAGGCATTAAATGCTTTATAATAACTTATTTATATTTATGCAATTCTATTCAATTTAGATGTGGAATATGATTAAATAGTTTTGAATTACACAACACACACACACACACACACACACACACACACACACACACACACACACACACACACACACACACACACACACACACACACACACACACACACACACACACACACACACACACACACACACACACACACACAATTTTCAAACCAAATCAAATTGTAGTTGCAATAGAAATTCTATTGTACAAGTTGTTCTTAGTAGTAGAATTAATGAGATCTATATAAGAAATTTCTCTTAAGGATACAATCAATATTTTTACATTTGTTTAAAGGTGGAAGGGAGATCAAGCCCCATTATTCCTTAGAAAGAACACCAACTTAATGATAAATTATTTGCCATTAATATCCAGGTACAAGGCACCCCAAATAATTACACAAAGAGAAGGCAACTAAGTATAAAAAATCAGTGGGCCCAAGATGAAAACCATCTTAATCTCTCTATTAAAAATAAATGATAAAATTTTCACACTACTTTGTACTTTATCCTTTCATTAATCTCTCAAAATGCTCACTGTAATTAAACCTATAAGATATAAAACAAATGCTCATTTATATTCTACTTGTGCATTTTACAATATTGAATCCCCATGTGTGTATTAACCACCTAAATTGGTGAGAACACACATGATATCACTTCTAATATTCCTAATAATAATATTATTATGGCAATTTCCATGATATACTATTAAATCATTTGACCAATATAACACATAAAATATCAACACCATTTTAATAATGTATTGATGTTTAAGTGTACTAACAACTCCTAAAATAAATATGTGATTAGGTAATAAAAATATTTCCACGAGTAGAAAATGTTGAGAAATATCTTCCATAAGTTGTAACTATCACATATTTAATACAAAGAGTTTCTTCAAATAAATAGTTTGAACCCAAATTCCCTATAGGAATGTTTTATAATGGTTAGCAAAGAAGGAAACAAATATTAAATATAAATCATTGCCAAGCTACTAAAATTAAATAAAAATAAGGAAGAAATAATAATGGTTACCATTTCTATCATCTACCATGGTTTGGGGTATCTTTAAGCTTTTAGTATCAAATGACAAAGGCATGATATTTGAGTATAGGTCAGCCATTTCCTCTTGATCATTCACTATGAGAGTAACAATCTCTTCTTGATTTGATGCCCATCAACATCCAACCATGCATGTGACCTTGTTTCTCCTCTGATCCATAATATATCTTGAACCACCACATTAATTATTATACTATTCTCCCTTTCCACACTTATAAATTTTCTATGTTATCCAATATTCCCATCAATTTAAATTTCCTATCTCCACTACATTCAATTTGGAATCTCAATTTTCAATTAGACTTTTTTTCTTCATCTGTTGAGAGAAAGTAAATGGCCAATTTGATCTAGTTCTTTTCCCTTTCAAAATAAACTAGAAACATCCACATCAAAATATTCACCAAATAACCCCAAAGTTGTAGACATACATTTTTTTATCAACTTAACTATTTGAAAGTACTCTAAATCCAAGTAACCCATTGTTCCTTACACAACTATATTCATTAATTTAAAAATCATAAAACATGAATCAAAATGCCATCTACATGCCATGACACATCCAAATTCATGCAATAACTTCTTTTCCCTTGATGGTTCACACACTCGGCTCAATATATTGATGTAATATATGCAAAATTGTTATATATTTTGTCTCTATAAACATATCAAAATTTATAAAGAGTATGTAAATAGATTTTAGATTAACAAAAATATGGCATTCAATTTTCCTTACATACAATCCATTTCCATTATCATTAACTACAATAAACCACTAAATATGCCCTATAATAAACAACTAAAGATTACATACAAGAAACACTCATGGGCATTGATTTATATATTCCTTTATTGTGGCTTCCTTTGCAACCTATTCAAGTGTCATGTTTTTCAAGATAAACAAGGTATGGTAAACCATTCAATAATAAAATAGAGAAGATCCATTTTATAGCTCTAGTGGCATAATACCCACAACCTAACAACACTAGTTCTATCTCCCTTCCAACCCTTGCCTTTTTACAACCTAACCATGACCAGATCCATATATCCTATTCTTCCAACCCTCAATGTCTCATCCATTAGATATGTTCACCTTATTGGTAGCTTTGTTGAAATGAATAAATGAAAAAAATAGGGAAATTCATTCACACATTTTCCCTATAAATTCAACATCATATTAAAAAATAAATAAAGTGAAGTTAGAGATGAAAGTAACATTTCATCTCTAAAATTTGTCCCAAAATGTTCCCCTTTGTAGTAGTGTTAATTAAGAGGTACAAACAAATGGTGAGTCAATAAAACATTTTTTATAGAAGTGGGATAAAGCACATCTTCTAGATGGATGGGATAGAGGTTTCACTTATGAATTCCATTCATTTGTGGGTTTAGGAGCTATGTTGGATACATGTTACTTGTTAAGTCACAAATTCCATGTTTCTATCATTTATTAATGAGCTTGAAAATTATTATTACCTTAATATTAATTAAAAATAATGATATTTGTATTTATTTTATCATTATGATGAAAATGATAATATACATTTATGATGAAAATGATAATATGCATTTATGATGAAACACACACATTATTATCAAAGAATAGATGATACTATCAAGTACTAATATTATGGACTTACTCTATCTAAAAAGGGAAAGAGGGATGAAAATTTTTATACACCAAAGAATGAAATTACTAGGTTGTTTATTGGTTATTATAATATTGGTCGAAAGGTTGTAAAATATAATAGACTATCCCATTGTAAGACATGAAATACATGCTATAACATGGAAAAATATCTTTTTATTGATTTAAGAATAGATTACAAGTGTCTTTATTAATAAAGGTCTTCAAACTAACTAGAAACATTTACATTCAAAGCACATACATTGAAGTCAGTGAGTGAATCTTATTGAATAGTGGTGGGAGAATCTTATGTTTTAAACGTTGTTGATATTTGGTGTTATAAATTAATGCCTACCAACACTCCCTGTTAATTTATACCACTAACCAATCCAATATCAACAATGCCCAACTTTTTATTATATATTTAAAGTTGTCCTTTGCTAATGGCTTAGTGAAAACTCAAGATAGATTTATCAATTGTTAATCAATTCATTGATGAAGTGGCACCTCGTATCAATGTTCTTGATCCTCTTATGAAAGATGTGATTATTTGATAATGTAATTTATAACTTATTATCACAAATTATTAGTGTCACCTCCTCTTGATTATGCAATAAATCTGACAAAACTTGGTGCATACATATTTCTTGACATGTTATAATAGTTGCGTCTACATATTCTACTTCAACTGATGAAATTGTCACTATAGGTTATTTCTTTAATGCCCATGATACAAATCCTAATCCAAAATCAAAGATATGTACATAAGTATTCTTTCTATCATTTATGCTAATTACAAAATCACTATTAGTATAACCAATTAAACTAAAAACATTATTTTTGGAATATAAAATTCCATATCCTATTGTTCTTGCAACATATCTCAATATTTTTTTTCCAAATTGCCAGTGATAATCCTAAGGTGAAACCATTAACCATGAAATCATAATAACACCATATGTAATGTCTAGCCTAGTAGCTATGAGATACATTATACTTACGACAAGTCTTTTAAACATAATTGGATCAACATTTGAGCCCTTATCCTCTTTGTAATGTTTTGTTCTTATTGCAACTAGAGTTGATACTAGATTACATTTCAACATTTTGAATCTTCTCAAGACATCCTTGACATACTTGGATTGAAAATGAAGATACATTTATCATATTTAATAAATTCAATGCCTAAGAAGTATATCATCAAGCCTAAATATATCATTCAAATTCTTTCATCATGGTTGACTTGAATATGTCTATTGACAAATTTTTAGTGAAAATAAAATTGTCAACATAAATACACACAATCAAAACTTGACCTTGCTTATTTTTCCTTATATATAATGTGGGTTCACTACTACTTCTATTGAATTCATTGATTATCAAATATGAATCAATCCTGCTATACCAAGCACTGTGTGCCTGTTTCAAACCACAAAGTGCCTTTTTAAATTTATAAATTTTATTTTCATGCCCATATACTTCATAACCAAGTGGTTGTTGAACATAAAATTATTCATCAAGAAAACCATTCAAGAAGGTTTATTTCACATCTATTTGATATACCTTTCAATTATTTTATGCAATTATTTATAAAATAGTTCTAACTATATCAAGTCTAGAAATATGAACAAAATTTTCATTATAATCAATCCCATACTATTGGGAAAATCCTTTTACAAATAATCTTGATTTATGTTTTAAAATTTTGTCTTTATCATTAAATTTAGTCTTATAAACCCATTTGACTTCTTTACAATCTTTACCTTTAGGTATATCCACTAACTCTAATGTTTGATTTCTTTCAATAGAGTCCATTTCTTCATCAATTTCTTTGATCCAATTATCATATTTCATTGCTTCTTCAAAACAGAGGGGATCATAAGAAAATAAAGTAAAATTTTAATATAAATCTACATTCTCTTCTCCTTGATCATATATCTCTTTAAATTTTTTTGTTTTCTTACCTCTATTCCTTTGTCTTAATGATGCAAGTGTTAAATCTGAATAATCACTTGCATTTGAATTGGGAGTAGGATGATCTTGATGGTTTTATGGTGTACCCTACACAACATTTCTTGGTGGAGTAGTTGGTGTTATTTGATTTGATTCACCATGTTTTTTTTGGTTCTTCTTACTATGAGATATTGTTGTTCCATCTGTGACTACTTTGTCAACATTTCCATCCCATGATTCTTCTTCCTTGAATTTAACAAATCTAATAATAATCAATTTCTTTGAGATAGGATTATAGAATTGATAAGATTTTAAATATTCACTATAACCAATAAAAATACATTTATCACTTTTATCATCCAATTTTATTCTCAAATCAGATGACACTAGTGAATAAGCAACACATCTAATTTTTTAAAAATGAGATATACTATGTTTCTTACCATTCCATGCTTCTTGTGGAATTTTTTCCCTAACACTCTTTATAGGACTTTTTTTAAATAAATATATTTCACACGCTACTATTTATGCCTATAAATCATTGGATAATTTAATGGCCTTCAGGATGCTCTTGACCATCTCCATTATGGTTTTATTCTTTGTCTTTACTACACCATTAGGTTGTGGTGTGTACTTTGTTGTAAATTATTTCTTGATCCCATGATATTTACAAAAAAATCTAAAAATTAATTATAACTAAATTCACCACCTCTATCAAATATGAGTACCTTGATGTACATGCTACTTTATTTTTCCACCAAAGCATTAAACTCTTTGAATTTATCGAAGGATCCAAACTTCTTCTTGAGAAAGTATATCCAAGTCTTCATACTAAAACCATAAAAAAATGTTAAGAAATATATGTTTCCTCCTAAATATGGAGTCTACATTTTCCCACATATATCATTGTGATTTAATTATAATGGTGTCCTTGATCTATATGAACCTTTTATTGGTAAACTTTCTCTATGTTATTTTCCCAATATACAAATTTCATATGAACTAATTGGATGCCCTATGATTGGTAATACTTTCACCATATTTTTATTCTATAATAAAATAAAACCTCCAAAATGAAGATGACCATACCTCAAATTCTAGAGCTATGTTTGGTCCAAGTACACTATCTTGAAGTTGACTTCTTTTATTCTTTGGATGTAATAAATCTAGAGGGGGAACATCTGGTTCCTTGTCATTTCAACCTTTGCAATTAACTTGTCACTAAACTTTCTATTCAGAATTGTGTTGTTAGGAATAAATCATAAATTTATGTAGAACAATTTTATAGAATCAAAATAATAATATATATAAATATAGATGCATAAAGAATAGAAATAAACATGCACACCAAGAAGACCAGATTTAACATGGTTCACCCAATGTGGGTTATATCCACCAAGAAACACTTGCATAGATTTTATTACAAGACAGAAGAGTACAATCCACTCTTAGATCCATCTTCTCACACTTATAATGCACAAATATTATTTGGAGCTGTGCTCAATAAACCCTCTTAAATTCACACCTAAATTCACACACTCTATTCTTCTTTCTCAAACCTTTATTCTTGTGATCTATTACCTACTGAATATCCATCTATATATAATACATCAAAATAGCAGTTTTATAGAAACAATATGTACCAAAACCATGGGCTAAATCAATCCAAAATGGTTTCTCATCAAGGGGGTCCAGAAAACGTTTTGAGGGCTATCACCCTCTGAACCCCTATTTGTTAGGGGCTGCCACCACCAAACCCTGATGAGAATACATAAACAATGTAAAATACATTTTAAATGCATAGTATTTGGAATACATTGTAATTTAGAAATAACATCCACAACACAATAATCTCTCACTTGGAAACTGATTTCCTTTGAGCAAGGTTTTGAACCCTTCACTATCAATTGTGAAGGCCAACTAAAACTAAGCTTAAATTCATTTTCTCCCTTGTGACCACCTTGGTCATCATGTTTATAGGATTTTGACTAGTATAAATCTTATCTAGCATTAACTTCTCTTCTTCCAAATTTATCTTGATAAAATGGTACCTCAACTATATATGCTTCATCCTAGAGTAGAAAATAAGGTTCTTTGATAGATGTATATCACTCTAACTATCATTATATAGATTCCCTTCCTCCTGATTATGCCCCAAATCTTAAATCAACTATTGTAGCCAAATAATTTCTTTGCTTGCCTCTGTGGTAGCAATATACTTAGCTTTTGTGATTGATAAAACCACATATTTATGTAGTCATGAAATCTAGCTCACTACTGTGTCACCTACAATAAATACATATCCTATTTTACTCCTCATGATATCTAAATATACAACCATGTCCAAATATACATAACTATGAAAAATGGTGTCTAATACATCATAGCTTAAAATTATCCCCATGGTCCCTCTTAAGTACTAAAGGATCCACTTCACTACCTTCTAGTGTTCTCTACCTGGATCACTCATATACCTACTTAATTCTCCCATTACATGGGCAATATCTAACCTAGTACATATCATGTCACACATCAAGCTACCAAATACTAATGAGTAAGGTACATGTGACATCTAGATTCTCTCCTTCTCTATTTTGGGACATTGATCCTTTGATAACTTGAAATGACCTACCAAAGGAGTCATAACCAGTTTAACATATTGTATACTAAACCTCTCTAAGAACTTTTTAATGTACTCTTCCTAGGATAAATTAAGCTTTCGTTCCTTCTTATCCTGATTTATTCTCATACCAAAGATTTGTTTTGATACTCCCAAATATTTCATAGCAAAGGAATTACTAAGTTGTTCTTTAAGTACCTTTATTTCTTACATGTTAGTACCTGCAACCAACATGTCATCCATATACAAACATAGGATAATGTAATCACCATCATCAAACTTCTTGATATATACCCAATGGTCTAAATGACACCTGGAGTATCCATGTTCCATCATAAAACTATCAGATTTCTTATATCACTATAATTGAGATTGTTTCAGGCCATACAAGCTCTTCTTCAATTTACATACCATGTTCCTCTTCCTTATCACTTCATATCCATATGGCTACTCCATATATAAGTCCTCCTCTAAATCACCATGAAAGAATGTAGTCTTCATATCCAAATACTCTAAGTTCAAACAATTTTCTACTACCACTATCCCAAGAATAGTCCTAATAGAAGTCATCTTTACCACTGGGAAAAAATATCATCAAACTCAATTCCCTTCTTATATGCAAAACCCTTACCACTAACTAAGCCTTGTACCTTTTCTCACCTCCATAATATTATTTAATTATATACACCCACTTTTTCTACAATACTCTCTTACCTTTAGGTCAGTTTACGAAGTCCCAAGTCTGATTTTACATGAAAGACTGATGCTCCTCCTCTATTACTTGCTCCCATTTCTTCTTGACATCTACCTAGATTGCTTATTCAAATCAATTTGGCTCTCCATTGTCAATGAGTAATAAATAATTAAGATATGGAGAAAAACATTTAGGTTCCCTTATTACCCTAAAAGACCTTCTCACCATAGGAGTTTGGGGTTCTTGTGGAATAGGTCCCTGAAATAGTTGCTTGGACACTTTATCATCTGCAATGTCCTCCAATACTATGTAATCTTTTCTAGAATATACTTTTTGATCTTTTAACTATTGTTTATACATGACTTTTTCATTAAAGACAACATCCCTAGATTGAAAGATTTTCTTATCCTTAAAACTTCAAATCTAAAAACCAAAGTCATCCTCATCATAACCAATAAAGGTGCATTTTTCAGACTTAGCCTCTAACTTGGTCTTATCATCTTTATCAATATGAATGAATGATTCATATCCAAATATTCTAAGAATGAGAAATCAACCTTCTTAGCAGACCAAGCTTCCTCAGGTATGCCTCCATCCAAAGAAGATGAAGGTCCTCTATTTATCAGATATATAATCATGTTTACCACTTCTACCTAAAATTAATAAAGTAGTCATGCATGCAAAATCATGCTCCTAACATGCTCCATGATATTAATTTTCATCCTTCCTAGAACTCCATTATGATATGGAGTTCTTGGAATTATCCTCTATCTATGAATTCCATTCCCTGAATAATAATCAAAAAATTCATTACTGTAATATTCCCCACCATTATCTAACCTAAGACATTTTAACTTGATACCTATTTCATTATCAACCAAGGCTTTCCATCTTTGAAATGTATCAAAAACATAAAATTTTATCCTTCTATACACCCAAACTTTCTTGGTTGTATCATTAATAAAAGTGATATAATAAGATGACCCACTAATAGAGGATACATGATCCAGTCCCAATACATCTAAATGAACAAGCTCCAACTTATTCTCCTTCCTTGTAGGTCCAACCTCGAGAAACTTTACCCTTTTTTTTTCTATACACATAGTCTTCATATAAATCTAAATCAAACCCTTTCAATCCAGGCAACTAATCCTTCAAAATTTGCATACCCTTTTGTCTCATGTGACTAAGCCTTTTGTGCCACAAAGTTGCATATGCATCTACATCAAATTAATTAGAATAATCAACATTAATTGATAAAGATAGGGTACCAACCTTCTTACCTCTTACTACCATAAGAGTACTCCAAGAATCTACTGTAAATGTCACCATACAACCTTTACTACCTAGCTATCTTGTGGATACCAAATTTTGTGTCAACTTAGGCACATGCCTGACATCCTTTTATATCCAAGTGTTCCCATTATGAATTTTTATTTGAACACATCCTTTTCCTACTATGTTTCAATGCTCATCATCATCAAGATAAACATGTCCAAAATTCACTTGAACATAGTCAATAAAATAATGTCTATATGGTGTCGCATGAAAATAAGCCCTTGAATATAAAACCCAAGACTTAGTAATATTGTCAATAGAGAGAATTCATGCATCCTAATAGACATTATCTATTTCCACATTTACCTCCTTGGTGTCTTTCTATTTTTTTTCTTATTCTAAAGAGACCAGCAATCCTTCTTTGCATACCTTGTCTTTGTACCATGTTAGCATACCATTATGGTCCTTGATTTTGACCTTCCAAGACCATTTGACTTTCTATGTTTTCCTTTTCCTCTAAAATTTTGTCTCCCTCTACTCTCCACTAAAAAATAATCACCTAAATTAGAAGTCTCCCTAACTATTTTTCATTTCATTTCCTCGCTAAAGATTATTCCTATGACATCCTCAAAATTCAACTTGGCATTATTAGAGACCGAGTTGCTCACGACCATTACTAGGATATTTCAACTATCTAGTAAGGAACAAAAAATAAATAAATCCCTAAATTCATCATCAAAATTTAATTTTATAGAGTTAAAAATACTCCCAACTATATTAAATTAATTCAAATGATTAACAACTAAACCATTTTTAGATATCTTTATATTAAATAAATTTTTATTAAAATTAATTTATTAGAAGTAGAGGCTTTCCCATATAACTTCCTTAATGCATTAATGAGACCTTTCATAGTATTTTACTATGATATATTAAATGTAACTGAAGATACAAGGCATAACTTAATGGCCCTAAGTGCTTTCCTATCAAGCAGCTCTCAAGCCTCATCTATCATACTCACTAGTTTCTTTATGTTTCCTCCTAGCAAAGGATGGAGGTCCTTCTGATAGAGGTCATTCTCCATCTACATCTTCCATAGACCAAATTTATGTTCATTGAAATTTTTAACCTTTGATTTGTGATCATCAACCATATCTCCCACTTGAACTAATAACCCTTCTTATGATTCAACACTTCAACAAATACAACTTGAAGCTCTGATACCATTTGTTAGGAATAAATTAGCAATTGATGTAGAATAATTTTATAGAATCACAATAATAATAGATATGAATAGAGATGCATGAATTATATATATATATATATATATATATATATATATATATATATATGTATAATAAGAAGACCATTTTAATGTGGTTCACCCAATGTGAGCTACATCCACCAAGAAACTCTTGCTCATATTTTATTACAAGCCACAAGAGTGAAATCCACTCTTAGATCTATCTTATCATAATTAAAATGCACAAATATTATCTGGATATATGCTCAACAAACCCTCCTAAATTCACAACTAAATTCACACACTCTATTCTTCTTTCTCAAACCCTTATTATCTTGATGTATTACCTATTGAATATCCACATCAACATAGAAGTTTTACAAACATAATGGTTACATAAAGAGTATATAATACATTTTAAATGTAAATTATTTGAAATAAATTTTAATTTATAAATAGGCTCCACAACACAACATGTGTATGTATAATTTTTAAATAGAACTCTATACCCTTTTTTCACTAATTGACCAACACTCAAAAAATTATGTTTTAAATAGGGTACAAATAAAACATCAAAAATATATCTCTTTTATCCATTCTTAGACAAAATGTTTATAACACATTTCCTAGTTACAAATGATTTTTTTTCATTTCCCAATTTTATTTCAGATTTTATAGAGTCATACAAGATAGTAAATAACTCTCTATTTCCTATCATGTGATTTCTACTTCCACTATCTAAAAATTATGTCACTAGAATTTTTTGGAGCAACATTACAAGTTATAAGTAAGCTTTTAGAGTTATTATTAAATACATATTAGTAATTTGCTTTCTATTTATCCAATTCTTGTTTCTTTTTACATTCTTTTGCAAGATTAAAAAAAATTATTATGATAATAATATTTAATGTTGGATTTATCAAACATTAATGATTATTGTTGAAATTGATTTCTTCCACGTCCTCTATTGTTGAAAATTTGATTGGGTTGATTGGTCCTTTCTCCTTGATTTGGACTCATATGTCCACCTCTATCTCTTCCTCTTCCTTTGAAGTTCAATCTTTCTCTTTCTCTACCAAATGACACCTATGATCTAAAAGCATTCTCCAAAGAAGAATTATTTTTCCTATTCATCTAAGTTTCATGGGATAACAAAGATCCCATAAATTCATCTGTTGACAATTGAGACAAGTCTCTATATTCCTCAATTGAAACTACTATTGCATAAAATTTGTTAGGAAGGCTTCTAATATATTTTTCTATCACCTTTTGATCAAAATCATTCTCTCCATATGACCTCATTTGATTTACAACATTCATCACATTACTAAAGAATTGATTTATAGATTTTGATGCATTCATTTGAAGATCCTCAATTTTTATTATTAGTGTATGTAATTTTGAAACTTTTAATTTAAGTTTTCCCTGGTATGATGTTTATAAGACCTCTCAAGCTTATTTATGTATACACATAATATTTTCAAACTTTATTAGTTATTGATGCTTTCTATCTTGCAAGAAACTGTCAAGTCTCAATCTCTCTAAGTGCACTCCCTAAGGGGTGCATCGGTAAAGGGGTGGGAAGACCATTGGTGCTTCAAATTATTTTTGTCCCTTTTTTCCACTTGCTATCTAGACACCCATAGCCTAAAAAAATTCCCCTAAGCTCTGCCTCCCATTTTTCACTCTCTTTTAGTAATTTATTGCCTTTATTAGCCCTTCCCTAACCTAAACCCCTTTTTGATGGTTTATTACATAGTCAACTCCATAAAACTTGTATTCTTATTGATAGAACTTATTAGGGTCTAGGTCCACCCCTGGTTGACCTAGTTTATTTTTTCCAATTATGATACTAGGTCAACTAGATCGACATTGTTGGCCTAAACTTTTAGAAGGGTTTAGGTTTAGATTTATCTATATAAACATATTCATTTTTCCATTATTAGAGAGACAACATGAGTTAATTATTCATTTTCTCTTCTTTACAATCTACTCTTCTACCATTCTATATGAGGATTCTTAGCTTAGGATTTCTATTTGGAGAATAATCTTGTCTTGTGGAGAAGTCTTGGATCCTATGGACTTTCTTAGTGATCCTTAAAAACTACTACAACCTCTTGTGAAGAGAAATTGGCCAAGAGAGATATTGAATCTTGAAGGGTTCATCTTCAAGGTAAGTATCCCTAACTTTGATTCTCTCTTTAGTAGACAGAAGTAAAATGATTAATGGATTTTGAATATACTATACTCTCCATGTATTAGGGTTTTACCTATACATAGCTTAATTTGGATTATTTTATGCATGTTTAAATTTTATGTTTATTACCCCCACTTTGTACAATAATATTTAGTGAGAACTAGATTAGACTTTTACTTTACTTGTTATTAGTTTAGTGAATAGGAAAAAATAGGACCTAGTTAGGGTTAATGCATAGTTTTGCTTGATTGGAGGATTTTGAACCCTCCCTAATGATATTATTTATGGTAAGAAATCCCTTGGCTAGGTATAATGGATACATCTTGGTCATGACCCTAATTATCTAATGTATCCTTGATCGTACGTATTAGTAGGATTTATCTTCTTCGAGCTAGGATTAATTTATATATCTACTACATTTCCCATTGTATATATTCTAATGAACATGATGTGAATCTAGCCCTTGGAGGTTTTATTTTTTTCTTTCATTTTTATCATCTTATTTATTTTTTTATATTTGTGATATTGTATTGAATCAGTCAATATAGTTATAACTTTTTGTTTTTAGGTCTAACACATAGTCACATCAAAATGACTATCTTTTATCTATGCAAGTCTTCATAAAATATAGGTTACTAGATTGAACAGGTTGACAAATACTTATCTTCAGTCCCAAATATGAATACATGTTTGAATAGGTTGACATTGTCATCTTATTCTCTCTACCAATATTAAGATCAATAAAATAGGTCAAATAGGTATACTTAATCATCTTATTCTCTTTGTCAGCATTCAAATCAAAAAAATAGGTTGAATAGGTCGATCTAGTCATTTTATCCTTTTTCAACACACATGGTTTTGTAAAAATAGGTTGAACCAGTCGACTTAGTTTGTAAAATTTGAAAGCAACATTCAAAGTACTTCATTATAAAATTTTTAATCCTGATCATCTTCCAACCCACCAAGGTTCCTCTCTTTCTCTCTCTGTCACTTTAATACTTCATTTTAGTTCTTTTTTATACAAGTTAGTAGCCTTTGAAACTATAACCCTAAAACAAACTAAGTTGATCTATTCAACTTAGTTTTGTAGCTTATCTTCAGACTAAAAGATTGAGTCAACTTATTTGACTCTATTCTTAAATACTTTTGCTTTCATAGAATAGTAATGACCCAGTCAACTCTATTCTATACTATTTTCATAAATTATCATCTAAAATAAATCTATACTATTCTAAATTTGGGAATTAAGAAATATTTTCTAGTAATTAATTTACACTTTCACTATTAGTTATTTACATGATTAGAGTAACTCATATAGTCTAAATAAGTTATTTTTCAAATTACCATTTAGTTACACTATTTTTTTCTATTTCACACACTACCAAATCACATAGTATTCAAAACACATTTAACATTTGTCTTCCCAAGGCATACCTATTTGGATGTCAACACCAAGGGGGAAACCAACTTGGTTTTCTTGATAGGTATAAATACATAGTTAATTGTATATATTGGCAAAGAACCCAACACCCTTATCATTGAGAGATTATGAAATGAGGGGGTATTCCCCAATACCAATCTAGTACCATTTCCAACACATATCCATTTAATCTTAGATGTCATGAAACCATTCATAAATTACACACACATAATAACACGCACAGGTTGACTATTAGAGGTACAATCATTGAGAGGGGGGAATTGGTAAGCTTATATATTTAACTTTCAATTCCATGATACTTTATCAATTAATATTAACAAGAGAGCTCATTTATTCAATGCATACACAAGATCAAACATATAACACATAGTTCCTATGGGAAACCCTCATGGGGAGTAAAACCCACTCTCAAGACTATAACACATAGACTACTTGTATTATAATAAATTGTAAACAAGAGACTGGTCAACTCTTTTAGACCAAAAAAAAACCTTGATCAAATCCCTTAGACCAAAGGCCTTTAGTGAAACACATCTTTCACAAGGAGCAACTACCCCTAAGGAAGATTGAGTCTTTTAGACCCTCCATTGAAGTGAACACCTCCGCTTTAAAACAGATGTATTCAACACCTGTTGATGGATCTATATTTTTATAACACCTGCATAAACTCCCTCTCTATCTCATATAGGCCTCTCATATAG
Source organism: Torreya grandis (assembly GCA_037957365.1). Classification (NCBI taxonomy): domain Eukaryota; kingdom Viridiplantae; phylum Streptophyta; class Pinopsida; order Cupressales; family Taxaceae; genus Torreya; species Torreya grandis. The sequence goes on from JARHVA010002046.1 coordinate 2,657,231, forward strand.
ACATATCACAATCTTTCTCCTTCTTAACTCAAACTATCCTGATATACACACTTATACCTATTCACATATCCTCAAACAACAAAAACACTATTTTGACATCAAAAATATTACCTAGAGATCATACACATAATAAAAAATCTACTTTGTTTAACAACCCATCCACTAGTCACATCTACTTCTCCTTCACTGCACAACTTTCACAAGCGCACCATGTACCAGTCTTCCTAAAAATCTAGAAACCAACACATTTGATTTCACTATTTATAGATAATTCATTCATTATCAAGTCCTCATTAGTCATTTTTGGCCACAACACATGCCTTCACTCTTAATCCATATTACATGGGTCACACTTAAGCACAAGTTTCTTTCAAATATGCCTAAGTCATTTATAGGTCCTATGGATACCCATTTAGCTCTTTGACACTTCTCTAAGTAAATGAGGAAACACAAGAGCAATTTACAACATATGTACCCATTCCACATGATTTATATGTCCCTCTTAAATTAAAAAAACAAAACAATACCCTTCTGCTTAAGCATAATTGTTCAAATACTTCTTTGTACACACAATCATTAGAATGAAAATACAGTTGACTTTAAAACCTTTGTTCATACTAGATATCATTGGTTAAACCTTCATAATTCACACAGATCATCTTCATAAAATCTACAACACTCAAAAAATCTAAGTCATCATGATATATCAAAACACCATCAGAGCAAGCTCAAATTCCCTTCTTAGGTTACTTGCAGAACATTCATGAACATAGTCAAATTTAAACCTCAATGTATTTGATTGTACACAAAATTAGACCTTAAAATTCATATTTACATATGAACCTTGGAGCATTATACAATTTATCTTTTTATACCATGTTAAAATTATGCATAGATGAAAACTTATGGCTCAAAAATAGCCACTGGTCTTTCCTTTGTTAAATTCAAATATTCAAATGCAAACAATCATAGTTAAACCTCAAACACCATGCTATCATATTGAGCCCTCACTATTAAAATTAAACACACACCATCAATATTATTGTAATAATCCATAAATTTAAAAAATAGTGCACCAATTCCAAATGGTAAACCTTGAATATGTAACTTCATCTCATGCACTCTTGCAATATTGACTCAATGTACAGCGTCAATCTTTGTAGATCAGTTATGTTTTTATCTTATAGAACTCACAATTTGATATTGCTCAGAACACTCATGATCATGACACTTGACACCCTTGTGTGAATTCTAATCACTTATTTATTTAAACATCATGCACTTCTTACCATCTCACTTAACACTCACCATTAGATCAAAACTATATGATCACCTATGCACCATTGGATCTTAGAGGAAGCTCGATCTTTATCTCTATTAACCAATGAAAACTTTGATATATTTGAATTTATTCACACCATATATATTATCCATATGATCACCTATGAGCCATTATATATTGATTTGGTCCTAATTTTTAACCTTGTGCAAAATAGACTAAATATGGGGACCAGTGTTATCTACCTGGAAGGCCTTTTTTGCACTTCCATATCTTTTTATTCACTCAATAAAATGTTCTAAAGTAAAAAAATATGATATCCTCATATAGGATAATCCATCCATGTTTAAATATGATCCTATAACCCTCACACATGTGAGATATAATGACATTAAAATGCTCACTCATATTTTTCTGCCATAGAGCTAACTATGTTAAAACATGTCTAGAAGGCCAACTTTGAACATGCATATATTTTTTTGCACTTCAGTGCTTGACCTAAAAATTATCAAAAATAAGACATATGATCAAGTTCTCTTTAAACATACATATGTGTGATATATGCCACCATCAAAATGCCTACTCAACTTTTCTTACCACATTGCAAATTTGGCTAAGTATGGGAAAATACTATCAAAATGCATAAGAGCCCAAATTTAAACTTGCATATATTTTTTCACACTTTATCTCTAGACTTGATAACTTATGCATATAAAATAGGGAATAATGTGATCATAACCATATGACCAACTCCCCCTAACTCATCCATATGTGGTAATGGTGACATCATCAAACTACCTACTTAGATTTTCTGCCACTAGACCCAAACTATCTAGATGAAAACTATGGACTACCATATGAACTAAAATTATTCACACAATCTCTCCAATCATCCTTGAACATTTATAGGATCTATTTCACATTCTCAAATCACCATACTCATCCCTAAATATCTCCAATCATGCCAAAGCTGAAGATCAACCAAGCCAACTTCAAGCACACTAGGACAAGCACATTGCACACTTTATCATTGTCACGTAGGCTATCAAAGCAATTCATCCACTCAATAGGACACCTATATGACATCATTTAAAAATATTCATAAATCTCCCTATTTGTTATTGATGTCAATAAACATCATTCATCTCACCTTCTCTCTCTTTAAGCACTCTCATAATAGGAGCTTTCTCCCCATTTGAAACAATGACAAAGTGTGCACCAACTTATCCTAAGGACCTAAAAAATCCTTCAATAGGAAAGGATCACCTAAAAAAGATGATACAAACTCCCCCTTACCTTGAGCCTACCTCATTTTTTTGTTAATTTTCTCTTGCCATATGCCAATACTCTTCTTCAACCAAGCACTATAACCAATGAAGAAAAAAAATAGAAAATAAAAAATATGATGGAACTTACCAAGATAAATTTGAGAGGGAATCCCCATAATATTTATGAGCCATTGAATTACTTGAGCATCTTCAGATCTCCATACAATGTGAAGAACAACCATATAGGCTTACTAGAATTCTCTCTCAAACCACCTCAAGGACCACCAATAGAACTTCATGCCACTAACCAAATAGGAAACATGAAATAATATAACTTGAGACTCCTTTAAATACTCATACCTTGACCTTTTGGAGACATTAAGAAAAAACATCAAATCTTCATACTAGGTCTGTCTAGACTCCTTCTAGCCGTACCTAGAACTTACAGAGCCCACATATTTTAGTAGACACATATCAAATACCTAAAAATTCATATCTATATAAAAATCATATTCTCCTTCAATCACATAAATTTTCATCACCTATCTCATCCTCTACAACATACATACTTCACAAACCAACTACTAATTAGGCCTCAAACTTGACAAAAACTTGAATAAATTGAGAACCACAAACCTTCAAATATTTATGAATCTTTATTTGAAAATCCATTTAGCCCATTTACCATATTAATAAGCATCAAACCTCAAATCATAATTCAAACCACTTTTCTAGTAGAGCCCAAAACCCTAGATTCTCAAAACAAATAGAGTTAATAATCCTCCTTTTGGTCAACATCCACCTTTGAAACTTCTTGTACATCTGGAGACAATCATTACACACTTCTAGAGAAAGATTTAAGCTTCAAAATATATGAGAAAACATACATCCTATAACCCATTTTAGGACCTACATACTCTTAAGCACAAGTTGGGAAACCCAAGAGCAAATAAAAATCTCTAATTTGACTTCAACATACCTTCAAACCACAAAACCACCATATACATCTATGAAATTAATCTAACATCACTACAACATATATTTCACCTGGACATATCTACTACAATTGAGAACATTCATCTCTAACCTTCTAGAACCATCTGAAGAATACCACAATAACACTTGCTTCTCCATTGAAAGGAGTCTCTTAAGAAGCATAGACATAGACATATTTTACAGTACAATTCTATAAAACAAAGTGAATGTAGGAGTGGCCCACATCTCCTCAGTAACCAATGGAATCCTATTATAGATATAATTATTTTTTCTCTTATTTTTCTTACCTTTATTCTAAACTATGACAATTGGTTTGTTTTCTATAGTACTCTCCTTTTCTTCTAAGATAAAATTGACAACACTTGGAGCAACTATGGAATATTGGCATACATTTTCATTTGAATAATAAATCTTGCATCTTGAAACCTCATCACTAGGCATAGATAATTGATGCACTTTGAATAATACTTTCTCAACAATAACATAATCTTCACTTAGATCCATACATACCTCAAAACTAGCATCAACCAACACCTTGGTCTCATCTTTGAGATTGGTCTTTTTATTCACAACATAAGCAGAGAATGAGAGCCCTTAACACTCTTCAACTTCTAAAGCATTCTCCACCATATAAATTATATTACTTGGACCTATAGACTCATCATGACTCACCTTTGGTTTTCATGAGCTAACATCCCTTTTTCCTTGCACTCTTGGAGCATGATTGAACTTATTTTGACTTAAATGCCTTTGCTTATAGAATCTAGTAATGTGACCTCTATGTTCATAGTTATAGTAAACCATATTCCTTGATGGAAACTTAGCTTGTCTTACCTTGTTTAGACAATGTTTTTCAAAGTGTCACACACCATGACAGTTGAAGCACTCAACATTTCTCACACCTTTTTACTGATTACCCCCATCATAGTTCTAAGAAAATTCATTTCTAACAAGTCTCTTAGATTCTCTATCCCTATGACTAAATTTATTACATGAGAAATAGTAACCATTGAAAATTTCATACTTCATAGCATTTTGTTGTCTAATCTAATTTGTCTTCAATCTATTTACACCATCATTCCTTGTCTGATAATTTGTCTTCAAAGGATTATAATCCTTGTTCACATTAGTCTTCATCTTGTCTTGAGTTGCAATCTTTAGTTCTTATTTGTATCCAATACTAGTCTTGTCATTTTCATACTTTTGATCATTCATAATGTTGTCTAGATCACTTGAGCTCTTTTCAAATCTCAACAATGACATTAAATTATTAGATATCTTCTCTAACTCATATTTCAATGACTCATTTTCAATTGCATACCTTGTACATTCATCTTCTTTAGATTTTAGACTTGTAGATATGATTTCCAATTGACAATTAAGATGCTTGACCATATCTTCATGCTCCTTAGAATATTCATCCATTATTGTCTCAAACACAATTTTTTTTTCTCAAATTCCTTAAGTTTAGATTATATCTTCTTATTGATCTTCTTCCCAATCTTCAGCTCTTCATGCACATTTGTCAATGCACTCTCATATTCTACTTCATATTCATCATCATCTTAATCACTCCAAGTAGACTCCTTTTGATGTGAGTAACTACATTACTTAGCCATGAATAGGTCTTCATCTTCAATAAGACCAACATCTTCATGATCATACTTGAGTCACTGACTTCACTCTCATCTGATCAGTTGCAATCATTTTTGGTGTAGAGAATCTTGTTGTCCTTGAAGTGCTTCTTATTGTCATACCTTTTGAATCCTTTTTTTCTTTTATCAGACCTAAATGATCTCTTTCCATCATCATGACCTTGATCATTCTATTCATCAGCATCCTTCTTATACTTATTAGGGCACTCATTAGCAAAATGTCCTACCTCTCCACAATTGAATCATTTTAGGGGTAATTTACTCTTATACTTGCCTGAACCTATTTTAAATTTCCTTGAAATCAAAGAAATTATTTCATCCTCATCTATATCAAAATTTTCATCCTCCTTAGAACTTCTTCTTTGCCTTCATCTCTATCTTGAATATTGCTTCCTTCTTTGGTGGTATATCATCAGTCTTTATCATCTCATAAGCAATAAGGGTGCCATGTAATTGATCCATCTTCAACTGATTAGGATCATGCATTTATTCTATAGTAGATACTTTTGGATCAAACTTGAGTGATAAAGACCTTAATACTTTTTGAATAATATTAGCCTCTTCAAGGCTCTCTCTAAGACATCTGATGATGTTTACAATCTCATCAACTCTCTATAGAAAGGATTCCATAAAATCTTATTCCTTCATCTTGAGACTTTCAAATTGCCTTCTATGAGTCTGTAACTTAACAAGCTTGACCTTTGAATCTCCTTCATAAATGATCTACATTTTTTTCCATATCTCTTTAACATATTGGCAATGGATTACCTTGGTAAACTAAATTTTTGTAAGACAATAGGTGATGGAACTCATTGTCTTAGAATTATTCTCAAATAGATTCTTGTCTACATCACTAAATGGAGTAGTAGGAACAACATAACCATTCACAATATATTACCACACATCAAACCCTAGGGACATAATGTATGCCCTCATCCTTTCACTCAAAAAAAAATAATTGGATCCATTGAACATTAGTGTTTGCTTAGTAGAGAAACCACCTTGATGACTACCCATAGTATACCTTGGATCACCTTCAAGATGTCAATCCTTTACCAAAGGACCCACTTTGATACTAATTGTTAGGGGTATAATCACTGATGGGGGGGGGAGAATTAGTGAGTCAAGATATTTGAATTTGAATTTCAATCCTTTAAAACTATTAGACAAACAACATATATCAACTTGATCAAGAAATATTAACAAGAGACTTCATTAATTCAACACATACATATGATTAAACATATAACACATAGTTCCTATCAAAAATCCTCATGGGGAATAAAACCCACTCTCAATCCTAAAACGCATGGACTATTTATCCTATAATAAATTAGAAAGAAGAGACTATTCAACTCCTTTAAGCCAGAAAAAAAACTTTATCAAATCTTTTAGACTAAAGGCCTTTAGTGAAACACCTATTTCACAAGGAGAAACTTCCCCTAAGGAAGATCAAGTCCTTTAGATCCTCCTTTAAAGTAAAATCCTCCACCTTAGAACTGATGTCTTCAACACCTAATGATGGATCTCTATTTTTCTAACACTTGCATAAACTCTCTCTCTATCTCATATAGGCCTCTCACATAGGCATGCCACAATCTCTCTCCATCTTAGCTCAAAATATCCTCATATGCACACTCAGACCTCTTTTCATATTATAAAACTGGAATAGCACTATTATAACATCATAATTATGACCTACATATCATACACATAGTCAAAAATTTGCTTTTCTTATCAACCCACCCACTGGGCACATTTAGTTCTCCTTTGCTCCACAACTCTCACATGCACATCTTGCACCAGTCTTCTAAAAAATATAGAAACCAACACATTTGGTTTCACTATTTATAGATCATTCATGAATTATCAAGTCTTCACTAATCCTTGTTAGACACAACACATGCCTTCACTCTTAAGGTATCTTACATGGGTCACACTTAAGAACAAGTCTCTTTCAAATAGGCCTAAGTCACTTTTAGGTCCTATTTAGACCCATTCATCTCTTTAACACTTATTCAAGCAAAATAGGAAACACAAGAACACTTTCCAACATATTGAACCATGCCATATGATCTATAGGTCCCCCTTAAGTGAAAACAACCAACACAATACCCTTTTTCTTAAGCATAATTTGTTCAAACACTTCTCTATACACACAAATAAACTACATACAAAATTGAAAAAACCCATATGATCACCTTCTCTAGAAATATCCACATGTGGGAGATATGACACCATCAAAATGCCTACTTAGATTTTCTTCCACATTGCAAATTTGGCAAACTATGGGAAAATACTATCAAAATTCCTAAGAGCCCAACTTTGTACTTGCATATATTTTTTCATGATTTGTATCTAGACTTGATACTTTATGCATAGAAACTAGGGGATAATTTGATCACAAAAATATGACCAAATACCCATAACTCATCTATACATGACACTGGTGATGTTAGCAAACTAACTACTTAGATTTTTAGCCACTAGACCAAAACTATATAGATGAAAACTATGGACTATCAGATGAATTCCACTTATGCACATAAGCTCTCCAATCATCCTTAACCACTAATATGACCTCTTACACATGATCAAATCACCATACTAATCCTTAAATATATTTAATCATACTAAATCTAAGGATCAACTAAGCCAAGTTTAAGCACACTAGGACAAACATATTGCACACTTTTTCATTGTCACTTAGGCTATCAAAACACTCCATCCACTCACCAAGACACCTCCATGACATCACCATGACATCATTGATAACTCTCCAATAATGACCACTTATTTAGCATTTAATTTTTAGTAGATTTCTTTCTTTCTAAACATTATGTGTTGTATTGAAAAAACTTGCATTGGCCAGCATTATTGGAAGGTTTTGTTATGTGTGCCCAAATTAGATCATTCCTATTGATCCAATTATTTGTGTGTTTGATTTCACTTCTTGCATAATTTATATTGAAAAATTTACCTTATGTTATAACAATATCATTCTGGTGAATACAATCTATTTTAGACTCTATCTTTCCTCCTACCAATAGTACACAGTTGACTAGCATGCTTGTGTCTCTTATCTATTTGTTCTACCTTCTATCTAATAGTACATAGTCAACCCAATTGAATTCATATTCTTCTACCTTATGTCCAACAGTACATAATTGACCCAATCAACTCTATACTCTTCTTAGCCCCTTTTCAATAGTACTTTATCAACCTAGTTGACCTTATATCTGATTATTTCCCTTGCTCTTCTATCTAGTCGATCTAGTTCTTTGTCTAGTTAACTTCATGCTCTATCTACCCAATTTAGTCCTTTGTCCCTAATTCCTCTTCTTTATTGCTTAAATTTTTGTTCATTTCTTCAAAACATCATGAAATCCCTTATTAGAATCTTTTTGGATAGCTTGAATCCATTTAGACACTCTATGGGGTATTCTTTTCTCCCTTTCATTACCTCTCAAGAGAACCCTCAATCTTGGAGTTTCTCTTCCCCTCCTTCATTTATCGATTATAACATGGTTCAAATCACATCTCAATATGAATTAGGTGGATTCAATCCTTTTTTAACCTATCAAGACAATTTTTATTTTCAAGCTTGTCCACATAATGTGGGAGAATTTGACACAAATCTATCTAACAATCCCACTAGTAATCCACCTCTCAATAACCCTCCCCCTAATACCAATTCAGGGATTCCTCCTACAAACACCAACCCACAAATTGATATGACTCAACTTATTGCATAAGTCATATAAAAAATGAACACAATGCAAACTTATAACACCTCTCAAATGATGTAATTACATCATCATTTCATCAATATAGATAATCAACATCTAGTTCTAATTCCTCAAACCAATCCAAAATTTATTCCTCTACCTCTTAGATATGCCTTAGGAAATGTTATTCCTCAACCTATCAAGAATAAAAAAATGTTTCAAAACATCCAAAATGAACCTTTAGCTCCTTTTATTATTTCCATAAATACATGCAATATCTTTACAAATATCAAGTATGATGGAATTAAAGACCATGCATCCTTTCTTAAAGCATTTGGCAATCTTTATAAAAATTTGATCCAAACCAATACTTTTACCACAACTAAACTTATAGTGAAAACCTTCATTGGTGATGTATTGGAATGGTACAACTAACTTACCCAACATTCCATTTGGAAACTTGAGGATTTAGTTAGTCTTATAGTTAAATAATCTCAACCTAATGACCTTCTTGAAAATTGCCTTAGCCATTTCATCAATGCTAAGCAATCTCCCACTGAATCAGGTCATGATATTATCAAATGATGGAAATATCTAGCCCATAAGGATGACCATAACATGACTGATGCTAATTTGTTCAAAATTTTTATTACTTCTTTAAATCCTTGGCTTTAATATAAGGTTTGAACTTTTACCCCTCAAACACTCAATGAAGCTCTTGACCAAGCCAAACATCAAGACTTATTCATGAAACAATTCAAAATTAATACCAAATTATTTAAGAGATTTTTCAAACTTCTACCAATCCCATCACCAAAAATACTTATCAAACCAAACCAGGAGTTGCCTCTGACATACCACAAATTGTGCATCAAATGAAACATTTCTTAGTGCCCTATAAACCCTTTACTTATCCTAATAATCCTCCTAAATGGTATGACCCTAATCATTTTTTTAGTTCCATGATTACATTGGTCATTCCCATGAAGTTTGTAGAAGTCTTACCAAATTTTTTATCTCCTATATGCTCGGTGATTCCTTCAATCATGAAGCCATGATTCAAATTTATTGTCAAGAATACAACACCACTTCTCAAAAAATGACAAGGTCCCAAATATTCTTCTTATATTAACCAAACATATTTTCTGAGTTTATTAATAAATAAAATATAGAGGATGCTTGTGTTATTAATGTTGAATATGATAAATATTACAATAATTATCAATAGGTTAATGCAACTAAGGTCAACTATCATTGTAAACCACCTCATAAAGATCCTATCATTAAACTTAAAAAACCATCTTTGGAAGAATAACTTCTCAAAGATACTACAACCACTCATTTAGCTTCAGAAGTTAATGAGGAACCATCTCCTTATTTTGAACCTCAAAACACTTCCATTCCTTCAAAATATAGCTTACCTTATAAACCTCACACTAGTTCTTCTTATAAATCCCATTGGAACTTTCTTGAAAAGCTAACTTCATGCCTTGCAAGATTACCTTTATGAAGTTAGCTCGTTCCTTCCCTTATCATTACAAGTTCCTCATACAAAAATTATAAAAAATCAAAGATCCATCTTATATAGATGAAGAACCACCATTTATTGAGCCTCAACCTAAAAATGTGCATACCATTGAATCCATTTGTCCTTATTACAAGCCTTCTATTGAATTTATCAAAGAAAACATGATTAATGATGAAATTCATTTTCATGTCAATGATCCACCACTATTCACTAAAATAGCCATTAATACTACCTTTATCTATAAAGTGTTAGTTGACAAAGGGTCTGGTATTAATGTGATATCTTTGTGGCTCATTAAATAACTTGGCTATAATAAGGATCATCTCAAGCAAACTTGCCTAACCTGTTGTGGATTTGATAAAGCTAGTCAAAATCCACTTGGTTGTATTTGGTTTCCCCTTAAAATCAGATGTAAGACCATTAAAACTAAACTTATGGTATTTGATTTGGACCTATCTTACAACATATTCCTAGGTCACCCTTGGACTCATAGAATGAGGGCCATTACTATTTTGCTAGCCAATGCATCAAGTTGCTAAATAATAGAAAATAGTATAAATATGAGTTTGATCCCAACCCTTGGAGTACTCAACTTCCCAATCCTAAATCTTAATATCACAATCCTACCATTCCCACCATCAATAGTACTCCCTTACCTGAATTCATCAACATTAATCTAGAGTTACAAGTCACTTTTGTTGATTCAGTTGATTATGAGCCCAATGACATGAAAAATACTTGTAATAATACTAAACTACCTCTTTATATCTCGGGGTGGCTTCCTCATTATTTATTACCTTGTGATCTCACTATTCCTCTCATTAATGAGATCACATATTTCTCACTCCATGCATTGCCTAGGATATTTCTTACCCAAAAGATGCATTTACATGCAATGAATACTGAGTGGCCAAATTATTACATGATCCTTTAATCATGTTTCCATGCAATTTCAATAATCTTATAATTTCCCCTTCTGAAAGTCTTCTTGAATCTCCAAAATGTACCATTTCTCCAACCTATGATGATAATTACATCATGGTGCAAGCTTAATCCAAAGACTTGGATGTTCAACATTATCATAAAACTTTAGCCCAAATATATGATTTCAACCATGATGCTCACAATAATTCCATAGATTTTAAATTAGCTCCTAAAGGTCATGTACCTCCCATTTATTTTTTCCTTCTTCATATTCCTTGGGTGGTCGAACAAATCTTACCTTTTGAACATCAAGAAATTATTACATCTTCTCTGCCACCTACAGATCCCATCATTGCATCTAATTTTTCCACCGTCAAAGAAATGAATGATACACCAATTTCATCCAATCAACCTACTCCTAATATTAAGAGTAGATTAGATGTTATGGTCATAAATGCCCATCAGATATACTCTGAATGTGATCGCCATGATAATCAAATTCATGATCTCAAAGTAGATGTTGAGTATTATGGTCATCTTTCCACTTTACCTAGCGATGAAGCCATTCTTAAATTAATTCACACTCGAGAACCTCAACTTCCTTGGCAACATCACAAACTCAAGAATTTAAAAAATAAAGCCCCTTGTTTCAACAATTTCATTGCTAGTATAGACCCTAAATAGAATTTAATTTTCCTTTACCTAATGTACCATATCATTTCAAAGATTACAATGTTATGCTTATCTAAGAAATTATTCACATCAAATATTGTACTTCATCATGCCCTCGACCAATTATAGTTTCTATTGAACTTACACCAACTGAACATGATAAATTTATCTTATTATTGGATAAATATTTGCATGTTCCTACAAGTACATGATTGGTGTTGATCCTAGCATTGTGGTGTGGAATATTATCTCTTATCCCAATGCCAAACCCATATGATAAAAGCAACAAAAATTTCCCTCTGAAGTTTTCAATTTATGTCATAAATAAATTATCAAGCTTCTTGATGTTAAGTTTATCAAACTCATGGACTATTTTGAATGGGTTTCTACCATAGTCCCTATTTATAATAAAGTCGCCATGATCATTTGCATTTGAATTGTTTTCTATAATCTTAATCTTGCTTGTCGCAAGGATAATTTCCTTTTACCTTTAATAGATGCCATCATTAGTTCCACAACTAGTTATGAAATATCATCTCTTATGCATGGTTTCTAAAGTTATAAACACATTCACATTACCTCTAAAGAACAACATAAGATAACTTTCACCATATAATGTGGCACCTATTACTATGTTAAAATGGCCTTTGGTCTAAAAAATGTTGGAGCCACCTATCAATGGGAAATACTTACATCTTTCATTATCTTATTCACAATATTTTAGAAACCTATGTGGATCACCTCATTGATAAATCAAAATGTTGAAACACTCATCTCTTTAATCTTGTCATCATATTTGAATGCCTCATTAAATATAAAGTTAGACTAAATCCATACAAATGTGTTTTTAGTGTCACATCTAGTAAACTATTAGGATTCTTAGTCGCTCTTCATGACATCAATGTCGACCCTAATAATATTAATGATATCATCAACATGCCCATCCCTCGATCCATTTTGGACATTCGTAGTTACCTCAATAAACTTAGGGAAATTAGATGCTTTTTTCCTAAAATGGCTTACCATATCTACTCAATCAATTCTCTTCTTAAGAAAGGCAATGCCTTAGAATAGATGTTTCCCTATCAAAAATCATTTGATAATATGAAAGAGTCATTGCTTCACCTACCTACTCTTTTTCCCCCTTCAAAAGATTGAAATTTGATCTTGTATACCTCTTCCACACCCATATTAGTTGGGGAAATGCTTTCCCAACAAGATGATACTAGAAGGGAATATTCCATCTACTATATCAACTAAGGCCTCATTGATTATGAGAAACATTACTCCAAAGTCAAACATGATTGCCTCACTATTTATTTTGCTACTAAATTTGTTTGACATTATATGCTCTATCAAACAACTTATGTTATCATCCATTTTGATCCCCTTCATCCCTTATTTTCCAAAGCCTTTCTTCTTGGAGATAGAATTGGTAAGTGGATGGTCCTTTTCATGGAATTTGATCTCATAATTATTACCCAAAAAATTATCAAAGGATAAATCATTGCTGATCAACTTATCACAGCTCCTATGCTCACTACTGACTACCTTCAAGATAGTCTTCTCAATGAAAATATTCTCTAAATTGAAGGTCTCAACCAAGCCATATCCCTCAAATATTACTTCTACAACTTCACTGTAGACATAAAATAAAGTAATATAGATGAGTCTTCTATTATCCCAGATACTACTAAACCCAAATTAGTTATTAAGGAACTTCTTGAAATTAATGTCAATTTACATGAAGATACTTGGTCCCTTCATTTAATTAGTGATAAATGCCTTCAAGGAATTGAGGTAGGTTATATCCTCAAGATACCTCTTGGAAAAATTATCTCATTATCTTTTCATCTCACATTCAACGTCACTAACAACATGGTAGAGTACAAAGCTTTAATCTTAGGCATGCAAGCAGTCCTTGATCTAGATATCTATTATCTACATGCTTTAGGTGATTCCCAACTCATTTTATACTAGGTCAATGGTGATTACCAATAAAAAAATTATAATATCATTCCTTATCATCAAATCTAAACTAATCTCACCAAAGGTTTCATTTCTTTTACCATTGAGCCTAACCTTCGAGATCAAAATTATATTTTTGATTCTTTTGCTTCTTTAGCATATCTTTTTTATTTGCACCAAGATCTTACCTATCTATATTTTCTTCTCAAAATAAGAATATTTACATATTCTATTCACCCACAAGATTCACTTATCTTCCAGATTAAGGTTGTCATCATTCAATAAAGCCCATGGTAAAAATATATCATTCAATTTTTGGAACACCAAACTTATCCTCCAAACCTTGATTCTTGTGAAAAGACTCATATTTGCAAATAATATTTTAAGAATGTATTCTGATATAACATCCTATATTATCAAAACACTAAAGGTAACTTGCATTGTTGTTTTATGAAACAAGAAGTTCCTCCTCTTCTCAAATAAGCACATGGGGGCATTTGTCATGGCCACTGTAATGGACATGCTATAGGTTGCAAATGCTTACGTATGAGATAATTTAATCCCACTCTTGAAAATGAGGCCATCAAATTTTCTAAAAAGTGTACTTTTTAATAGCTTCATGATGATCTAATTCATTCACCTCCCACTAAGATTCAAACTGTAGAATCTCCATATCCATTCTCCATGTGGGGATTAAATCTCATAATTAAATGACCTCTATCTCAAGATGGGCATGTATTTATAATCATAGACATATAATATTTTAATAAATGGGTTGAGGATATTCCCCTCATCAATGTCACCAATACCACCATCTACAAATTCATCCTTAATCAAATCATTTACCACTTTGGTGTCCCTCACACTATCATTTCAGATAATGGTGGTAACTTCAAAAATAAAGAAATGAAACATCTCTATGCTAAATTTAAAATCAATCACAAATTATCCACACCCTACCATCCACAATGTAATGGCCACATCAAGGCTACCAACAAAATTCTTAATAAAATCATCCAAAATATAATTCATGACACCTAAATAGATTGCCACCTTCATCTATGTCCTGCTATTTGGTCTTATCACACTAACATATGCACTACCACTGGGGTAATGTCATTCTCTCTAGTACATGGTTTTGAATCAGTTATCCCATTAAAATTTGAGCTTCCCTCTCTCCATATATATATTCATGGTATCATACCCGATGCAGAATTATGTGAATCTTGCCTTCATACTCTCTATTTCCTTGATGAGCATTGTATTTCTACTTTACAACATAATCATCAATTCAAGGCACGTATTACAAAACAACATAACAAATGAGTTAAAGTTCACACATTTAATATTGGTGATATTGTCCATAAATTAGATTACACTCATGAGAAAGAAGGTAAATACATCTAAAAATGGTGGGGGCCTTATTTAATCAAAGATATTCTTGGTCCAAGTACCTATCACCTTTAAACCAATGAAGGTCATATTTTTCGAGAGCCCACCAAAGCGTAATTCTTCAAGAAGTATTTTGCTTAGATCCTTAATTTATTTTCATAATTTATATATGCTATCTACCTAACATTTTTGTATGATACTTACATATGTCTCACCCTTTGTAGTAGTTCTCTTTTTTCACAAACCTTAGTCCTTCATTTTTGGTCTTTTGGTTTTTCCTTTCTCTTTTATGAGTTGTATTGTAAGATGATGGATATGACCTAGGTTTCCTCACAAATA
The DNA here is from genome assembly GCA_037957365.1 of Torreya grandis. Classification (NCBI taxonomy): domain Eukaryota; kingdom Viridiplantae; phylum Streptophyta; class Pinopsida; order Cupressales; family Taxaceae; genus Torreya; species Torreya grandis. The sequence continues at coordinate 2,672,980 of JARHVA010002046.1, forward strand.
TCATATTTATTTACCTTTCACATATTTTTTACACCTTCATGGGTTTATATTTTATAAGTTGTAGTATAAGACCATGGATAGGACTTGGCCTTCCTAAAAAAATTACCATTTTTTTCATTCCTTATCTAGAATGTGTTTTACAATGGTTACAAGTTTTTGATCTTTTTTCTCAATTTTAAATTTTTCTACTTTTTATAGATGGAATTTGCACAAAAAATTATGTTATCATGTTTTCCTCCCTTTCCCTCACTCTTATGGTAAAGAATCACACTCTAATATCATTGTATCCCTTTTTCATCCTTTGTCATATTTTTTGCAATTTGAAGTAATTCAAATTTTTTCATGTCTCATTCCTCTTGATTACCTTTTAATTTCACTCCACATTAGGAAAAATAAGGTCAAAGTCAAGATATCACTTTTATTTCACCTAAATTTTTGAGACTCTTAGACACTATGATCTCTAAGATCTCTCTTAGTAACCAAGTCCAACATACTCAAATGAAAGTTATATTTATTACACATGTTTGGATTTCTAAATCTATATGGAGGAGGAATAGATAAATCTATTAATAAATTTAAAATTCAAATCATTTGAAATAAAAATAAATGTTATACAAAAGGCAACATATAAATTTTAAAAGTCAAATTCATCCAATCAAAGCTCAAAATCCATAGTTGGCTTCATAATAGAACTAAGGTCAATTAGGGTATGGTAAGCCAGTGGATTGGAATAGGAGAATTAAAAAAAATTTATGATGCTATCTACTTTCTCATATAAGTACCCAATCTTCATAGGAGACTGACGACTCTGTAAGTGGTCTTGAGGAATAGGGAACACGTTGTGGGAAGGTATTTCCATTTTAATTTTCATCCATATAGCCTTCATGGGATGATATACATAATTCATTTTTTGACCTAAGAGTTATTTGGCTAGGAGAAGTTCTTCAGAGTCTTTAAGGTCGAATGTCCTCTTGTTTTGACAAACCTAGTTTGAGTGTCTTGACTTTGATAAAGAGTTTCTTTACCTTGGTTTTTATTTCATTCTCCCCTCCGCCCATTTAATTTTCCCTCTTCACAAATATGTCTGATTAAAAATCTATTTTACCTTTCATTCATATCTTAAAACATGCTAACAATACTTTATTTCAATTTTATCTATCCTTAGAACAAAACAATAAGTTTGTGCAACTAAGGATTACTTTATTTACACTATGGCCCTACATTTCTAGATATGCCTTAATTAATTTTACCATTTGTTATTGTTGTACCACCTTTTTTGTAGACACCTAAGTCCCTTTCTACTTTTATATACTTTTTTCATTGTTGAGTGAGGTTGGATTGTTACTTCTCACTCACCAATGTTGTTTTCCCTTTTTTATGCACCTTTTTCCATTTATGATTAAGGATTGTTACTTCTAACTTATCAATGTTATCTTTCTATTTTTTCTTGTCCATCTTTGTTTAAATAAGAATTATTACTGATTTGACATTGATGTTTGATTACAATTATTTTTTACATGTATCCTTGGTTTAACTTGGTGAGTTTGACTTTCTTACTTAAGGTTTACTTGTTTGAGTTTTTCAACCATTAGTAACTTTGAATTTTCGGTTACCCAATTTACTCAAAATTTTGACTTGGTCATTTGGTATAACATAGCACTTGTCACCCTAGCTTGCCAAATTTCTAAGTATGTCCCATCCACATAGCATCAAATATCTTGGCTTTCCTATGTTTATTGTTTTTTGCTCTTTAGTTTTGTATCCTTGGGTTTGTTGAAAGCAGTCTTTACACCCTCCATGATAAAAAATACAAACACAGTAGACAACCATCCAATGCTAAAGGTAAGTCAAGATACACATTCATTAGATTTTTTAGTTATTTCCATTTTCATTAGTTACTTTTAGTTATTTTATGCTTTAAAATACAATAATTTTTTTAGCTTCAGCATTGTGTGTTACTATGTTCTTTCTCAAAAAACCATTCTTTATTACACTTGCATGACACGTGATGAGATTTGAGTGGGGCATATGTATACACATAATATTTTTAAAGTTTATTAATTACTAATGATTTTATCTTGAAATAACCCATTGAGACTCAATGTCTCTGAGTGCATGCCTAAGGGGTACATCAAGAAAGGGGTGGGTAGACCATTGGTAATTCATAATATTATTGTTCATTTTTACCACTTGTTATCTACACACTCATCTCCTAATAATATTTCCTTAATTTTTTTGCTACGCCCTTAACCTTTGACGTGTCTAGGGAATATGTGTGGCCAACTTGTAGCTTACATATCTCTTTTATATTCTTATTATATTTATCTATGTTCTTAGTTTGGTCATTCTATATAATAACCATGGCTAAGCAGACTATATATAGGAGGTAGTGGTTAGTCCTTGATCATTATATTAAGTATTCTTCTCTTATTACATTATTGTGAAGGTTTCGCCCTCGATGGCTCTAGTATATTATCTAGTATTTTACTTTACTATTGTTGTGTGATCTTTTATCTTTGTCTAATATTTGTGATATATAATAATTTAGTGTGAACATATAAGTAATTTCCTTACAAATGGTATCAGATCTTTGATTTGGACAAGTTTTTTGTGGCTTTTTTTAGATTTGGTGAGGTGAGAATTCTACGAGCAAAGGGAGTGAAAAAACAAAACTTGCAATCTGAGAAGAATTAATTTTTTATATCAGCGTGGTAATGTTTAAAATGCTTTTTTTATTTTTAAAATATTAAAAAAAATGGAAAAAAAAATTCCTTTGCATATTTGAAATCATTGGTTTCATCTTGGCAAGGTGATCATAATGGTATATTCTATCAGTACACTTTTTTAATACCAAAATATTTCACCCTAGTGTATAAAAGTAGTCATTGGATTCATCTTGGTAAGGTGATCGTAATGGTACCATCTCTTAGTACACTTTTTTGAGACAAAAACCCTCCTAATATTTGTACATGGTGGGTCCTATTACTTAGGGAAAAAAGGGGGTAAAAAACTCCTAAGACTCCTATGGATGACATGAAATCTAGAATTTCAGATCTATCGCTCTGTCAACTTCAGGCTGACATAAAGGGCTTGGTGTAGTAGGATGAATTTTTTGCAGTTCAAACTAATGTTTCAAGGATATGCATAGAGATTAATTAGGTACACACTCAATTACATCACATCACTACATAATTAGTTGCCATTTCATCTTAGTTATAGCCTAAAAACCCTTTAATTCATCATTCGAGTCCTCCTCTCAATACTAACAGCTCTAATTTTGGTGTGAAACTAATGTTACAAAAAGTGAACATGCATAAGTTTGACGGCAAGGATCCTCTCACCTAGATTAATTTTTTTTATAATTTATTTGATTTGCACCAAACTCCTTGTTCTCAAAAGGTGATGGTGCCATCTCTTTATCTGGAACCTAAGTAGATCATTTGGTATCATTGGTTGTGTGCTCAAGAGAAAAAGAATGATGCTCCTATTACATGGTATATTTTAAATAATGAGTTGGTTCATTATTGAAATAAAATATCTAATAACTAATTCAACCAATTATCCAAACTACATCAAACAAGAATTATGAAGGATTATATTCATCAATTTCAAAATCTATCCTTACAAGTGGAAGACATCACTGAAGAAAATTTGATTGATCTTTTTTTAGTGGATTCAAATATAGCATCCTATTTGAGGTTTAGATGTTTAATCCATCATCAATATTAGAATTTATCCCAAGGGCATGCATAATAGAAGAAAAAGAGATGGTCAAATAGAAAACTTTCACTCCTGGTCATGATCACACCTTTCCAACAACATTATTTCCTCAACCCACTAGATTGACACCTCAACAAATTGAGGAGAAGTGAGCTAAAAGGTTGTGTTATGGTTACGATAAAAAATGGATCAAAGGACATCGCTGTGATGAAAATAAGTTATTTTACATTAAAGGTGCCAATGAGGATGAAGATAATGAGGTAATTGGTCAGGATGTAGAAGGACCTGAGGAAGAATTTAAAGACTCTTAGCCTACTATTTCCTATCATGCCATTTCAGGTATTAGTACTCTCTAAACCCTTAATGTGGTGGGTTTCCTTAGGATATAAAAGGTCACTATATTGATTGATTTTAGGATCACACATAACTTCATCAATAATAATGGTGCTATTTATTTTACCAAGTTAGATCTATGTTTTGGGTATCATCAAATCTAGATATGTGATAAAGACATACTTGAAATAACTTTTAGAACTCATGAGTCCATTATGAGTTTATGGTTATTCCTTTTAGTCTAAAAAATGCACCATCCACCTTTCAAAGTTTGGTGAATATTATTTTTAGGCTATTTTGAGAAACTTTGTTTTAGTGTTTTTTGATGATATCCTTATTTATAGTGAAAATCAAGAAAACCATTTACAACATGTAAAATAGGTACTTTCAATTTTGGAATAATATCAGTTGTATGGCAAACCTTCTAAATGTACGTTTGGAGCTTGTGAGGTTGAGTATTTGGATCATATGGTTTCACATGGAGTGGAAGTGGATCCTAAAAAATCCAAGCAATGGTGAACTGGTCAGTTTCTAGGACGTTCAAGCAACTAAGAAGATTTCTAGGGTTAATTGGTTACTATCACAGGTTTGTTAAAAATTACGGTAGCATTGCATCCACACTCACCTCCTTTATGAATAAAGACTTATAATAGACTGATATAGCTACCAAGGAATTTAAACAATTGACATTAGCCATGTGGACCACTCTAGTGTTGGTCACTCCTAATTTTTATAAGGATTTTGTGGTTAAATGTGATACATCTGGATAGTGTATGGATGTTGTGCTCATGAAAGAAGGCATACCACTTCTATTTTAATGTCACCAACTGAAAGGTAAAAATGGCTCAAGCCTATCTATGAGAAGGAAATGATGGCCATTCTACATGTAGTCAAATAATAGAGATCTTATTTGATGGGTCATCACTTTTAGGTAAAGACTGATCATGATAGTCTCAAATATTTTTTAGAACAATGGTTGTCATCAAAAGAATAATAAAAATAGGTAACTAAGATGTTAGGCTATGATTTTGAAATAGTTTACAAGAAAGGCAAGGAAAATGTGGTGGTAGATGCACTATCTAGGAGGGATGAATCAGTTGAGGCATTGCTATGTGCCATGACCATTTGGTAGGAAGATTGGCTAGAGGAAGCTAGATCAGAATGGAAAAATGATAGTGCTACCCATGATTTGATTAATAATATTTAGAAAGGTTTGGGTGTATTTGAAAAATTCACATGGAGGGGTAATGCATTATAGTATATAGGAAACTTATACCTATTTAATAATTCTCTTCTCAAACCAAAAATCATTCAGAAACTACATGCAACTCCACTTTGGCATCATTTAAGATTTTTGAAAACCTATCATAGAATCAAGAAGGATTTCTTTTGGGAAAGACTCAACGGGGATGTCCATAAATATATAGCTAAATGTATGATCTGTTAACAAAATAAAGGTGAAACCATCAAAACCCTAGGTCTTCTGTAGCCTTTATCCATCCCTAGCTACTGTTGGGAAAAAGTGTCTATGGATTTCATTATAGGGTTACTGAGATTTGATAGTCAAAATGTTATCATGGTTATTATGGATCATCTCAATAAGTATGCTCTTTTTTATTTTTTATCATAACCATTTATTTTTATTACATTAGCTTTTGCTTTTCTCAATATTGTTCAAACATTGCATGATACTCTTAATATCATTATCAGTGATAGAGATCCCATTTTTAATAGTAATTCTTGGACTGAATTATTTATATGTTTGGGCACCAAGTTGACTCATATATCTTCATATCATACTCAATCAGATGAACAAAATGAGATTGTCAAAAAATATCTAAAATGATATCTCTATTATTTTGTTTCTTATAAATAGGATAAATGGGTTCATTAGTTACCACTTGCTAAATGGTGGTATAATATTTCTATTCATAGTTCTTCCAAAATGTATCCCTTTGTAGCCTTGTATGTATACTAGCCTCCATACATCACTTTCAACTTCAAGGTCTATCTTAAGGTTCATGTAGTTGAAGAACATATTTACCATCAATAAGAGGTCTTTGTAAGTTTGTGTGAAAGTTTAGCCATGGCCCAAAATCGTATGAAACAATAATTAGATCAACATAAGAGTGAGAGGCATTTTGACATTGGTGATTAGCTTTTTATTCACTTGTATCCATATAAGCAGATATCCTTAAAGTAGTAGAAAAAAGATAACAAGTTATTTCCTAAGTATTATGGGCCTTATTAGATCTTACAAAAAATTGGTAGTGTGGCCTACAAGTTAGAGTTTCATTCATCCACTCGTATACATCCATTATTTCATGTATCATCGTAGAAGAAAGTCACTGGACATAGATTTTCTACTCAAATGTAGTTATATGAATTGGATGAGGAAGGGAGAGTTATTCTTGATCCTGAGGCAATCCTTCAAATACACACTAAGAAACTATAGTTTAGATTGATTAAAGAGTACCTGATCAAATGGAAGAATCTACCATGTGAAGATGCCACCTGGGAGGATGAATCCTTTGTGTAGAAATATCCAAAGTTGATTCAATGTTGAGAATAACATTATTTTGAAAAGGAGGGGCATGCTATGCTCTTAACCTTTGATGTGTCTAGGGATATGTGTGTTCGACTTGTGGCTTACATATATCTTTTATATTCCTTTTACATTTTTATATGTTCTTAGTTAGGTCAGCATATGGAATAATCATGGCTAAGTAATCTATATATAAGAGGTAGTGGTTAGTCTTTGATCATCATATTAAGTATTCTGTTCTTATTACATTATTGTGGAGGTTGCCTCCTCGAAGTGGATTTTCTATATTATCTAGTATTTTTCTCTGCTATTGTTGTGTGATTTCTTATCTTTGTCTTATATGTGTGATATATAATAATTTTATGCGAATATCTAAGTAATTTTCTTACATTTTGCCTTCTATTTTGCACCCTCTTCTAGTATTTTACTACCTTCATTAGCCCTTCCCCAATATAAACCCCTTTTTGATGGTTTACATTATAGAGTCGGCCCCATCAACCTTGTATTCTTATTGATAAAACTTATAAGGGTCTAGGTTGGCCCCTGACCAACCTAGTCCATGACCTAGTTTATTTTCACCAATTATGATACTAGGTCAACTAGGTCAACCTTGTCAGCCTAAAATTTTGAAAGGGTCTAGGGTTAGATCCAATAATATAAATAGATTCATTTTGATATTCTTTAAGCGACAACATGAGTTAATTATTCATTTGCACTTCTTTACAATCTACTCTTCTGCCATTCTACTTGAGGAGTCTTAACTTAGGGTTTCTACTTGGAGAAGAATCTTGTCTTGTGAAGAAGACTTGGATGATTTAACCTTTTTTAGTGATCCTTACAAACCTCAAAAACCTCTTGTAAAACCTTTTTGGCCAAGGGAGAGATTAAGTCTCGATGGATTCATCTTCAAGGTATGTATCTATAACTTTGGTCCTCTCTTTAGTAGATAGAAGTAGTATAATTAATGGCTTTTGAATATATTGCTCTATCCATTAATTAGGATTTTACCTATACATAAATTAATTATTATTCTCTTATGTATGTTTAATTTTCATGTTTATTACCCACACTGTGTGCCACAAGATTTGGTGAGAACTAAATTAGACTTTTACTTGTTATTAGTTTAGTGAATATAAAAACATAGGACCTAGTTAGGGTTACTACGTAATTTTGCTTGACTGGAGGTTTTGAAACCTTCCATAGTAATATTATTTATGGTAAGAGATCCCTTGGTTAGGTTTAGCAGATCCAACATGGTCATGACCCCAATTATCTAACGTATCCCTAATTGAAAGTGTAAGTATGATTTATCTTCTCTGATCTAGGAATCATTTATAGATCTATTGCATTTTTCATTGGATACAGTTTAGACCTCATTGCTATAGCAATAATAGGAAACACATAATCACTCATTGCTTGATGAATAAAGAATAGGGCTTAAATAACATCTTTCTTTTTCTTTTCCTTAAGTTCATCTTTTTTTGCTTGAGTTAATACATGGTATGCAACTTGATTTGTAGGCTCTACAAAGCCATTTTCTACCAAATTTCAAACATCCTGAGAAAAAAATAAGTTTTTCATCTTAACTACTCAAAACTCATAATTCTTACCAGTAAATAGTATAATTTGAGGCTGACTGATTCTACTACTAGATGCCATGATCACTTTCTCTCCTTAATACTTAAATCTCCTCCATATCTTCAACCTTGTTCATCTAAATTCCTCTGACAACTTGATCCCATGCTTCTATAGACTGATATTTTTAGTTTGAAAGACCACTTCAATTAGGTTTGTTTTGGAAGGCATAACATGAATTCACAAACTGGGGATGACTTGATAGATGATCACATGAGCTTTTATCAGCACGCATGCAAGGTTTGGTTTGGATGGAACATTACACACTCCTCTCGTCTCTTTCTTACTTGGAGGACTTTGAGAAACTTGTCCCATTCACTAACACTAGATAAAATGACCACTTGTTTTTCATTCTTGTCATGAACACAGGCTACAACTTCAGTTGCTAGTCAATAGCTTTTCTTCTCCTTCAACATTATTTTCTTTCTCTGCTGGTTCTATGGTCTGCTCTACTTTGAGTAATTGTGTTCAAAAATATTTCACTTAACTCCAGGTGAAGATCTATTTATTTGTATAGGTCTACTTCAGTTGTCATGAACCCAAGCTGAGAGATTAAACTACTCTCTTTTCTTCCGCTATAGATTCCCAAAAACTGCCAATCTCTTCTTCGATCTTCTGGCTCAGCTATCAAACTAGATTTACCTCAGAGACCACTGAAGGCCTTTCACAGACACTTCAAGCACCAAAACACTACAACTAAACACATCAACACCATCACCTGCCTCATGTCAGAGTAGTTGTGGGCAAAGTAACTGATTGTTCCAGCCAAAAAGGTCATTATATAAGATGTCTAATCACTCAGAGGCAACTAATGGCCTACAATCTCTTTCCTTCGACAGTGATCTCATTTCCACCAATATATTCTTCTTTCCACCAATGACAATATCTTTCTCCTTGGATGTGCTTTAGCTATTTATATTTCTGCTACACTTCTTCAACAATTCAACTCGCTGTGTTTTCTCCAACCTCTTTTCAGCAGCTTCCAAGGATCTTCTTCATTAGATTTGATATGAGACTGAAAGACAAGCATGACATGCTAAAACATGGAAATTTTGTTTTTATTAATTGCAAAACAGATTAGAAGTGCCTCTAGAGGTCTTTGAACTATCTAGAAACATTTACATTCAAAGCATAAGCAGTAAGAATGAATTGGAGGTCAGTGGGTGAATCTTCTCCAATGGCAGTGGGAGAAGCTTCTATTTTAGATGCCACTGATATTTGGTGGGGGAAATTAATTTCTACCAACACTCATGGGAGTTAATAGAAAGTTTTTTTAGAATTTTAAATAAAATTAAATCACAACCAAATATATGCAATATTCATAATATAGAAGCAATAAGAATTGCAAACACAAAAAATACTTCTTTAAAAACTTGGAATCATTCTCCTTATTATTCTTTAAAATAAAGATCGATTACAATGTATTAATAGAATTTCATGTGAACATGCTTTTCTAATTATTGAATAAAATATTTTAAATTTATCTAAACAATAATTTGCATGTAATATCAACTAAAACTAACTCTAGCCTTTCTAAGGCTTTATTTTTACTAAAAAATATATTAACTAAAAATTAACTAACTGTCTAAATTTAGCTCTAAAAACACTATTCATGCAAACTAAATTTACACTAATAGTCTAAAAATAGAACTGAGTGAATTGCACTTCAGTATCACTTTTCAACATACTCTCCTTGATGCTGAGCGGGCTCATAATTTGATCTCTAAGTGTCAAAAATTGATCTTTTGTAATTACTTTCATGAAGATATCTTCCAACTATTCTTTAGTGTTGATGTATTTTAATTCTACTACCTTCATCTGCACTAAATCTCAGATAAAATGATGCTTTAAATCAAAATGTTTTATCCTGTTGTGATGGATTAGATTCTTGGCCAATTTAATAACACTAATGTTATCACAAAAAATAACTGTGGACTGAACTTGAATCTCTCCAATTTCTTCAAGAAGTTTTTAAATCCATAATGCTTGTGTACCTACTAAAGTGACTGCAACATACTTTGCTTCTGTAGAAGAAAGGCCAACTATACTTTGCTTCTTTGAGCTCCAAGTAATCAAACCATAACCAAAAGAAAAATAATTCTTAGATATTGACTTTCAATCATCCAAACTACCTCCCCAATCAGAATCATTAAAACTAACAAGATTGAACCTTTTATAAGTGTAGTAATGAATACCAAAAGATAGAGTGCCTTTCACATACCTCAAAATTCTCTTGGCTACCTTCATATGTATTTCTAATGGCTCTACCATGTACCTTGAAACAAGTGAAACTAAATAAGCAATATTAGGTCTTGTATGAGTTAGAAACATTAAGCTTCCAACAATACTTCTATAGGATGTCTCATCAACTCTTTCAACACCATCATCTCTACATAACACAACTCCATGAGTAACTTAAGTGGAGGCTGGTTTACAATCAACCATATAAAATTTCTTCAACATATCTTTAGCACACTTTGTTAAACAAATAAAAAAATTATTCTCCCTTTGATAAACCTCCATTCCTAAAAAATATTTTATGAGGCTTAAATATTCATCTCAAATTTATTCATCATGGAAACTTTGAATTCATTCTTCATCATAGAACTGCTACCCATAGACAACATGTCATCAACATACAAACTTATAATTAGAATATCATTACCTTTTTGTTTGTAGTAAAGGGTATATTCACTATTACTTCTTTGAAATCTATTCTCTTGAAAATATCCATCAATCCTAGCATACCATGCTCTTGGTGCTTGTTTGAGGCCATACAAAGCCTTCTTTAACTTGTAGACATGATTTTCTTTTCCTTGCACTTCAAAACCTTGTGGCTATTCCACATATACTACTTCTTCTAAGTACCCATTCAAGAAGGCAATTTTTACATGCATATGATGGATGCTCCAATTATTTTGAGTTGCTAATGAAATCAACATTCTAATGGTCTCTTTTCTTGATATTGGTGCAAATATCTCTTCATAATTAATGCCATATTTTTTGTGTGAATCCTTTAGCAACTAATCTCACCTTATACCTTTTAACACTTCCATCACTGTTACACTTAGTCTTGTAGACCCATTTGGTGCCAATCTTCTTCTTTTCATGTGGAAGCTTTGTAAGCTCCCAAGTGTCATTCCTGTGAATAGAATCCATCTCTTCTTGCATTGCTTGCATCCAAACTTCATTAGTGTTTGCATCTTCAAAACATGATGGTTCAAAATCAGCCTTGGTAAGTAAAACAAAATTTAGTGTCTCACCTCTTGAATTTTCTTCATGTGCTTGATTTGAACTCCTTTGATAAATGTCACTCAATCTTCTTACCTTCCTTGTAGAAATAGGACTTGAATCTGGACTTACACTTGGAATTGAACAACTAGATGAGGGTTTACTTGGTGGATTTGTAGCACTCGGAATAAAAATATTAGTGGGCTGCCCATGATCAATATCATCCATAATAACTTCATTTAAAACATATTTTGACTTCTCCATATGGCCTTTTTGATGACCATAAACTCCTCCTTCATCAAAAAACACATCTCTTGACACAATAAGCCTATTAGTGAGAGGATTATATAACCTGTAAGCCTTACCTTCCTCACTATATCCAACAAAAATACATGACTCACTTTTAGAATCTAATTTTTGCCTCTTTTGATCAAGAACATGAACATAGGCTAAGCAACCAAAAAATTTGAAATAATTAACATTTGGCTTTTTCTCATACCAGGCTTCATATGGAGTCATCTTGTCAAGTACACTAGTGAGACTTTGATTGAGAATATAAACTGCTATAGTAATTGCATCTCCCCAAAAATAATTGCTTAATCCCTTTGTTTGTACCATGCTTTTGCCATCTCCACCACTGTACGATTCTTCCTTTCAGGTATACCATTTTGTTGAGGTGTGTATGCAATGGTGAGTTGTCTTCTAATGCCATGCATATCAAAATAACCTTGAAAGGATTTTAAACAAAATTCTTCTCCATGATTAGTCCTTAACCATTTGATTTTTCACCCTTTGTCATTTTCTACAAGGGCTCTAAACCTCTTGAATGTCGCAAGAGCTTCAACTTTGGTCTTCAAAAAATAAACACAACACTGTCGTGAGTAATCATCAATAAAAGTAATGAAATATGATGACTTACCCAATCTCTTTGTCTGCATAGGACCACAAATGTCTAAATGAACTAACTGGAGTGGATAATGAGCCCTCCATGAATTACCTTTTAGAAATTTCTCTCTTGCGTGTTTTCCTTTAGCACATCCTCCACAAACTTCCTTGTGCTCTTCAACCTTAGGCAAACCAGAAACTAATGCTTTTGATGTTAGAATCTTCAAACTTTGAAAATTTAAATGACCATACCTGAGATGCCACAACCAACTTGTATCCTCATATACCATATTGACAAAGTTCTTGTTATGTTCACCAAACTTCAATGGGAACGTCATATTTTTTGTCATAGGCACAACTGTTACCACCTTATTTCCATGATTCTTATCATAAATTATACATTATTGTTTTTCAAATACAAATTTATAATTCTTCTCACATAATTGTCCAACACTCAACAAATTGTGCTTTAACTTTGGAGTGTAATAAATGTTTTTAACACTCTTCATACCTTTTTTTTGTATGGACTTCCATAGCTCCTTTTGTAGCAACTTCCAATGATTTATCATCACCAAGCTTGATCTTGGATTTAAAACTTTCATCCATTATAGAAAAAAGTTTTTCATTCCCTGACATGTGGTTAGAACATCCTGAATCTAAATACTAAATATATTTAGAAACATTTTCAGCTTTGTCATAAGATACAAATAAATTATCTAGAGGATTCTCATAGGCTTCTTGAGCATAATGAACACTTTTACCATTATTACCCTATTTTAATCTACACTCATAATTAAAGTGGTCATCCCTGTTACAATGATAACGCTAGATATTTTTCTCATCAAATCGGCTTTTACCTCTTTCTTTGAAACCACCTATTCCTCAAAAATCACCTCTGCCTCTATTTCCTCTTGAGTACATATGATTTTGACCTCTACTTTGGCCTTGATTACTTTTGATGCTAATATTGGTATCTTCATTCTTTATGATTTATAATTTGGAGGAAAAAACTTTCTCATCACTTTCCCCAAATGAATCTCTCAATCTTTCTTCATAAAACATCAAAGATCCAACTAAATGATCAAATTGAAGGGTAGACAAATTCTTGCTTTCTTCTATGATTATGGCAACATGGTTCCACCTTGGTGTGAGAGTCTTTAACACCTTTTTGATCACAACCTCATTGTTCACAATTTCACCAAGTGTAGCCATCTTATTGACCATATCTTTTACTCTGACACAATATGTACTCGTACTTTCAGCTTCTTGACTTTCAGATTCTTGAATTCTCTCTTCAATGCTTGTAACTTGACAACTTTGGATTGATCACTACTTTGGTAAGCTTCTTTTAGAGTCTTCCAAGCATCCTCTACTGTATATGCTCTTGCAATTCATGGAAATAGCTCTTATCTAGAGCTATTTGAATATGAAATAAGGCTTGATCATTCTTCTTCTTAGCCTCATTCTTAGTTGTTTTATCATTTGCTATAAGGGCATTCCAATCAGTGAGCTCTGCATACCTTGATTCAATAATCTCCCACAAATATTTTCCTATCAAAAAATTCATCATTTTGATACACCAATAATCATACTCATTTCCATCAAATTTTGGAATGGGCAAAGAGTTAGAATTTGACATGATAATTTTTTGGCAAAATTCCAACTACTAAATCTTTAACCTAAAAGAAAAATACCTGCTCTGATACTAGATGCAGAATTTTAAATAAAATTAAATCACAGCCAAATATATACAATATTCATAATACAGAAGAAATAAGAATTACAAAAATAAAAAATACTTCTTCTTCAAAAACTTGGAATCATTCTCCTTCTTCTTGAAAATAAAGATCTATTACAATGTATTAATAGAATTGCATGTGAACATGCTTTTCTAATTATTGAATAAAATATTTTAAATTTATCTAAATAATAATTTGCATGTAATATCAACTAAAACTAACTCTAGCCTTTCTAAGGCTTTATTTTTACTAAAAAAATATATTAACTAAAAAATAACTGTCTAAATTTAGCTCTAAAAAAACTATTCATGCAAACTAAATTTACACTAATAGTCTAAAAATAGAACTGAGTGAATTGCTCTTCAACATCACTTTTCAACAGTTTTGAATTATTAGACGGCAGCAAACAAGTTAGCGCCCTAGCGATTGAGTTGCAGTTTTGCCATTCAATGAACCAAGTATAGGAAGCATCGAGCAAGCATCAAGAAGCCGATTATCGGCCACTACTATGAAAGGCCTAGTGTCGAACTTTCTCGAGTTTGTCACGGACAGAAGTCATAACTTTGCTCTGAGGGAGGTGTTATTAAGGATCAATCCCTAAGATGTTGCTGAACAGTATTGAAGCCAGATGCTTTCGATAGATGATACGGAGACATTCCAAAAATTTGGATTCAATATAATGCCGGATGGTATCTGGCAGGCGATTGGGGTCACAGTCTGCCATGTTGTCATCGACGCCATGGCAGTCAGATTCGTAAGAGAGTGGATAATTAAAGAAGTTACGGCGACTGATATGTACATAGTTCCTTAAGCTAATCAGCAGGTAAACAGAAGTTTTCTCGGAGAAGATGCTGTAGGGAGGATACTGCAGGAAGCGGTAGATACAGCAAACGGTGGCTTAGAATTGTTTAAAAAGATTCTACGTGACCAAGGGTACGGAACACTCAGCTCCGATGGCATGTATAGTTTTCTTGACACAATCTTCGTTGAGGCAGCAAAGGAAGGCGATGTGAATTTGGTGAAGACTCTTCTAAACTATGGCGTCGAACCCTTTGAAACCGATGATCCTTAAAAAAAACGGCATTACACCATGCAACAAAGTTGGTCTACGAAGCCGACAGATTTAATGCTTACGAAGATCAACGAGTGTAATTCTAGCAAATGTCCCTGACGATAAACAAAGAACCACTCTACACAAAGCTGCTTTTTGTGGATACGCTAAAAATGTAGCCTTCTTATCAAATTCCGAAGATAAGGACGGTCAAATTCCACTCCATTATGCAATTCGTTGTGAACAGGAAAATGAAGACGTCATTGGTGTTTTGCTTTTAGCAAATTCTCCGTTGGATAAACAAGACAGCCATGGACGGAGTCCGTTATAGAGTATGCCGTTGAATATCAAGGCAACAAGGTGATAATGATGACCAATTTGCTGTCTCAACTTTTCATGCAACCGGGATTCGATAATAAGAAACTCGATCAGGGAGATTATATTAAGAAAGTCGACCTGGCATCTTATCTCCGGGAGGCATCCCAAAGGGGCCATCTGGATCTCGTCAAAATGTTGATAAAAAATGAAGCCAATCCGTTTGATAGAGATAAGGAAATACAGTACTGCATTATGCTGCCGAGGATAATGTTGATCAAGAAGGGTTGGATATTATTCATCAATCAGTGCTGGATGAATCCAAGCAAGTAAACAAAGAGAAGCTTGTCGAAAAGTGATGTTGAAATGTAGTTCACTCAGTTCTATTTTTTAGACTATTAGTGTAAATTTAGTTTGCATGAACAGTTTTTTGTGGAGCTAAATTTAGATAGTTAATTTTTAGTTAATATATTTTTTAGAAAAAATAAAACCTTAGAAAGGCTAGAGTTAGTTTTAGTTGTTGTTACATGCAAATTATTATTTAGATAAATTTAACGTATTTTATTCAATAATTAGAAAAGCATGTTCACATGCAGTTCTATTAATACATTGTAATTGATCTTTATTTTCAAGAAGAAGAAGAAGAATTTTTTATTTTTGCAACTCTTATCTCTTTTGTATCATGAATATTGCATATATTTGGCTATGATTTAATTTTATTTAAAAAATTCTACATTTGGTATCAGAGCAAGGATTTTTCTTTTGGGTTAAAGATTTAGTAGTTGGAATTTTGCCAAAAAATTTATCATGTCAAATTCTAACTCCTTGCCTATTCCAGAATTTGATGGAAATGAGTATGATTATTGGTCTATCAAAATGATGACTTTTTTGATAGGAAAAGATTTGTGAGAGATTATTGAATAAAGTTATGCAGAGCCAACTAATTGGAATACCCTCACAACAAATGATAAAACAACTAAGGAGGCTAAGAAGAAGAATGCTCAAGCCTTATTTCATATTCAAATAGCTCTAGATAAGAGCTTATTTCCACGAATTGCAGGAGTAAAGACAACAGAGGATGCTTGGAAGACTCTAAAAGAAGCTTATCAAGGTAGTGATCAAGTCAAAGTTGTCAAGTTACAGACATTGAAGAGAGAATTTGAGAATTTAAAGATGCAAGAAAATGAAAGTGTGAGTACCTATTGTGTCAGAGTAAAAGATGTAGTCAATAAGATGGCTACACTTGGTGAAATTGTGAACAATGAGGTTGTGATCCAAAAAATGTTGAGGACTCTCACACCAAGGTGGAATCATGTTGCCATAATCATAGAAGAAAGCAAGAATTTGTCTACCCTTCAATTTGATCTTCTAGTTGGATCTTTGATGTCTCATGAAGAAAGAATGAGAGATACATTTGGAGAAAGTCATGAGAAAGCTTTTTCCTTCAAATTACAAATCACAAAGAATAAAGATACCAATAGTAGCATCAAAAGTAATTAAGGCCAAGGTAGAGGTCAAAATCAGAATTACTCAAAAGGAAATAGAGGCAGAGGTGGTTTCAGAGGAAGAGGTAGAGGCCAATTTGATAAAAGAAATATCTAGTGTTATCATTGTAATAGGGATGGCCATTTTAATTATGAGTGTAGATTAAAAGAAGGTAATAATGGTAAAAGCGTTCATTATGCTCAATAAGGTGATGAGAATCTTTCAGATAATTTATTTTTATCTTATGACAAAGCTGAAATTTTTTTTAAAGATGTTTGGTATTTAGATTCGAGATGTTCTAACCACATGTCAGGGAATGAAAAACTTTTTTCTATAATGGATAAATTTTTTAAATCCAAGATCAAACTTGGTGATGAAAAATCATTGGAGGTTGCTGCAAAAGGAGCTATGGAAGTCCATACAAAAGAAGGTATGAAGAGTGTTAAAGACATTTATTACACTCCAAATTTAAAACATAATTTGTTGAGTGTTAAAAAATTATGTGAGAATAATTATAAAGTTGTATTTAAAAATCAACAATGTATAATTTATGATAAGAATCATGAAAATAGGGTGGTAACAGTTGTGCCTATGACAAAGAATAGAATGTTTCCATTGAAGTTTGGTGAACATAACAAGAACCTTGTCAATATGGCATATGATGATACAAGTTGGTTGTGGCATCTCAGGTATGAGCATTTAAAAATTCATAGTTTGAAGATTCTAACATCAAAAGCATTAGTTTCTGGTTTACCTAAGGTTGAAGAGCACAAGGAAGTTTGTGAAGGATGTGCTAAAAGAAAACATGCAAGAGAGAAATTTTCAAAAGGCAATGCATGTAGGGCCCATTATCCATTTTAGTTAGTTCATTTAGACATTTGTGGTCCTATGCAGACAAAGAGTTTGGGTAAGTCATCATATTTCATTACTTTTATTGATGATTCCTCATGGTAGTGTTGGATTTATTTTTTGAAGACCAAAGGTGAAGCTCTTGAGACATTCAAGAGGTTTAGAACCCTTGTAAAAAATGACAAAGGGTGCAAAATCAAATGCTTAAGAACTGATCATGGTGGAGAATTTTGTTCAAAAGACTTTCAAGGTTATTGTGATATGCACAGCATTAGAAAACAACTCACCACTGCATACACACCTCAACAAAATGGTGTAGCTGAAAGAAAGAATCGTACAGTGGTGGAGATGGCATGTAGCCTGCTACAAACAAAGGGATTAAGCAATTCTTTTTGGGGAGATGTAGTTGCTACAATAGTATATATTCTCAATCGGAGTCTC
Organism: Torreya grandis; assembly: GCA_037957365.1. Lineage (NCBI taxonomy): Eukaryota > Viridiplantae > Streptophyta > Pinopsida > Cupressales > Taxaceae > Torreya > Torreya grandis. The sequence continues at coordinate 2,691,209 of JARHVA010002046.1, forward strand.
ACTAGTGCACTTGACAGGATGACTCTGTATGAAGTTTGGTATGATAAAAAGCCAAATGTTAATTATTTCAAAGTTTTTGGTTGCTTAGCCTATGTTCATGTCCCTGATCACAAGAGGTAAAAGTTAGATCTCAAAAGTGAGTCATGTATTTTTGTTGGATATAGTGAGGAAAGTAAGGCTTACAGGTTATATAATCCTCTCAGTAATAAGTTTATTATGTCAAGAGATGTGATTTTGATGAAGGGGGAGTTTATGGTCAACAAAAAGGCCATATGGAGAAGTCAAAATCTATTTTAAATGAAGTTATTATGGATGATATTGATCATGGGCATCCCACTAATATTTATATTCTATGTGCTACAAATCCACCAAGTAACCCCTCATCTAGTTGTTCAATTCCAAGTGTACGTCCAGATTCAAGTCCTAGTTCTGCAAGGAAGGTAAGAAGATTGAGTGACATTTATCAAAAGAGTTCAAATCAAGGACATGCAGAAAATATAAGAGGTGAGACACTAAATTTTGATTTACTTACCAACGCTGATTTTGAACCATCATGTTTTGAAGATGCATATACTAATGAGGTTTGGATGCAAGCAATGCAATAAGAGATGGATTCTATTCACATGAATGACACTTGGGAGCTTACAAAGCTTCCACATGACAAGAAGAAGATTGGCACCAAATGGGTCTATAAGACTAAGTGTAACAGTGATGAAAGTGTTGAAAGGCATAAGACAAGATTGGTTGCTAAAAATTTCACACAAAAATATGTCATTGATTATGAAGAGACATTAGCACCAGTAGCAAGACAAGAGACCATTAGAATGCTGATTTCATTAGCAGATCAAAAGAATTGGAGCATCTATCATATGTATTTAAAAAGTGCCTTCTTGAATGGGTACTTAGAAGAAGAAGTATATGTGGAACAACCACAAGGTTTTGAAGTGCAAGAAAAATAAAATCATGTCTACAAGTTAAAGAAGGCTTTGTATGGCCTCAAAAAAGCACCAAGAGCATGGAATGCTAGGATTGATGGATATTTTCCAGAGAATGGCTTTCAAAGAAGTAAGAGTGAACATACCCTTTACTACAAACAAGAAGGTAATGATATTCTGATTGTAAGTTTGTATGTTGATGACTTATTGTATATGGGTAGCAATTCTATGATGAAGGATGAATTCAAAGTTTTTATGATCAATGAATTTGAGATGAAAAATTTAGGCCTTATGAAATATTTTTTAGGAATGAAGGTTTATTAAAGGGAGGATAAAATTTTTATTTGTCAAACAAAGTATGCTAAAGATATTTTGAAAAAACTTGATATGGTTGATTGTAAACCAGTCTCCACTCTAGTTGCTCATGGAGTTGTGTTGTGTAGAGATGTTGGTGCTGAAAGAGTTGATGAGACAACCTATAGAAGTATTGTCAGAAGTTTAATGTTTCTAACTCATACAAGCCCTGATATTGCTTATTCAGTTTCACTTATTTCAAGGTACATGACAGAGCCATCATAAATACATATAAAGATAGCCAAGAGAATTTTGAGGTATGTGAAAGGCACTCTAGATTTTGGTATTCATTACTAAACTTCTAAAAGGTTCAATCTTGTGGGTTTTAGTGATTTTGATTGAGGAGGTAGTTTGGATGACCGAAAGTCAACGTCTAGAAATTATTTTTCTTTTGGTTCTGGTTTGATTACTTGGAGCTCAAAGAAGCAAAGTATAGTTGCCCTTTCTTCTACAGAAGCAGAGTATGTTGCAGTCACTTCAGCAGGTACACAAACATTAGGGCTTAGAAAGTTTTTTGAAGAAATTGGAGAGATTCAAGTTCAGCCCACAATTATTTTTTGTGATAACATTAGTGCTATTAAATTGGCCAAGAATCTAGTCCATCACTGCAGGACAAAACATTTTGATTTAAAGCATCATTTTATCCGAGATTTAGTGCAGATGAAGGTAGTAGAATTGAAATATATCAACACTACAGAACAATTCGCATATATCTTTACGAAAGCAGTTGCAACAGAGCAATTTTTGACACTCAGAGATCAAATTGTGAGCCCGCTCAGCATCAAGGGAGAGTATGTTGAAAAGTCAAGCTGAAATGTAGTTCACTTAGTTCTATTTTTAGACTATTAGTATAAATTTAGTTTGCATGAACAATTTTTTGTGGAGCTAAATTTAGACAATTAGTTAATTTTTAGTTAATATATTTTCTAGAAAAATAAAGCCTTAGAAAGGCTAGAGTTAGTTTTAGTTGCTATTACATGCAAATTATTATTTAGATAAATTTAAACTATTTTATTCAATAATTAGAAAAACATGTTCACATACAATTCTATTAATACATTGTAATTGATCTTTATTTTCAAGAAGAAGAAGGAGAATGATTCCAATTTTTTTTTAAGAAGTATTTTTTATTTTTGCAACTCTTATCTCTTCTGTATCATGAATATTGCATATATTTGGCTATGATTTAATTTTATTTAAAAAATTCTACAAAGCTCGCAACACGTGATAAACGGGGAAGAAGTGTGTTACATGTTGCAGCTTTGTCAGGGCACAGAAAACTTTGTGAATGGCTTTTAAGCCTAGATGCTATGGACTGATCTCAAAGATTTCAGAGGAACAACGCCTTTGCATGTAGCAGCTGCGAAAGGCAACTTGAGAATGGTGGAAAACATTCTTTCTCAAGTAAAACCACAGGATCGGAAAACAGTTGTTCGCGGAGCAGACGTCTTTGGTCAAATAGAACTCCACAGCGGCAACTGGAGGTTACAAGCAAGTTATTAGAAATTTTCTCGAAGATGATGCGGCCCATCCGTTATCAGAGCGGGATTGTGATGGGAAAACAGCTCTGCATTATGTCGTTCAAGCAGGAAATGGGAATGATGCAATGGAAATATCAACGCTACTTTTGGAATCATGTGATTCGGGTATATAAATAATCCTTCTATTGAGTGCTTTTGCCTTTGGCATTGGTTTCGCTGAATAAAGTGATGGATGCAACCTCTCACTCAAGGAATATTTTCACAACGAAAAGAACAGAATTTTGGGAACAACACAGAGGAGGGATTCGTTTGCAGTGGAGGCAATATTAGTCGATGAACAAATGAAAAACGAGCTTCGCCGCAAGGACGTTAAAATTGATCACATTCGTAGCTGTTACGGATTTAGAGACCCAGTGTCACCACAAGATAAACAAAATATTGAAAAAGCTATGTATATAGGTTTCCATTATTTTTTTAATTGTGGATTCGTTTGTTTATCGTATAACACATATAAAGTTGTTTCGGTGTTTCCGGTTGAGCTTTCCTGGAGTTATATATTGGTTCATTTTCACGGAGACAGCGTCTCCCACGTTAATAACTTCAATCTTTTGCAGTTAAAATTGAAATTGACAATAACAACAATTTTGTTAAACAAGACACTGACAAGCCAGCTCTACTGGACAATCTTGGTAAGAATAATTATTGACTTCACAAAGCAGAAGGAAATATTTTCTTTTTTGGCTGTAATGCCATTTAATTTCTTTTAAATGTTCGGCAGGGCGCAGCGCATTTGTTAATGGTTTGGTTTCATTGTTTTTAAATCCTTCTGTGAGCTCTCCCATTACTGTCGGAATATCCGGCGAATGGGGAATGGGAAAGTCCAGTGTCATGCTTCAGGTAAAAAGATTATAAATAGTTAAGTAAGATGAATCTAAAGTTTTAGAATTATTACACGAAAAAAGTACGTAAATAATATTGAGTTCTAAATTTTCACTTCAGGTGGAGTCCATTCTTCTTAAGACAGCAGCTCACTTAACAGTCTCAAATTCATCGAGAAAACAGGATTTTCAAGTGTTGCAATAATGTTTATTCCACATAGGGTACTTTTATGCTCTCCCAGAATTATCTGCTTTCTCCATATTGTTCCATCCTTTCCAGAATATTTCCTCCTTCTAGATTGTTCTTCTCTAGAAGCTCCTCTAGACTTCTCCAAATCACCTATAAAACAATCGCTCACCCCCCTCAGGGAATTCAACTGATTTTGATCAAATCTTGTACACTAATATTTTTAGTGTAATATATTTGTGTTGAAAAGTGATGCTGAAGTGCAGTTCACTCAGTTCTATTTTTAGACCATTAGTGTAAATTTAGTTTGCATGAACAGTTTTTGTGGAGCTAAATTTAGACAGTCAGTTAATTTTTAGTTAATATATTTTTTAGAAAAAATAAAGCCTTATAAAAGCTAGAGTTAGTTTTAGTTGATATTACATGCAAATTATTATTTAGATAAATTTAAAATATTTTATTCAATAACTAGAACAGCATGTTCACATGCAATTCTATTAATACATTGTAATTGATCTTTATTTTCAAGAAGAAGGAGAATGATTCCAAGTTTTTGAAGAAGAAGTATTTTTTATTTTTGCAATTCTTATTTCTTCTGTATTATGGATATTGCATATATTTGGGTGTGATTTAATTTAAAATTCTACATCTAGTATCAGAGCAGGGATTTTTCTTTTAGGTTAAAGATTTAATAGTTAGAATTTTTCCAAAAATTTATAATGTCAAATTCTAACTCCTTGCCCATTCCAGAATTTGATGGAAATGAGTATGATTATTGGTGTATCAAAATGATGACTTTTTTAATAGAAAAAGATTTGTGGGAGATTATTGAATCAGGGTATGCAGAGCCAGTTGATTGGAATGCCCTTATAGCAAATGATAAAACAACTAAGAAGGAGGCTAAGAAGAAAAATGCTCAAGCCTTATTTTATATTCAAATAGCTCTAGATAAGAGCCTACTTCCATGAATTGCAGGAGCAAAGAAAACAAAAGATGCTTGGAAGACTATAAAAGAAGCTTACCAAGGTAGTGATCAAGTCAAAGTTATCAAGTTACAGACATTGAAGAGAGAATTTGAGAATCTGAAGATGCAAGAAGCTGAAAGTGTGAGTACCTATTGTGTCATAGTAAAAGATGTGGTCAATAAGATGGCTACACTTGGTGAAATTCTGAACAATGAGGTTATGATCAAAAAGGTGTTGAGGACTCTCACACCAAGGTGGAACCATATTGCCATAATGATAGAAGAAAACAAGAATTTATCTACCCTTCAATTTGATCATCTAGTTGGATCTTTGATGTCTCATGAAGAAAGATTGAGAGATTCATTTGGGAAAAGTGATGAGAAAGCTTTTTCCTCCGAATTACAAATAAAAAAGAATGAAGATGCCGATAGTAGCATCAAAAGTAATCAAAGCCAAGGTAGAGGTCAAAATCAGATTTACTCAAGAAGAAATAGAGGCAGAGGTGGTTTTCAAGGAAGAGGTGGTTTCAGAGGAAGAGGTAAAGGCCGATTTGATAAAAGAAATGTCCAGTGTTATCATTGTAATAGATATGGCCACTTTAATTATGTGTGTAAATTAAAATAAGGTAATAATGATAAAATCATTCATTATGCTCAAGAAGGTGATGAGAATCCTCCAGATAATTTATTTTTATCTTATGAAAAAGCTGAAAATGTTTCTAAAGATGTTTGGTATTTAGATTTAGGATGTTCTAACCACATGTCAGGGAATGAAAAACTTTTTTCTATAATGGATGAAAGTTTTAAATCCAAGATCAAGCTTTGCGATGATAAATCATTGGAGGTTGCTACAATAAGAGCTATGGAAGTCCATACAAAAGAAGGTATGAAGAGTGTTAAAGATATTTATTACACTCCAAAGTTAAAGCATAATTTGTTGAATGTTGGACAATTATGTGAGAAGAATTATAAAGTTGTATTTAAAAATCAACAATGTATAATTTATAATAAGAATCATGGAAATAGGGTGGTAACAGTTGTGCCTATGACAAATAATAGGATGTTCCCATTGAAGTTTGGTGAACATAACAAGAACCTTGTCAATATGGCATATGAGGATACAAGTTGGTTGTGGTATCTCAAGTATGGGCATTTAAATATTCATAGTTTGAAAATTCTAACATCAAAAACATTAGTTTCTAGTTTACCTAAGGTTGAAGAGCACAAGGAAGTTTGTGAAGGATACGCTAAAGGAAAACATGCAAGAGAGAAATTTTCAAAAGGAAATGCATGGAGGGCTCATTATCCACTCCAGTTAGTTCATTCAGACATTTGTCGTCCTATGCAAAACAAGAGTTTGGGTAAGTCATCATATTTTATTACTTTTATTGATGATTACTCATGACAATGTTGGGTTTATTTTTTAAAGACCAAAGGTGAAGCTCTTGAGACACTCAAGAGGTTTAGAGCCCTTGTAGAAAATGACAAAGGGTGCAAAATCAAATGCTTAAGGACTGATCATGGAAGAGAATTTTGTTCAAAATCTTTTCAAGGTTATTGTGATATGTATGACATTAGAAGACAACTCACGACTACATACACACCTCAACAAAATGGTGTAGCTGAAAGGAAGAATCATATAGTGGTGGAGATGGCACGAAGCATGCTATAAACAAATGGAGTAAACAATTCTTTTTGGGGAGATGTAGTTGCTACAACAATATATATTCTCAATTAGAGTCCCACTAGTGCACTTGACAGGATGACTCCGTATGAAGCCTGGTATGATAAAAAGCTAAATGTTAATTATTTCAAAGTTTTTGGTTGCTTAGCCTATGTTCATGTTCCTAATCAAAAAAGGCAAAAGTTAGATCCCAAAAGTGAGTCATGTATTTTTGTTGGATATAGTGAGGAAATTACAGGTTATATAATCCTCTCACTAATAGGCTTATTCTGTCAATAGATGTGATTTTTGATGAAGGTGGAGTTTATGGTCATTAAAAAGGCCATATAGAGAAGTCAAAATCTATTTTAAATGAAGTTATTATGGATGATATTGATCATGGGCAGCCCACTAATATTTCTGTTCCAAGTGCTACATATCCACCAAGTAACCCCTCATCTAGTTGTTCAATTCCAAGTGTAAGCCCAGATTCAAGTCCTAGTTCTACAAGGAAGGTAAGAAGATTGAGTGACATTTATCAAAGGAGTTCAAATCAAGCACATGAAGAAAATCCAAGAGGTGAGACATTGAATTTTGCTTTACTTACCAAAGTTGATTTTGAACCATCATGTTTTGAAGATGCATATACTAATAAAGTTTAGATGCAAACAATGCAAGAAGAGATGGATTCTATTTACAGGAATGACACTTAGGAGCTTACAAAGCTTCCACATGACAAGAATAAAATTGGCACCAAATGGGTCTACAAGACTAAGTGTAATAGTGATGGAAGTGTTGAAAGGCATAAGGCGAGATTAGTTGCTAAAAGTTTCATAGAGAAGTATGGGATTGATTGTGAAGAGACATTTACACTAGTAGCAAGACAAGAGATCATTAGAATGCTGATTTCATTAGCAGCTCAAAAGAATTGGAGCATCCATCATATGGATGTGAAAAGTTCCTTCTTGAATGGGTACTTAGAAGAAGAAGTATATTTGGAATAGCCATAACGTTTTGAAGTGCAAAGAAAAGAAAATCATGTCTACAAGTTAAAAAAAGCTTTGTATGGCCTCAAACAAGCACCAAGAGCATGGTATTCTAGGATTGATGGATATTTTTAAGAGAATGGCTTTCAAAGAAGTAAGAGTGAACCTACCCTTTACTACAAACAAGAAGGTAATGATATTCTAATTGTAAGTTTGTATGTTGATGACTTGTTGTATATGGGTAGCAGTTCTATGATGAAGGATGAATGAATTTGAGATGAAAGATTTAGGCCTCATGAAATATTTTTAGGAATGGAGGTTTATCAAAGGGAGAATAAATTTTTTATTTGTCAAACAAAGTATTCTAAAGATATGTTGAATAAATTTGATATGGTTGATTGTAAACTAGTCTCCACTCTAGTTGCTCATAGAGTTGTGTTGTGGAGAGATGATGGTGTTGAAAGAGTTGATGAGACAGCCTATAGAAGTATTGTTGGAAGCTTAATGTTTCTAACTCATATAAGACCTAATATTGCTTATTTAGTTTCACTTGTTTCAAAGTACATGGTAGAGCCATAAGAAATACATATGAAGGTAGCCAAGAGAATTTTGAGGTATGTGAAAGGCACTCTAGATTTTGGTATTCATTACTACACTTCTAAAAGGTTCAATCTTATTGGGTTTAGTGATTCTAATTGGGGAGGTAGTTTGGATGATCGAAATTCAACATTTGGGAATTGTTTTTTTTTTGGTTCTGGTTTGATTACTTGGAGCTCAAAGAATCAAAGTATAGTTACCCTTTCTTCTATAGAAGTAGAGTATGTTGTAGTCACTTTAGCAAGTACACAAGCATTATGTCTTAGAAAATTTCTTGAAGAAATTGGAGAGATTCAAGTTCAGTCCATAGTTATTTTTGTGATAACATTAGTGCTATTAAATTGGCCAAGAATCCAGTCCATCACAACAGGACAAAATTTTTTGATTTAAAACATCATTTTATCTGAGCTTTAGTGCAGATGAAGGTAGTATGATTGAAATACATCAAAACTAAAGAATTGTTGATAGATATCTTCACAAAAGTAGTTGTAATAAATCAGTTTTTGACACTTAGAGATCAAATTGTGAGCCCACTTAGCATCAAGGGGGAGTATGTTGAAAAGTGATGATGAAGTGCAGTTCACTCAGTTCTATTTTTAGACTATTAGGGTAAATTTAGTTTTCATGAATAGTTTTTGTAGAGCTAAATTTAGATAGTTAATTTTTTGTTAATACATTTTTTAGAAAAAATAAAGCCTTAGAAACGCTAGAGTTAGTTTTAGTTGATATTACATGCAAATTATTATTTAGATAAATTATAAATATTTTATTCAATAATTAGAAAAGCATGTTCACATGCAATTCTATTAATACATTGTAATTGATCTTTATTTTTAAGGAGAATGATTCCAAGTTTTGGAAGAAGAAGTATTTTTTATTTTTGCAATTCTTATTTCTTTTGTATTATGAATATTGCATATATTTGGGTGTGATTTAATTTAAAATTCTACAATTTGTGCATTATCTAAGTTTCTTTGTCATGGTATCAGAGCTTGGGTTTCTCACATCTGCCTAATCCCCCTATCCCATCTGTGTTCTATCACAACCCAAAAGAAACTATTGTTTTTTTGCTTTGGTTTGAAGCCCAAGTCCCTGGAAGCCACTGAAGCATGGTGTGGAGACTGCTCAACAAAATGTGCCAGGTTGTTGGGGAGAAGAGAGGAGTTGAAATTTTACATGCCAAGGAGCATTTCATAAAGTTGCTGATACAGATCATATTTGGTCCAACACATTCTATTTTGTAAGTGATTAGGGAAAAAACTCAAGGGAAAAATTCCAAAATAGTATTTAATTTCATTTAACATCCATTGTGTGATGTGCCTTTTTAATTCTACTACTTTTTGGAATAGAATAAAAAAGGTAATTTGTTAATGTGGGCTTGTTTAATGTGATGAAAAAGTAAAATAAGAGTTTTTTAATTTTAAGAGTGAATTCTGAAATGCAATAAGGGAGTTAGGTTTTGGAGTCCTTTATTGATGAGCCTTAAGATCTTTATCACAATGTTGATCACCACAAAATTTGGTAGGATATTGCTTTAGTTTGTATTTATTGTTGGTTTTGATTGATTTTTCACCCTCTTGGTGGTCAGGGGTACCATATTTTTAATGACCACCACCTCTGTCTACATCTATAGATGTAGAGAAAGCTCAAGCTGGCAAAAGGAACCATAGCACCAAAGTAGATGAGAAAATTTGGTCTGAAAGTCTTTTATTAAGTAATGTTGATTCTGACTCTCCATTACCTGATATTATTTTGGATATCTCTAAATTTGACAAAGCCTACCATTTTTTTGAAAACTATACTTTGATTGCTTACTTTGTGGGTCAAGTCCACTATAAGAGAATTTTGAAGCAATGGGTTCACAATCACTAGCAAGGCCACAGAGTGGAATTGATAGGAGTCCAGAACCTTGCCAAAGGATTTTTTTTGTTTCTCCAACCCTGAGCATTGCAAATCCATTGTTAACCATTGTCCTTGGTTTATTCCCAACATTTTGGTTGTTTTTCCTCATTGGACTTGGGACTTTCAAGTTTTAGAAGAAGCAAAGCTAAAAATCTTCATTTGGATTAAGTTTCCTAGATTTCCACTTTCTTTGTAGGGTTTTATTGATCAATTCATAAAACCCATAGGAAGCTTCATATGCCATAAGTAGATTGAGTTATTTATGGGTCATCCCTGAAAGTGAGTTTGTGTTGAATGGATTTATCTTCATACTTGAAAGACAACATTGATATGAAAATTGGAACTAATAGATTTTATTAGTGGGTTTTATATATCAATCTCCTGAATACCTACTTTTGGTTCTAGTCCTTAGGCCACATGATCTGGGAATGTCCTTGATGGTGCATGTGTTTCCTACTTCTCAATAAAATGGTAAACCTAAGGCCAAACCTCATAATAGCAATAATGGTGGTTAGACCACAGTCACCAAAAAAAAATAATAACTCCTCAAAGGGTGGTAGCAAGCCACAATTTTATTAATACAAACCTGTTAGGAACAATCATGCCTTGACATTTGCTATTAAATATATTTTGCCTACTAAAAATTCACCTCTGCTTGTGTGTACACCATAAGCAGTGGCTTCTCTGGTTGAGGTGCCACTTTTAGCTCCACCATCACAACCCTCTCCTAGGGTGAATATCTTAGAGGAAGAATAATGTTTGGTCACCTTGGATTGTAAATAAGTGTTTCAGTGTTCTCAAAGTCACTCTCCATCTCTAGAGGATGAAGAATATATGGCTCATAAAGGATAATTGTTTAAAATGCTTGACTTCATGCCAAACAAGCTGATGTACAATCAATTTTTTGTGATTGAAAATCTCTTAGAGGAGAATGACATGCACCTTGATAGTTCCCAATGATTATTTACTTTTAGAATGTTTGGGGCCTTACTAATCCTCCATGTAAGTGTGTGGTTAGGAACAAGTGTCAGATTTTATCAGTATGGAAATTATCTGCTTGAAAGAGGTTAAGATTTATGGCTTTTTATTGTAGAATGCAACACAAATAATTTGGCCCGGGGTCATTTATCAGGCTATTAGGCATGAAGCTACATGTGGTGGGTCCATCACTTGATTATACCTTTAGCTCTCTTAAAATATTATTTCCTAGGGTTCAAATCCCACTTATTGGGTGGTTTGGACCCTTTTTGACTTTAATAATCTCATCATTGGGCTTGCTAACTTGTACGCCTCTAATGATGCTATAGATGGGCCTTGTGGTGGAGATGGCTTGTTGACACACTTCTTTATGTGTATTACGTCATCTATGTAAAATTTAACATGGTGGAGTATACTGAGGATAAGGAAGGGCTCCTTCTTAGGCATTGGTGTGTTGGTAAATGAGAGGATTGGTTTTATATTCATAACAAACTTGAGGTGTTTGATCCTAATCATCATTGGAAGAAAAACATAGATGCCCCTTGGTTTACTTGGTTCAATTTTTTTTGGTTCTATATGCATTAGGGTCCTTCTCATTGGAAACAGGTTCCTATGTTTCAACAAAAAGTTCCATATCGAATGTAGTTTCCTCTTAATCAATAATGCATTTATAATCTCCCTCCAAATACGAACCAACAATAAGTGACCTGTCAACAATATAGTTTCAATCAAAGTGTGTACATTCCTAGTAGAGTGAATAATAGTGTATCCATTTAGACATTTCCAATCCAAATCAGCGTGTTTATTCAAACCAAGTAAATCAACCCTTTAATACCCATCAAAATGATCCTATCCTTTAGGAATTTAAGTAGGTAAAAAATGCAAGTGCAAAACCACAAGCAAGTAATCAGGGAAAAAAGTACAAATTCGATAAGATATGCCATTATCCTTTTAACATGAGTTTGCTTCAAATAGAAAGGAAATTTGATCTAAGAGAACATCTACATGCATTTTTTTATTCATGTTAGGAGGTATCTTATAGTAGTATCTACTTCCTTCACTTATTTCCATGCAATTTTGGTGGATAAGCCTTAGAGTTGTTCCTTGACTTTTCAAAATGATCATTCACCACTTTTGATGAATTATTAAAAAAAATTCAAGCATTTCTCTTATAAAATGAAACATGAATTAATGATGGTTGATTTAGGTAATTCTAAAAAATGGTGTGGACAAATATTTTATATGTTTTTACAATGGTGGAGATCCTTGGCTCGCTAATTTCTACTTCCTTTTCTAGAGAAGCAATTAATGAGCATATTTGTTTCTAATCTTATTGGAGAGATAACTCATCATTTACAACTTCGATGTGCTACCACATTTTAAGATATAATAAAAAAGGTGTAAAAATCAAGAAAGAACTCATTAAAAAGGGTGTGATTAAGATTTATTCATAGAATTAAGTTCTAAATCTAACCCAAGTACAAAAAATCAAAATGAAAAATATTCAACAAAAATAAGAATGTCATAGGAAATGGAGTAATTTAATCCAGACATGTACAAATGGTACAACTACTACATGTTCAAAATACACCACCTTCTAAATCAATTAAATTTTAAATACTATAGATGATATTTATGAATTATTCAACACCTTAGTCTTGTATACTTGGTAAACTTAAACTTTGGCTATTCTTCTTAGTTCTAGACCTTTCCCACTTTCATAAGTCTTGCATATGCTATTTATTGTGACCCTTGTCCTATCTCTTAGTCTTACCAATATTATGTTTATGACCCACACCTTATATCTTACTTGGATTTTTTTGAAACTTACTTATCTTAATCCTCTACAAGTTATGACTATGTACCTATTTTCCTAGTTCCTAAACACATCCTAAACAAACACTTGCATTGATCCCGGTGTCTTGTTTTGATGAAAGTGTCTAGTTCCATAAAGTCATATAATTTTCAAATGAAACATATGTTAATGGATTACCTAAGTTATTTATGTCATATATTATCCCAATAGGAGTGGTATACATGCACGATCACTCCTCATTCTAACCTTACCTAACACAATCCTAATATTCATACCAAAGAGCATTCAAAAAACATTCATTGGGAAAAGATTTCCTATTTTATCCTACTCTTTTATCAATCATTCGAACAACACACCTATAGGTTCAAATTAATAAAATATAAACCCAATAGTCTTATTTTCTAAGTTAATCTAGGTCACTATTGTACATGATTTCCATATATTTATCCCTTGTGCACACACAATCCAACACATTAGGGAAAGAATACATTATTTTGAGGCCTTGTTTAGAGTAATGGATATGTGGATAGCACCCACTAAGAGTTGGTTCTTTGGGTTTAGCTTGAGATCATGATCCCACTAACCTATTTTTACCAAGGTTACTATGAAAATGAAGAGCTAGGGTTTGATAATTTGACAAAGAGTGCTAGTTCATGACCTAGATCTAAATATACTAGAGTAAAGGTAAATATGAAATTAGAAGCATCTGGGTTGTCATATCTAGTTTTAGAAGGTATTCCATACTAGACACATTTATTTGATCCAGACACTAGCATCAATAAAACCATCACAGACTGATGCAAGTGTCTATGGCTATAGAGGCACTTAATCTAGAATTTGGTGATTGTTCCTGAATATTATTCCATTATAATTATTAATTATCCTAGATCTATATATTTATTATAATCATAACACTCTATGTATCTTATTTGTTTTTCATTGTAATATCAAACATAATTCTCTTTTCATTTTTAACATATCTCAATATGATAAATTCAACACATGTTCTATCTAAGTTTTGCATTTAATTTTCATGTTATATATCTACTTATCACCCTTGTGCTTACTAATTTATATATTCTTAACCTTATCTACCCCATATTAATATTCTCATCCAAATTTAGGGTTAAACATTTGGTGAACCCAATCTTTGAGATCCAAACCCTAAGTGGTTTAGTGTTTTGTGTTTCTTATTTACCTGATTGTTTTACTTTGTTGTAAATTATATATTTTTTACTTGTAAAATCAACGGATAAAATTAACATAAAAAATCAATTTAAAATTGAAGATAAGGAAGAATTGATCGCTCATCTCAATAATAACAAGGGATTAATCAATGCATTTTTGTATGTTACAAGATATGAACTAAGTAAGCATGATAAATCTAAGGCTTCTTCACCTAGAGATGGTGGGTTCTTAAAAGGTACTATGACTGATTCCTTACCAATAAATATACTTAAATCTAGTGGAGGCATAGATCATATATTCTAACTTTTATTTTTTGAAACTGCTATTGTTACATTTACCACAGGGCTAATAAATACTTCAACTTAGATAAAAGTTTTAATGGATATGTCTACCATGTTTATATCTCCATAAGTGACAAATCAAAATCAGAATTTGAATCTTAATGGTTATATTGTTCAAACACTTATCAAACTTATAAATAACATAGAGGACAAGGTTACCAATATTGAGAAAAAGGGTTTTAAATTATCCTCATGCCATTGATTCTTAAGATGTGTTGCATAATCTTCTTTCACCTAAGATATATTTTCACCCCTTAAAAACTAGTTTTGTTTAACCTAAGTTCAAATTTTATGATGGAAAGGGTGATTTGAGCAACATCTTGGATCCTTCTATGTGGAATGCCTTGATTATGCCTCCAATGATAAAATTTTGACCAAATTATTTTCAATGAGCCTTAGACTATGATTTGAGGTAGTCTATTATCTACCTCTCCAATCTATGAAAGCATTAAAAACTCTTGTAGATCAATTTTTGGCACAATTTTACATTAATATTTATGAAAAGAGTTCTTATGCCCAAATTATAGAAATAAAACAAGGAACTAATGAACTTATCAATGAATATGCCTTGAGTTATAATAAAATATAGGCTAAAATGACAAATCATATGGTAGATAAAAAACTTCAAGACATATTCAAGTAAAGTTTTCTTTCTCTTTTCCACAAGTCTATTTTATTAAAAAAGTTTAACTATTTTGATGACTTATGCCATGTTATTTATGACCATGAAATGAAGCTTATTTCACTGAATAAACTTAAGTATGTAACAAACACACTAGATACTTTTACATCCAATACCAAGTTTATAATTAATCCAAGATACAAGGTAAACCATTTTGAGCCTAAAAAGGAAACAACTACCAAAGTTAATGTAGTTTCACAATAACCTAATCAATTTTTTTAATATAATACACCAAAGAGATAATTCTTACACTTACATGAGTCTCTAACTTCATTACTCAGATAATTAGTTTATTTTTAACTTATATATCTCTCTCATCCTATATAAGTTGATATGAGTCATCCTCTACCGAAAGGATATGATGCAAATGCTTATTGTGATTATCATCAAGGAGTAGGGAATTATATAAACAAATGTTTCACCTTGAATCATAATATCTAGTACCTTATCGATGACCAAAATATTACATTTGATGATCCTCTAAAAGAATTAGGTTCATAACCTAATAATCATCAAAAATAGAAAATATTTATCAATATTTTACAAGACCATTATAGGAAGGATGTGGAGATGTAGATAGCAGATAAATAAAGTCCTTATCCATCACAATACGATCACCCACTAGATGGGATTATTTGTACCAATACGTGGCATAAACCTCCCATGGTTTAGATACGTATGATTAATTTTGATGACAGTGAGATTAAGGATGATGACTCTAATATTTATTCTTTATTCATTCATGAATACCTTGATCAATAACCTCTAAATAGTGTTGTTGTTTATAATGGTTCAAATAATAATATTTGCTTCATGACATTACTTACGTACTTGGGTTATACTCATCATGATTTACACCCTTTTACCAAATTAATTAGATCATTTGATGAGACCTCACGAAAGGTTCTTGGTGAGACAAACTGACCCTTACATGTGGGTCTTACACATGTGGTTAATAAGATTTTAGTTATACCTACCAAAGGTGTCTTTGATATGTTATTGGGATTCCATTGGATATATACTCTTCAAATAGTAACTTATGTAATACATAAGGGTGTTAAATGCATTCCTGCCAACCAAAAATTAATAGTTTCCAAACTTCCATACAAGCATCCTTTGAATAAGATAAATTTATACCCAAGAAGTTAATTATCAAGTATACCAAGGCTAATCCACTACAAAAGGATAATAAATATGCAATCTCATTTACTAATTGGCTAATACTTGAGATGCCATTGCATTAGAGACATATAATGATTCCACAGAGTCTTCATCTACTATGCACCATATTTAGATATCTTGATCACCTACACATTTTTTTATAATGATTATTCTAAATAAATATTAGAGCACTCAATGATGGTTTCCAAAAAATCCTACTACTCCTACTATTTATTCATGACAATAGATTTCCATTATACATATGTAGAACATCACATATACTATAGTGACATATATTACATTTATACATGCTCCTTGGTAGTAGCACCAATTTATTTCACCACTTACCAAGTGGGGAGATACCTATGAGTATCCATTAGATGAGATCATAGGGTAATCAGTTCATAAATTCCCAAAATACTAGAAAAAAAACAAAAAATTGGCATCTACATATTTTATTGGATCCTTGGCATATATGTGTTAGTTCTATGTTGATACATAACATATTTATTAATTCTACATACACATGTGTTTCAAATTTGTATTTTAGTGTGATATAAGTATACATAGATACATGATTTATGCACTTATGGATGTTGGGCCTTCCTTATTCTCTTGTTACCAAGAAGTTGGTGGAATCCACCTATTTGATCATGATAAAACCAAGTTATATCATTTCATGGTCACTTTATATTACCATGTTTGAGTTAATATGTACTTACATATGCATTTATCCATGCTTTATTCTTCTACAATGTAATTGATATGCTATGTACTTGGAATTTTTTGTTAATGCATTGGATCCATAGGATACTATGATATATTTATTTTTATTGCACATGCATTCATTTATGTACTTCCTTTGAATGTATTACATTTCTATTGTTAGTTTTTTGAGAATTTGAATATGTTCCATTGGTTGTGGCCCCATACATTTTCTGGTTTATTTGACATTTCATATGTCATTATTTTTTATATGGACATTTTAATATGTCATTCTTAATTTTGTGTATATTTAAATAAGTCAAGTCCATTCAATTGTATGACATTTTAACATACCCCTTGTTTGTAGTCTACTCAGACAATTATTTTTTACTTACTTTTGAGTGAACTAATGTGTGTGAATGGTTTTTTATAGACCTTATACTATTACAATGTAGATGTTTCCATGATATTTATCTTGAATCTTAGGTCCTAAAGTGATCACATTTTATGTCCTTCAATGATACATTTACCTAGACATGTTGTTATTTACGCTACATGGTACATTCATAATTATATGGTTATCTTATCCTTTTGAGGTGAGGTAACTGCTAGTTTCTATTATTCCCTTGCCTCAATGGGGTGAGGGTGGTGAGGGGGAGGTAATGGGGGGATATCAGTGGAGTCATGCCTTATAGGCATGGATTCTAAACATTCATAGTTTCAAATTCAACATGGGCATGCCATATAAGCATGGCTTCCACATGTTCACAGTCTTAGATTTAGTGGATGCATGTTTTGGAAACATGTTATCAACACTTACATAATATGAAACATACCCATATTAAAATGGGGACATTTTTTGTAAACATGTCCTCCACATTAACACTTATATAAGTTTTCATATTGCTCCATACATAATGGGGGCATGTTATGGTAACATGTCATCCACACTTATTAAAAAATTTAATTGGCCAAAGCACATAGTTATATGATTCATATACACTTTTATGAGAAAATTCTATACATGAGTGTCATTTTGATAGATAATTCTAGCATGAGACATATATAAGGTGCATATGCTAAGCAATGTGCACATAATATTGAAAAATCAAATCAATTTCAAATTACAAACACTTTTAGGGATTATCATTATTGATTAGGTTGCACTTGTATGGACTATATTGAGCCAATCTATGACTTTAGTTACTTCACTTTTTTGTATGGTTGAGTGGATTAAATCACTCAGCATTTCAAATTTTTTGGGTTGGACTTTATTATTTCATTCATCCTCACCAATTTTATAGTGTGAGTTTACTTGGTTCACTCACATTTACTAGGTTATAAGTATGATTGGGTTATATTGTTAAACTACTCTTAACTACTAGGTGGTAATCCATATTTTCTCCAAGGTTGGTGGCATGTGACCTCCTACCCCTCTGTGTGTGTGTGTGTGTGTGTGTGTAATATACAAGCATGCATACATACATACATACATACATACACATATATGTATGTATGTATATGTATGGATGTATACATACATACATACACATATATGTATGTGTGTATGTATATGTATGTATGGATGTATGTATTCACACACACACACACACACACACACACACACACACACACACCCTTAGATATATGCATTTTACATATTTATATTTATCCTACTCTCTTTTACAGTGATTCATAATGATATATCTTTCAAATTAAATTACCAATAGGAAAGATAGTTGAATCAATACAAAGGTGTACCCCTAAACCTTATTATTAAAATTTTAATAATTTAAATCCTTTGAGTTTTATATTATGTGCATGAATTATATACTATAACATGATATTGGTTGTAATCTAGTTACTAAAAAAACACTCAATTTGGGCTCATGCAAAGGCAAGGAGTGTTATACACACCCATGTATGCATTTCTTTCATTTAAACTAGAATTTTTTTTACTAAATTAAAAGAGGGTAAATGTATATGTTATTTATGATTTATATATCACCTTAGTCTTGTACACTTAGAAAATGTATACCTTGGTTATTCCTCTCACTTCCACAAGTCTCACATATAATCTCTCTTATACCCTTTGGCCTATTTCTTAGTCTGACCAGTATTATGTTGATGACCTAGGCCTTCTATTTCTCTTACAATTATTTAAACCTACTTATTTTATGACTCTAAAGGTTTTAATCATGTACCTATTTTACTACTTTGTGAACACTTGTACCTTAGATTGGTATCTACATCGATGTAGGTGTCCTATTCTAATACAAGTGTACAGTTCCCTAAAGTCATCTAAGTTACAAATGAAACATATCCTAATGGTTTCCTTAAGAGTTATAATGCAATATATTCTCTTGATAAGAGTGGTGTACATGCATGATCATTTCTCATTCCAAACTCACCTAGCATAGACCTAACGTTCATAAAAAATAAAATTCAAAGAACACTCAATTAATAAAATATTTCCTATTTTATCACATTCTCATATTAGTATTAGGAAAGACATGCCTAAGGGTCTAAAGTACTGAATGAGTATCCCAAGTGATTGATTTACCAAATTACAAGTTATGTCACTATTGTAATTGCTTTTCACATGTTGCACCCTTATACACCCATAAGCAAACACATTAATGGAAAACTACATCCATCTAAGGCCCTCTTTGGAGTAGTGATTATGTAGGTAAAACCAACTAAGAGATGTGTCTTTGGGGTTAGATCTATACCGTGCACACACTAACCCATTTTTACTAAGGTTATTATGAAGATGATGAACTAATGTTTTATCATTTGACAAGGAGTGATAGTATATGATTCAAATTTGAATACACCAAAGTGAAGGTAAGATGAAATTAAAAGTATTAGGTATTTTGTGCTATATGCCTACATTCGATCTAGACACTAGCATTGATGCAACATCCTAGACTGACAAAGTATCCATGGATACAAAGGCATTTAATGTATAATTTTGTGACTATTCTAGTCCTATTTTCACACTCATAGATATAAAAAAAAATATATTTACTTAGATATATGCACTTTCCATATTTATATTTATCCTAATGTCTATTTTAGTGATTCATAATGATATATCTTTCAAAACAAATTTCCAATATGAAAGATGGTTACATCGATACAAAGGTATACTCCTAGACCTTATTATTTCAATTTAAACTATTTAAAATTATTTAAATTTTAGATTACATGAACTTCTTATACACTATAACATGATATTTGGTTTAGGGCAATAATAAAAGAATCACTCAATTTGGGCTCATGCAAAGGAAAGGTGTGTTATACACACCTAGGTATGCATTCCTTTCAATTAAAATAAAATTTTATTTATTAAATTATAGGGGGAAAATTGAGATGGTATTTGTGAAATATTTATCACCTCATTATTATACACTTGGAAAACTCAGATCTTGGTTTTTCTTATCACTTTCACAAGTCTTACATATACTTTCTCTTGTGCCCTTTGACCTATCTCTTAGTTCGACCAGAATAATGTTGATGATTCAAGCCTTTTATCTTACCTATAATCCTTTAGACCATATTATCTTATACCTCTACAATTTCTAAGCATGTACCTATTTTGATTCTCCCTAGACACTTGCACCCTAGACAAACACCTACATCGATGCAATTGTCATATTCCAACATATGTGTACAATGCTCCAAAGTCATCTAATTTACAAGTGAAACATATCCTGATGGTTTTCCTAAGTACTAATGTGAGAGATATTATCCTGATAAGAGTGGTGTATATGTACGATCACTCCTCATTCTAAACTCACCTCGCATAGACCTAACATTCATAAAAAATAAAATTGAAAGAGCACTCATTTAAGAAAATCTTTCCTATTTTATCTTATTAGTAATAGGAAAAACAAACCTATACATATGAAGTAATGAATGATTATCCCAAGAGCCTTATTTTCAAAGTTATAAGCTAGGTTACTATTATACTTGCTTTCCACACATTACACCATTATGCAAACATAAACAAACACATTATGGGATAACTAAATCAATGTAAGGCCCTCCTTGGAGTAGTTAATATGTAGGTAGCACCCACTAAAAGAGATGTATCTAGGTTATCTTGACACCATGAGCACACTAACCCATTTTGACCAAGCTCACTATGAAGATTAATAACTAGGGTTTGATGATTAAAAAGGAGTGATAGTTTATGACCCAGATTTGAATACACGACAACAAAGCTAAGATGAAATCCAAAGCATATAGGTGGTTGCATCTAGTTTTATTAGTTATTTTTTTACTATACACATACATCCCTTCTAGACATTAGCATCAATGTAACCATCCTAAAATGATGCAAGTGTCCATAGATACATAGGCATGTAATGTATAATTTCATAACTATTCTATAATATTATTCTTGTCGGGTTCCTGCCTATTCTATATCTAGATCTATATTATCATAAAAAACAACTAAGTGTCTTACTTCATTGTCATTGTAATATATAACATAAAATTTAATTTCCATTTTTAGCATATATTATCATAATAAATTAAGTATATGTTATATCTATGTTTTGTAACCAAGTAACTAGCTATAGATCTGTTTATAACCTTTTTGCTTATTCTTTCCTATATTCTTAACGTTATCTACCCTTTAATAGGATCATCATCTAGTTTAGGGTTAAATAAATACCACCTTCACAAATGAATAAATATAAATGAAGATTCTTCCCTAACCTTTGTGATCATATTGAGGCGGTATTCCAAAAAATAGTTATAATGAATATGGTAATTTGGCCAATTCTAAAGCCTTTTCTTGAAGATCAAATAAATTATTATTGGTAAAAATACAATGCATATTATTATTACCATCATGTTAAAGGCCATTCAATCTAAATTTGTATGAAACTTAGATAATTTATCCAAGATTCGATTGAGCAAGGTGAAATTGAGCTAGCCACTGGTGCTTCCAATTCTAATCAAAATCTAGGTATATATAAATAATGCTTTACCAAACACAACTCTAATAATCAATAGAATCAAAATCAGCATCAAAATTATAATCAAATCCATAATTATAACCATTATCACAATCAGAATTAGAATCAACAATAAAATGATCATAATCAAGGTCAAGATTCCCATTCCAACTAGTTTGGCTATCATAATTTACTTCATTAATGTAACAATGTTGTAGTTCATGTTACAAGTAATTATGTGGCCACCATTAAATCTAATCCCCATACATCCCATAACATTAGTCAATGTGTTACTTCTTGACTTCCTTATAATCTTATTCTAACATGAGGTCACTATTGACTAATTTAACCACAAGTTAAATTAGGTTAACGCCTTCTATAGGTGAAAATTGTTATAGGGTCTCCTAAGTTGTAAAAATTGATCCCATGGTATTTAATGAGGTCAAACATTATGTTTTCATCCTTGGTCATATTTTTTAGTTGGTCTAATGTCATCTTAGGCCAATTTTGGGGTAATTAAATGAGCTTATATGGTTTTCATATATATCCAACATCCCACATATCATAAATAGTAAGATAAACCATTTTGATACCGACATTATGAAAGTTTAATGTTTAAAACAAGAAGATCAATTGAAAAGTGGGAGTCTCAATTGTTTTACATAATGTATAAAAGTTATAACATGTGTGGCTAATTCAACAGTGTCCCTTAATATTCCCACAACTCATCTCCAAGGTCAAATATCTTTAACAAACCCATGATTGTAAAAAAATGACCTCTCTCTCTCTCTCTCTCTCTCTCTCTCTCTCTCTCTCTCTCTCTCTCTCTCTCTCTCTCTCTCTCTCTCTCTCTCTCTCTCTCTCTCTCTCTCTCTCTCTCATCACTCTCTTGGATAGGTCAGAGAGGTCAAATAATTTCCACTTGGTATGGATATGAGAAGGTGAATTAGAACAAGTTTTTGGTTTTGGGTGATAGTAGTCTTTATACACTAAAAATTCATGGTCATTATTCTAAAGCTGGTGCTCTGTGCCTCTTGAACCATTTCTTAGAAGGTTGGTGAATTTTTTCTACGTACACATCCCCAACACCTCAATTTTTCTTCTCTATTTGCATTGATCTGATAAGGTCAATTGGTATACATGATCTTGAGGAGTATGATCATAATTATCGCAAGGTTTCATTTTATTTTTCATGTATGGTGTGAACTAATAGGTAGAACTATCTAATTTTGCTAGTAGAAGACATCATTAAAGCTGTAGACTATTGTTTCACTTGTTCTATAGTTATTTTCATGTAAATTTATTAAAAAATAGATAGAATGTTTTATTTCAACATCTAAGATCATGTCTAATCACAATCCTTAATGAAGGTTTTAGTATCAAGAGTGTTCCATATGAAATGCAAGGCCTAACACATAAACATAGTCATATTTCCTCATGATTGTCACCTATAGTCAAGTGACGCTAAACTTGATCAGTCATGATTGATGAAAAAAAGAGATTTAAATGTTGTGAAGAGACTCTCAAGGTTGAAAAAATAATACTAAGCCTTTCAAAATGTTAGAGATTGGTTGTGAGAATCAATTCCACATACAAAGTCTTATATCATGTAGACCTATATGCAGCCTCCAATAATGGCCTGAATTCAATCCAAAAAGGGTAGAGTAGTGTGGAATGGGAGATTTTTGAACTCAATGGATACCTTCAATCAAATTGAGAGAATATATAATACCATTATGATAATAGTGAGGTCATTATATGCAATCAGACTTCAGTTTAATGTTTGCATGTTAAGAAAGTTACAATAGATATGTTTTACCTTAACTTTTTTGAACAAGGATTTTCAAGTTATAATTGAGAATTTTTGAGTGATTTCTAATTCAGATAGGTTCTTACCTGAAACACTTATTAAAAATTGTGTTAAGATGACTAAAAGGAACCCAACTTGCATTGACCTATAGTAGTGAGTGAAACTATGGTTTCTAAGCATGAGATGAGACCATATAGGTGTGAAATGACACTAGTGACCT
This sequence comes from Torreya grandis, assembly GCA_037957365.1. Classification (NCBI taxonomy): domain Eukaryota; kingdom Viridiplantae; phylum Streptophyta; class Pinopsida; order Cupressales; family Taxaceae; genus Torreya; species Torreya grandis. The sequence continues at coordinate 2,715,027 of JARHVA010002046.1, forward strand.
TAATAAATAAAATAAGTTGAGGTATAGGGTACTAAAATTTATAATCACCTATAAGAGGGTCTCATACCGCCAAACAACATCTACAGTGTTATTATAGACCAACAATGCATTAATTGTGAGAGACAAGAAGGATGGTGTGTAGATGTATACATTCATTTAAGTTGGAAATGATCCAATGATCTCAAAATTATTGATATAAACCAAGGTATCACTAAAATACAAATTATTAACTATAGGGGCCCTTTGAATTCTCCTTAATTGTCACCTATAGTTAACACAATCAACACAGTTCATGGATTAGCCTTGGCAAATTGAGGATACAGGTGTGAAAGGTTGGAATAGATGTAAGATGGTGAACATGTTGATGTTGGAATCATAACCACTGATGGTGGGGGTGAATAATTTCCATTAAAATAATCATTCAATTTCACTTATCTTTCATGAAGCATTTATTCGAACACATACATCAACCAATACATAAATAAGCATCTACATAAGCATACAACATATGAACATCATATATATGTGGGAAAACCTCATGGGGAATAAGAAAAAACTTTTTATATAGTATTATAAGTAATAAATAAATATTTATCTAGGAACCAACCCCACAAGGGGCACCAATCTCTCACTAGTCAAGCACCAACTCAACTAGGCCTTTAGCAAGCACCAACTTGTGCCTTTAACAAGCACCAACTTGTAAGGAGGCACTAACCCCCTAGGTAACTCAGCACCAACTCAGCCACCTATAACCTTTGATTATCTTTAGACACCTATTTTTTGCTCAAATAATGATGATCACCTTATTTTTCTCTTCACACTCTTTTATCTCTCTCAAACGGCCTATTAGGCTTCTTCGCTCAACTATCCCTCTTCTTGACTAATTTAGGTCAGATGACCTGGATCATCATCTATATAATCACTTTTATAACTTAATGACATATTTAAAACACCTATCTAATGGTATTAAATCCCTCTACCTAGTTTCCAAACTTGTATTTCATTCCTTCATACCCTTAATATTCTAACTAGTAAAATTAGGCCTATTAGACCTTCTTTTTATACTTGACTCTTGATTTCACATACCTTAGTAGGACACGAACCTATAAATACTTGGATAAACATTGAAATATATCAAAAAACACATTTTATAGGGGAAAAACCACTACATAGGTTGAACATTACTCATAAGGACCAAAACCACCATTAGGCTTAATAAAGACCTAAGGCAATTAGGCCTTCTCAAAGCACATGTTTTACCTTGATCATCTTGGAACACCTTGAGTATCAAAAAATAGATCAAAAATTCAAAAAAGATTAAATTATACCCATTATAATATCACCTTAGTTCCCAACCACCATTTATCTCATTTCACTCCTTTAACCACACCATTAGGCCTACTCATAATTAGGCCTTCTCACTACCATAAAATCTGCTTTGAATATCTAAAGCATACACCCAAATTTTCCACATAAAAAAATCACTTATTAATAAATATCATGACATAATATTCATCACTATTTTCATTATACTTCACTATTTTCATTATACTTCACCATATAGTGAAAAAAACCTCAAACTGACCACCTCTATCTACACACTTAGAACTACAAACAAGCCTAAAAAACTAGTCAAGAACCTTTGACTTTTCACACTTTCATAAGAATTTATAATGAATATAAATACATTAAAATTGACCTATAATACCTATATAAAAATTTCATGTGTATTATATTCTTCAACTGGGCAAATCACCTCATACTTATCTCTACTAGGAGACTACTTAGAATTGTCAAAGACTTCAAAACACAGTCACAAAAATAATGACGTAGAACAATTTTAAAATCATGATAATGAACATAAAATGGGTTTATATTATTATAAATTTTTCTAAAAATATATTTAAATAAATATATTATAAGTTCAAATAGCAATATTGGTCTTACAGACTAATCTTATGTCTTCATTGTATACAAACCTCACTGTGTTAGACAGGTCAACTTGAGAACAAATATAGTTTTATTTATAAGAATATCCAAATAATATATACAATATGGATATGTGTTACATGTATTTAAAAACAAACCTATGAAATTATATCTATACCTAATCCATGGAAACACATCCCTAATCTTATTCCCACTTCTACCTATTTTTTTCACTGTCTTCTTTACTAAGTCTTCTGAGAAATAAGTCAACTTTCATGACTAATTTAGCATATTTTAGATTTGGAAATTGATAATAAACCAACATAAACATGAATTATAAGTCACAATCTTCAACCTCCATCCATTATATAACTTTAACTTAGTCAACCTTGCCTACTATAGAAAATTTATGCGAAGCATGGCTTTTCCTATAGGGTCCACTCACTCATTTGATATAAAAATGCCATATGGAGGTACCTAGGAGAGTCATATACATTATATAATAATAAAAATAGGTCATAAAATTAATTTTCAGCCATTTCTATCTATGTATTCCATATTAGGGCATTGTTAGTGTTTTAGAGAGGGTTAAAACCACCTTACAAACTTAATGATCATTTATAAATATTGGTCCCTTATCCTAGAAAACAATGCTTAAAAAATTTATATAGTATCCTTATCCAAATTAAAGTAACTTATGAAGATATCATGCAAAGGTTTCTCAGGCCAATGAGAACAATAAGATTCTTCTTGGGTTTGTAATACCTCATTCTATGCACATAAAAAATATGAAAACCATATTTCATTCCTTCTCCTTCAAAATTTACCCTCAGACTTGGTCAAAAAACTTGAAACAAACTTTCAAACATTTGAAAATTATCTTATGATATCTATCCCATTGGAAACTTAACTTGACCCCTCATTAGGCCACACTAGGTCTCTTAGCACATTAGGCTTGGAACTACCAGTCACACTTAGACCTTGAACTTACCTTGAGAGCACTTGTACTAATATAAAAAACTCATACTCATGTCATAAAAAATCATTCCATGCTCACACAATACCAATATTTTTGTCAAAATCCTCACACTTCTCACCTCATCATGATACCAAGCCTATGCCTTCTCACTAGGTCTCTTTATGCAATGACTAGGCCTCAAAACTGACCTTAGAACTCTTTTTAAAACTTCTTTACCTCATTATCATGCTTACACAAATTTTATACACTCTCACATGCCTACACTAATATAATTCACCAAGCTTCACTATTATTCATGCAAATACCTTCTCACAGGGATAGACCAAGCTTCTCAAGACACCTAGTTGTCAAATACTTGAACTCAAACAAGCTAACTCTTAATGATATAAACCAAGAATATTATTCAATCAAGATTCTCTAAATAGAAAACTATTATCAATATTATTATGATATTTTACCACCATAACATTATTCCAAGACCTCATATATAACTCAAATATTACTAAACCATGCTCAAGTCATCATGAACACTCACCATGCAACATCATATGAAAATCTCTAGGGCATCAATGATACTCATAAACCTTTGACATCAATGACAACATAAATTATACAAAATCTACAACAATAACATACCTCAACAATTGAGACCACTCTAATAGTGGTAATGTTCATATCATATGATTCTTAGATAAAAGAGGTAGAGTAAATATAAGTTCTAACTTGTCACTCAATTTGAGGAATCTAAACCCTATAGACAGTACACAGACTTGAAAGAAAGTCTTAAGAATTTTTGATGCTGAGAGGTCTATGTGTGTGATCCATCTATGATTTTTTCTACAAAAGATCACCAAGATCTAATCTATCCATCCATAACCTTATTCAGGGCAAGCAAATAGGGGAGATTCCCTCTATTTTATCTTAGACATAGAACACTCCTAGTCAAGGCAAAATTATAGGCATAGTGTGATAATTATAAGGGGATGAAATGGAGAGCCTTGAAACACTATAGAATGATTTTGAAATTTTATTTTTACATGAAAAAATGTGAATAGACCCCTAAAGTCACTGAAAACCACTCAGAGGTGGTCATAGGCAATAAAACACATTTAGACCCATTAGGCCTAGAACTGGGCTTAAATCCTATAGTTACCTAATTTAAATTATATGATTACATGATATTCATAGGACATTTAATGACCTTAATGGGAGAGTTAAGGATAGTTTGTAACCATCAGTTTGTAGAGAAACAACATAGAGTAGTCAATTTAACCTAAAACCATCTCAGGGGTACCCAAAGTGCAAGAGAAAGATTGAGAAGCCATTTTAAGTGCTCATAACTATACAAACACATTTCATGGTATCTCAAGTATCTAGGGGTAGTTGAGTAGGGTCATGAAATACAAAATTATAGAATTATTTCTAAGGTTATAAGTCTAATCTTTATGAACTATCACTAAGAAGCAAAACCGCTTAAAACCCCCCTAAAACCCTTAATAAAACACAATGGAGAAGAAATAAAGATAAATGTATTAAAAATTGGTAAAATGTCTTATAATTTGGTTAGGACTTGTCTATAACTCTCCCATGCTCATTCCTACCTAATTGATCCATATCATCACTTATACACACACCTATTTTAGGGTTTTCTATAAGTTTTTCGGTGTTCTATAGATACAAAAGAGAATGAATAGGTGAGAAGCATTGAGATAGGTCTATAGGGACTTATTATAACTCTCTATACTCATTTTTCACCATATATAGGCATATAAATACCTCCAGTACACATTTCACTATAGGCATCTTTGGACAGATAGTGAAAATGAGAAGTGACTACCTTGTGAGAAGATAAAAGGTCTATTTTCAAATCTTGTTAAGGTCTAACTCATGGAGTATAATATAAAATTAATTTTAATAGGTTTATTAATACCTATTCCATGGATTTACTTAAGCAACTACTAGTCAATTTGATGAGAAATGTGAATATTGACGCCAAAAGGGCTAATAAGTGACTACAGACAGTGAATACAAAAGTTAAGAAGAAGGCTATCATTTAGGGAAATATCTGATGATTATCAAAACTTATTTCCAACCTCCCTAAGATAATGTATATGTGTCAAAACTTTATATTTTATTTTCAAGCAGTCAAATGATGCTTCATCATGAAGGCAGTTTTCAAGAAGGCTATTTGAGGTCTCTATGCCAACTTGAAGGAGAATGTTGAACTTATGACGGATACTTGTCCATGAAAACTTCCATAAATATTTTCACACTTCCTTCTCATGAAATTTAATTGGTTCTCACAACCTGACACTTGTCCTTGTGAAATTTTCACTTCCTTTCATCTCTCTCCTGTCATATGCTCTATAGATACAAGTCATTTTGGATTTTATAAAGGAATCCACACCTAGTATGGTGAATCCCTACTAGTTTGAATACTATATTTACCTTTGAAATAAATATTTCCAATCTGGTTTTGATATCATAAAATTATTTTCTAATTGTGTGAAGTGGTGCATAGTAGAATGTTAATTGATAAATATCTATCCTTGGCTTCTCTTTACACTTCCATGTTTGATGCAAGTAGTTCTCCCTCTAACAGGTCACATCAAATATAACTAGTGTATTTTTCTATCTTCAAGTGTAATGAGTAGAATTAGTGTCTAAAATATGACCTCATGTTCACTCACCTTGAGTTGTATAATTCATATCACCTCCATGCTTAAAATACTAATGTTAGAGCAATATAAGATGTTGAGAATAGTGTTATGAGTCATACTTGATAGTGAAAGTGTATGGTAGTCTAGTGAAGATCATTCAGGTGTATCAAATCATTATATCAGTTTAATTTCATGTTTCCTTATACCCTTTTTCATTTTAAAAAGAAAATAATTTAGGTGATAAGCAATCAAAATATAATATAGGGAGCTAGTCCTTAAACCTAGAGGTTTACCTCTACTATAGGCAACCAACAGGCCTAGAGGTAATCCAATGTTTCACTCAATCTAGAGTAGGCTCAAACAACCATATCTATGGTTAAAGATTAAGTGACAATAGTTGTATTATTCCTGATGGGACAATTTTCTTAATTACATCTTATCAAGGTGAATGGTGGTCATGAAAACATCATAATTGTATATGGTGTTTGACTTAACATTTGGTGACTCCATTAAAGGTAATATTTGGTTGTAGACTAAGTTTTATCACTCCTTTTTTCATACTTCATGTTATTGACTAGGTCAAATAATACTAGAGGAAATAATCCCATAAACCTATTCCTTTAACCTAAACTTCCCCTTGAAGTTCAACATCCTCAGGTTATCTTGACATTTGAATAGTAAGAAGACTTTGCAATCCAAGAAGATCAAGAGAGTGAAGATGAACTTGAGGACAACATGGATAGGAAACTTGCATTTCCATCCTTTAACATTTAAAATACTATACATCTCAATGCATATGATGATATACCTCATAATGGTACCAAGACTATTCTCAATTTCAATGGTGAAAGTCCCATTACCCAAAGTGAGCATATTAGGGACATCTATAATTTCTACAACTTTCACAATGTCACTGAAGTTAAAATTTTAATTAAGTTATTTACCATTTATCTTAAAAGGAAATCCCTTGATACGTATATGACATTTCCAAGAGGACATATCAACACTTGGGATGAGTTTGGGGAATTATTAACCCAAATGTTTGAGGACAAAAGTGATCAAACATCAGTCATTCATCAGCTGAATATGATTCAAATAGGTCCTAAGGAGACTATGCATGACTTTAATGAGAGATTTCAAAGAATTTAGTATAGGATGCCTCCTCCCACGAGACCCCCTACAAGTTTTATTTTCCATGCATATCTAAGGGCTATTGAAACTAGCATAGCCCTCATGTTGCACTCCATGGGTGGATACTCTTTACCTAAAGATTATGACATAGACATTAGATCTAAGATTGGTCTAATACAATATGGAAAACTTATTCAAAAAGTCTCCATGCCTCTTCTTCCCAACATGTCTACTAATACTCCAAGTGTTGCTCCAATCCTAAATGCAAATACCAAGTCTAAAGTTAGCCCAAAGAAAGTAGAAGATACCATTGATTAAGATGAAAGGTGAAAGGCCTTACAAGCTAATATTAGGTATCTATAATTACAATATGAAGTAAACCAAAATCCTAACCCCTACCCCAAACAAATAAATAGGTTCCCACCTCAGTAATATGGTTAAGGTAGAGGGAAATCCTAGCCTAAATTCAATAGGCCATCCAATGCATATAATCCAACCTCTATCTCCAACACAAGAGCTATGGTTCAAGTCCATAGTAACTTAGTTCAAGGAGAAGAATGGGAGCAAGGATAGTATATGGATGCAAATATATGAAATACCTTGATAGGTAGATAGTATATGGATTTACCTGCCCACTTTACTATCTACCTATCAAGGTATTTCATAGCCAATATAGGAGGCTACCTCTTAGTTTATTGATCATTCTTGTCCTTCAAGTCAAGGCATAGAGTAAAGTTAACTATTATGGCACAACCATTGGCTAAATTTCATATTGAGCCATAAATGGAAGCAAGCTCTAATCTCAATTATACAATCAATAATCAAGAGGAGTATGTTATGGATGATGGAACATCCTCTAAAATTGAGGGTATATCTGATCTTTTCCTAGATGAGTATGGTGTTCACAATTATGGACATGATCCATAACTTTCATTGAGTGGATTGATATTGAAACATACATCATCCATGAGGAAGTAGATGAACATTATGAGGTAAGAATTTTCCACAAGCTATTAAGGGTAATTACCTTGTTCATATACATGATGATCATGGTTTTAAAAGTATGGTGGATCAAGATAATTAGGAAGAAAATGCCATTTTTCTTGCCCAAGATGGAGGAGTGAATGACATTGATAGCCATGAAGAAGAAGAAGACTTATGGTATCAATTCCATGCCATAGTTCAAGAATTCAAACATTTGAGTAAGTAAAATCCCCTTCTTAAGAATCATGAATCTGATAATAAGGTTATCTATGAATCACCTAAGCATGAAAGAGAATGTTTTATTGAAAATTTGAAGGAGTGTCAAACTATTATCATGAAAGATGCAGTCATGAAGGAGTATAATGAACACAAGGCATAAATGTGTGTGTTTGAGGAGTCTTCAAGACCTTATCCTAATTTTGAATCACTTCTAGGCATGTTGGATAAAAATGAGGAAAAGATTGATAGTTTTAAATATCAAATTCATCATGTTCTATAAGAAGGTAAAGTTGAGACAACTTTGATGACTCCTAAGTTTAGTTTGAGAAGTGCCAATTGGATATGATAGGGGTCAATCAGAGTACAAACTCAAACAATCCTCTTGGAGGGAAATATAGATAATTCATGAGATCTCCAAGTGGCACACTTGTAGTCAGTAAAAGATCTAAAGATAGTGATTCATTTGACTATCTACATAGGCAAGTGTTCATTGACAACCATGTACCATATGAACGTACATTTTCTTGGAAAAATAATGATATAAGAGGAATTGTATTTGACCCTAGTTGAATAAATGTGAATTATTATTCACCTCAAGTGTTTGAGGTCTTGTACATACTAGGATAGGTTTATTTTTCTTATGTTGTGTGTGTTTTCCCTAAGTGTTCTTGAGAACACAAGTGTGTTTTCTTTGGTGTCTTGTCTTGTGTGTTTTGTTTCTTATTATTTAGTGTGTTTTTGTGTCATTTCATGTCAAATAAAGTGTATATGTGACTCCATATCTCAATGGATAGGAGAAGGCTACTAGTATTTGGCATAACTAGCTTGCCACCTTTACGAAATTATCAAAATGTTAACTAAATTGACCACAAGTCAAATTAGGTTAACCCCCTTATATAATAAAAATATGTTATATGGTCTCCTAGGTTGTAAATATTTGTCCCATGGTATCTAATGAACTCAAATATTATGTTTTCATTCTTGGTCGTAGTTATTAGTTGGTCCTATGTCATCTTAGGCCACTTTTTGGGTCATTAAATGAGCTTGTACGATTTTCATAAGAATAAAATTATTCCAAAAGAATATAAAAAATCCCATATGTATACTTAAGTATTTAAAATTAGGATTAAAATACCTCATATCCAAGATTATATAGATTTGATAGACCTAAGAATGTCAAAAACTGACCTTTCTCTCTCATTGCTCTATTGAACAGGTCAAAGAGGTCAACTAGTTTCCACTTAGTATGGAGAGAAGGAGGTGAATTATATCAAGTGAATTTATAGGTGATATTAGTATATATTCACTAAAAATTCATGGTCATAGTTCCAATTTTGGTGGTATGTGCCTCATGAACCATTGCTAAGAAGGTTGGTGACATTTTTTTGCCTGCACATCCCAAACACTTGAATTTTCCTTCTCTATTTCCATTTATGTGAAAAATTTAAGTGGTGTACATGATATTTAGGAGTATGAAAATATTTATCATGATTATTAAATTTATTTTACATGTGTGATGTGAACTGATAGCCAGGACTATCTCATTTTGCTAGTAGAAGACACCATTGAAGTTGTAGACCAATGTTTCACTTGTTGTAGAGTTATTTTCATGTAAATGGATTTAGAACAAGGATATAATTTTTTATTTAAAAATATAATATCATGTATTATCACAATAATTATTGAAGGTTCTGGTCTCAAGAGTGTTCCATATGAAATGTAAGGCCTAACATATAAGCACAATTAGATTTCCTTATGACTGTCACCTATAGTCAAGTGAAGCTAAACCTTGATCAATCATGATTGATGAAGAAAAGAGATTTAAAGGTTGATAAGAGAATATAAATGTGGAAAACATAATAATAATACTTTAAAAATGTTAGAGATTTGTTATGATAACCTATTCCACATACACAGTCTTATATCATGCAGACCTAAAAGCAGTCTCCAATGGTGGCTAGAGTTCAATCCAAAAAGGGCAGAGTAGTGTTGAATGGGAGATGTTTGAACTTAATGTTGACCTTAAATCATATTGAAATCATAGATAAGACCATTTTGAAAATAGTGAGGCCATTATATGTAGTTATACTTGAGTTTAATGTTCGTAAGTTAGGAAAGTTACAATTGAGATGTTTTACCATAATTGTTTTGAATGAGAGTTTTTCCCATACTCAATGCCACCATCTTATGCTAAAGATTTTGAGATCTATGTTGGTCTAAATGTATTATTTATTGTAGCCCAAGTTTATAGGTTGAATTTGACCATGAGAAAGTGGTTATTTGTTTAGGAGAGAGTGGTTTTTGAGTGATTTATAATTTAGATAGGTTTTCACCTAAAACACTTACTAACCTTTGTGCTAGGTTGACTAAAAGCAACCCAACTTGTATTGACCTATAGTAGTGAGTGAAACTATGGTCTTTAAGCATGAGATGAGACCATATAGGTGTGTAATGAAAATAATTACCTCAATAATCAAAGGAATTGAGGTATAGGGATATGCCATTGATAATCACCTACAAGAGGGTCTCATACCCCTAAACAACATCTACAATCTGACTATAGATCCATAATGAATTAATTATGAGAGACATGAAACATGGTTTGTAGATGTAGATATTCATTCAAGTTGGAAATTATACAATAATATTAGAAGGAATAATATAAAATAAGGCATAACATAGATACAAATGAGTACCTACATGGCCCCTTTGAATTCTCCTTGATTGTCACCTATAGGTGACATAGTCAACACAGCCCATGGACTAGCCTACAAATGGAGGATACAGGTGTCTAAGGTTGATAGAGATGTAGGATAGTGAACATGTTGAGACTAATATCATAATTACAATGTCCATATCATATGATCATTAGAGAAAATATTCATATTAAAGATAAGTTCTAACTTGTCACTTAGTCTGAGGTGTCTAGACCATGCAGATAGTACATAAAATTGAAAGCCAATCTTAAGAATTTGTTATGTTGAAAGGTCTATGGGTATGATATAGATATGAAAATTTGTACATAATATGACCAAGACACAATATATACATCCATAGCCTTAGTCAAGCTAAGAAAATAGGAGAGATTCCCTTTGTTTTGTCTCAGATAGAGGGCACTCCTAGTCAAGACAAAACTATAGGCATAATGTGAAAAAGGTAAGGGGTTAAAATGGATAGTATTGAAACAATATATAATGATTTTTATAGTTTATTTGGACATGAAATTTTTTTAATATACCCTTACAGTCACTATAAATTACTCAAAGGTGGTCATATCCCATCAAACATAGTTAGACCCATTAGGCCTAGAACTATACCTAAACCATTTAGATGCCTAGATTAATTTATATCATTATATGATCCTCTTAGGCCATTTTATGACCTTAATGGGAGAGTTAAATATGGTTTGGAACCATCAATTTGAATAGGAACAACACATAGTGGTCAATTTGACCTGAAACCATTTCAAGGGTACCTAAAATACAAGAGAAAGCTCAAGAGGCCATTTTAAAATGATTATACACATAAAGACACATTTCATGGTACCTCAAGGAGATAGAGATAGTTTATTAGGGTCATTAACTCCAAAATTTTAGAATTAGTTATAAGGTTGGATGTTTAACCTTTATGAACTATCACTAAGAAGCAAACCCTCATAAAACCCTTGTTAGAACAACATGGAATGAAAATAAATGTATATGTATTAAAAAGTGGTCAAATGGGCTGGAAATTGATTTGGAATTGTATAAACTCTCCCATGCTCATTCCCACCCAATTGATATATATTATCACTTGTACAGACAAACCTATTTTAGGATTTCTATAAGTTTTAAGGTTTTTTGTAGGTACAAAAGATAATGAATAGGTGAGAGCCATTGAAATAGGTTTTTAGGGACTTATTATAACTAATTATACTCATATATTACCATAGATAATCATATAAATACCTCTACTACACAATTCACTACAAATAGTCTTGGATAGATAGTGGAAATGAGAAGTGACTGCCTTGGGAGAAGATGAAGGCTCTATTTTTTTTTTCTTTTTAAGGTCTAACTCATGGATTAGAAAACAAAATGAGTTTAAATAGGTTTCCTAACACCTAGTCCATGGATTTACTTAACCAACTGCTAGTCACTTTGATGACAAATGTGAAGATTTAATCCAAAAGGGATAGTAAGTGACTACAGATAGTGAACACAAGTGTCAAGATGAAGGCTATTAGTTAGGGAAGTATATGATGAATTTCACACATTATTTCTAACCTCCCTAAGATAGTGCATATGTGACAATAATTTCTAGTTTAGTTGCAAGCAGTCAAGTGATGCTTCATTATGAAGGTAATTTTCAAGAAGGCTATTTAAGGTCTCTATGATAACTTTAAGGAGAACAATAAACTTATAATGGACACTTATCCATGACAAATTATAGACCTCTTTTCACCCTTCATTATAATATAATGTAATTTGTTATCAAAACATGACACTTGTCCCTATGACCTTTCCACTTCCTTTCTTCTCTCTCCTCTCACATGTTTTATAAATGCAAGCCATTTTGGCTTTTGTAAAGGAATCCACACCTAGTATGGAAAAGATCTGCTAGTTTGAGTAATATATTTGGGTTTAAAATAAATATTTCCAATCTAATTTTGATTTCGTAAATTTATTTTCTAAGTGTGTGAAGTGGTGTATAGTAAAATGTCAAGTGATAAATATTTATCATTGCCTTCTCTTTACTCTTCCATGTTTGATGCAAGTAGTTCTCCCTCTAACAGGTCACATGAAGTGTAGCTACTAAGTTTTTCATCTTCAAGTGTAATTATTAACATTAGTGTTTACAATCTGACCTCATGTTCACTCACCTTGAGTAGTATAATGGATATCACCTCCATGTTTGAAATACTGATGTTAGAGCAATCTAGGATGTTGGGACTAGTGTTGTGAGTCATGTTCCATAGTGAAAGTGATTGGTAGTATAGTGGATATATTTATAGTGTATGACCTCATTAGATTATTGTACTTTCATGTTCCCTTCTACACATTTTTATGCAAGCAATTGGATAGTGTAGGTGATAAGCAATCAAAGTCTAATCTAGGGGGATAACCCTTAAACCTAGAGGTTTACCTCTACTATAGGCAATCCACATGCCTTAATTTAATCCAATTTTTCACTCAATATATATTAGACTTGAGAAACCATCTATAGGGTTCAATATTAAGTGACAATAGTCACATAATGTGAATCAACATCCATGGGTTATTATTCTACTTCTCACATTCAGTCTTTCTAATTCTAATAACCCTACATAGGGTCAAAGTTGCACTATCACAACTAGACACCCATGGGTTACCCTCTAAGGTCCTACATCACCTTCTAAAAAAATCTTTCTCATGTTCCTTTTCCTTTAAAAACTAAGTCATTTACTTCTATTATTGTGAATCAATATGATGTTGTAGACCAATTACACAAAACACTAGTGAAATTTCCTATTTTGGATCTCTTTTGAACATTGAAAGTCCATAAGGAAATATTGTATGAACTTTTATACCAATCCAAGGTTTTTAATGGCATTGATCCAACTCAATTCCAAACATTTATGGGGCATTTATCCCCATGAAAAAAAATTTAATTTGATCAAAGTGATATTTCATCCCTTAGTTTGTTTCCTAACAACCCTCTCTATATTGAAGTAGTAATTTCCTACCATAAAATCAAGTCAGTGATCATAGACAATGATTAAGGGTTGAATATTTATTCACTAAAATTAATTAAATAATTGGGTATACATTAGAATATTTTCAAACATTTACCATTACTATCAAAATATATGATAGCAAAAAGCATGAGTTCAAAGGGACCATTTTTTTGCCTATCATCATTGGTCCAGTCACTCATAATACACTATGTCATGTCCTTTATCTTGAGCTATCATATAATCTAATCCTTGGGTGACCCTAGATCCATGGATTAAAATATGTCCCTTACACTTTGCATCAATGCTTATAATTCCCCCATTTTTTAATGAAGGTTATTCTTCTTGGTGATTTTTAGTCATAGAAATATATTGTAAAAATATAAAATCCAAACACAGGAACTATAATTATTATCCTATATTAGAGCATATACATGAAAATTACAAGAATGTAGTACCTGAATCTCCCAAGTCCAATTACATTGATGCAAATACCTTAGAATCCACATCTAATTCCCATCCTCCTCAAATATTTTCTCATTTTACCATTAAAGATAAGGGCATTGACATGTATAGAATCCATGAAACTTTCCATGTTGTTAAATTACCCAAGTCCCCAAAATCATATGGTAGACCCAACACTACCAAATCCCTTGGTGAGACCAATATGGAGTGGTAAAAATATCCTAATTGTCATTAAAGAGACCTATCACTTTCATTAAACATAGTTCTCCACATCATGTTCAAATCAAAAGTTCAATGGATTCCTAGTTGTATAACAATTATTTTACCTCATGATTTCAAAATATTAATTATCCCATTCTTAGCAAAATCATGGGTCATCAAAATTACCAATAAAATTTTTTTGGCTAAAGAAGCAAGGTACTATTGAACCTATTTTTTCATAAAAACATAAAAGAACTCTAGGCACTGGCTATACATCTCCTAGGGTTGACCGCTATGATCTCGAGAATGACAAAAATTTGATATCTAATAAACATGAACTTGGTAGTGGAACATAGTCCCATTATTGTATTTATAAAGAGCTCACCAATAAAGGCCTATTTATTTACAATTCTATCAATAATATTGCATGCTTTATGTAAATTTCCCCTATTTCCCTTCATTACCCCTAATTAACTGACCATGATCGACAAAATCATATTATATATTAAATGAATTTTTGAGTGACACAACAATTTTAGAATGCATGGTCCTTAGATGAAATCTTAAATTTGGAGATCACAAGAAAGATATTGGAATCACATTATAACCTGCTTCTTACATTTGGGAGTAGTTAAACTTCCTTAGTCAATAATAAAATCAAACATTGAGGTATACTAGTGAAACACTATCTAGGGCACTTTTAGACTAGGTTCATAGTAAAAAAAAATATATGTATCCTTTGGTGAAAACCTTTCTAAGGTGTCAATCGATGGGGAAGTTCATTAACTGAAAAATGAAATGGAAATCCCTAAGATTCCATGATATAATTTTGACATAGGTATAACTTCCTTTGATGAGTAAACATTTGAAGAAATTGGTACATGGTTTTTTTACAAACATTTTATAATTAGCCATTAATTATATTAGATGATTTAGATCCTTCTTACATAGGTGATATTGATGAACCCATTGATCTACAATCATATGAATATGGTCAATTCCAATTGATTCTTATTATATTCGAGGGTGATTTCAAATTACTTATGGTAGGAAACTATTAACATTGGCACTACATATGATCCTAGAAATATCAAGCTTGGTGCATCCCTTGTAACTAAACCACATGCATTCATTATTTAAATTCTCAAGGAATTTATTATTTGCATGGTTTAATTAGTCTAAATATTATTGGATCAAATTTTTAGGGCATGATCCATTTGACCAATTGAATATTTTTAATATATCTCTAGCATTGTCCCCATCAATAAAAAGTAGTACAATAGCATATTCATTACTTTTCCATTTATTGTGATTCCTAATCAATTATCAATCAAGCTACATATCAACATCAAACACATAAGAAAATCTTGTGCCCTATAAAATCATGGTTGACAGTGTTAAATAAAATGTTGAATGCATCTAGTTTGAATAAATACCACATGCCAACCCTAGATTAGTTGACACTATGGAAACCCTTGGTTTATTGATATATAGATATTTTAATTTATTTCTTTAACATCTTATAATCACTTAGAATATGAGATGGTATACAATACTTTTGGTCCTAATTCCCATTGCTACCCAAATTTGTACACTTACCTTCAAAAACCATGCCTTTGGTTATTTATGTTATGATAAATAATAATCTCTCATCCATAATGACTATAATTACACTTTACTAGGTGATACACTCTATCATAGAGGATCTAATGTGATGCTCCTTTTGTTTTTACACTTGGTTGAACATCAATTAATGCTTAAAAGTATGAAAGATGGGATTTATGTAGCCCCTACTAGCAGAGTGGTCCTTCCTAAGAAGCTACTTTATACAAGATGTTATTAGCTCATAATGGAATTAGATGCATGTGTTATTTATTGATTTACATCAACATGGTGGTTGAATTAAATAAATTTTGATGCTTGGCTTGTTCAAACATCGTATACGAGAGCCCTTCCTTAAGGGAACTTCCTTTCACTTTCCCATTTATTACAATTTTCATTCTTAAGTCAAAAATTATCCTTTCCCCCTATCCTATTCCATTTATAATATTGGTAATGACATACATACACTAGAAAGGGATTCAGAATGCATTTTAATAGGTATTTCATATTTGGTTGTCATTGGTATATATTTGCAGGAAGAACATCAGAGTAATTAATCATGATTTTCTTGCTTGGAAGTCTATCATGATTTCTTTCTAACTCCTAGTCCTATTCCCCATTTTGCATCACTTAATTTTCATATTGAATTGTTATTGAAAGGTAGTCCCTTTACATCTTGGAGTACTATTGCATCTAGTTTATCTACTAATTGATCACCTACCCAAGGTTATTTTTCCTTTGCTAGACAGTTCCTTGTACATTTTTTGTATTCCATTGTATATCCTATTTGAAATTTAATCATATTTGTCTTATTCCAAAAATCAATAAATTTTTTAAAATTTCATAGAAAACTTAAAAAAAAAAACTCAAAACATTTAGAAAAGGCCTCACATCCCCCAAAAAGTTATCAAGCCATAAAATCCAGTTCACTAGGGGATTTGCCTTTTGGTCCTATTCTAGGTGGAACTATTCAATAGCATTATGGATAAACCTCCCTTTGAATTTTAAAATCTCATAGGTGGGCACCTATTATCCAATCATTATTATTATAAAACACCATTTCTATTATTATCATGATCACCATTATTATTATTTTTATCAATTTTCTTATGTTCTCACCAATTTGTGAGTTAATCGTCTTATGCTCTTGCCATTTTAAGATCCATTTATCTTACACTCTGACCATATTTTGATCCATTTCTATTACACTCTATTTTACCAATCATTCTTATTTTTAACTTTAATTATTTTCATCCTAGTCATTGCCATAAATTTTATTCTTTAATATTCCTCAGGGAATTACATTTAGCTTGTTGGTCCACATAAATAATTTAGGTAGTGTTCATTTGCATGGGGCATCTAGAGTCAGATCAACCACCCCTTACTTATTCTTTTATTCCCCCTTATGTAAAAATTATCAGATTATCCTATCTGATACTTGATACACTTTAGGGAAACATAGAAGTGTAGAATTTTATTATCACCCACACAACATAATGATTCTTTCTTTGCTTATTATTATTTATTTAGTGTCTATGTGTTTGTTTTTTTATTTGATTTCCTTTTTCTACTTTAATCAATCTATATACATTCATAGGGTGATTCCTTGTGATTGTAATTTAGTTCATCCATTGGCATATGAATCTAATTTCATTTTAATTTTACCATATCCTAGTGTTTTTGGGTAATTTATCTATTGGATTGGGAGACCACCCTTATGCACATTATGACTAAGTCATCACATGGTGTTTTATATCACGGTGCATAATATTGTGTGATACATTAAAAATAAAGTATTGGAAGCTTATCTATAATGTTGTGTGAAGTAAAATTTCTATTTAAAAGAAAACATTGTCATATTTTCCTTGATCAAATCAAAATTGAACATTCTGGCTACATATATGCTAATTAGGATGTGCATCTACAAATAAACATGTAATAGAGAGTCATGCACATTGTACATCATATCAACACCTTCATGAATATCATATCAAAACATTAAATACTTGAGATATGATTCCCAATATCCTAATCAATTAATTAATCATCTATAAATTATCTGTACAAGGGCAAAACACTTATCAATTAATTCCTCCTATCTTTTTAGTCAACTCAATTTTATACTTTACCAATCATTGGAAATAGAAGTATGCAAGCATTATCCCACATGGGTTACTTTCCCCCATGGGTTAGTCATCACTTATTCTTATTGGGAGGCCTATTTATAAATCCTTTGTCTTGTTTATTAATTTCAAGGGCTTGCCCATCCAAAATATTTTTTGGCTTCTCCTTCAAGTGAGCATCATGGGAATCCCAAACACCATTTGGGGAACTATTGTGAACTTTTTTACTAAATTGAACAAGAATAAAAAAATGTGAACATATCATTCTTCAATATTTATTAAATCATTTAAATAAAATTTTCAATCTTTGAAAACTCATTACTTCATCTAATGTCTCACAACACCTTCTCAAATAGGGGCAGAATGTAGACAATTAACTCTCATCACTTTCATTTCAAAATTAAAATTAGAATTATTTCTAACAAAAACTCACATTGGACATGCATATTCTAAAATTTATTAAAGCACATCCTTGATTAAGACAATACACTACACAAATTCATTTTCTTCATCTAATTTATTTTGAGTCAAATTGTGACTTTGCAACTAAAGTTTTGGACCAATTAGGTAAAAACCTTATTCAAATTCCAAAAGTCACATCACTTTGTGTTAAGTTAATTAACCTAATATTATTCTAATGTGAAATTCCATATATTTTTGGAATTAGATATTTTGTTAATTCATTAATTGAATTATTTATCCATTCACATTACAAGTGGATTCAAATATCTACATCATGAGATCATCTTGAAATCATCAACAAGTATCTTCCTCATGATATTATCAACAAATATCTCCATCATAAAATCATCATGACATCATAGGCAAATTATAAAATCTCAAAAATTATCAAAATAAATGTATAAAGGCAAGTCATTCCTAATTAATGCAAACTCTATCCCAAATATTTATTGCATTTTACCTATTGAATTTGATTGATTCTTAGCCATGCATATTGATCTAATGTCAGTAGTAAAAAATAGTTTAGATAAAATATAAATAAAAGGTCCATTTGGCATTGTAATCAAGTTTTATAGTGTACTTTTAGTTTTTAGAAATATATGGCAAAGCTTCATTTTTTATTTCATTTTCATCTAATTAATTTAGCCAAATCACATGTAATACATGAAGGTGTGAAATTGAAAAAGACTCTAAGATTATAATATCATTATTAACACACCATTAATATGGATTATAATGAATGTCCATGAGGAAGGTACAATCACTTAGATTGTGTTTTGTATTTGTTGTTTACTTCTTAGACCTTACCCAAACTCAGGCATCATGATTGAGATGTTATGTTTGTGAATTGTTTTGTGTTTGATTTGGAATACTAAAATGAATGAACCTCTCTTATAATCATGACCTATAAGGAGGATAGGGAAATTTTATTTAATGTGAAATAACATTTATATAATTGATAGATAAGTGATGAGTGGGTAATAAATTGAGACTTCATTTGTAGTTATATAAGTTTAATTATGTAATTTATCATTCCACCAAATTATAAAGTGAATGACTCAAACCATAGGAATGATTATATATTTAAAAATAATCATTTTTGAATGAGGGATAGTAAAGTCACCCTTAGGAGAATAACATCAATATTAATATTTGAGCATGATATTATTAACTAGGAGTCAAAAATGTAAATCCAATGTACTCAAGATGTTTGACTAATATAACTAACTAGTTTGATAAAGACTAAGAGGTTCATATAGGTGGTTGACAATAGAATGGGAGATTAGAATAATAGATGGATTTTGAATGTGAGATAATGGTGAGTTTGGATCATATTTGTGTGTACAATTCATAGATGGTAAAGGTAGTTCAAAACTAACATTATCAAGTTCCTAATACTATATTTTAGTGTCAACACATCTCTAAAAAACATAATACATCATATGTTTAACCTTTTATAATAATGAATCCTTATTTTTATTTATTTGATCTAATGTGAATTTTCATGAAAAGTATCATAAGGAAACA
>JARHVA010002046.1:2740000-2815000 GCA_037957365.1 Torreya grandis
ACTGAATCACATCGTTCAAACATACAAGACTATTATCATTAGTAAAAGCATTGCCATTACCTTCTTATTGCTCAGATACCATACCCTTTATTGTTGAGAATTTATTTTGAAGCTTCATCTTGTTTAGAATTGATGCTAATTGGCTTTGATTATTCTTGGTACCATTGCAATAATGCCTCTGCTCCCTCTTCCTCCACCTTTGAGAGAAAATTTTCACAATAAAGATGTCTGTTGGGATACACAGGAATGAGCAATGGTAATTTGTCAAAGATGGAGTGCACCTGGAAAAAATATGTTGCTATTGGATAGATAGACCATGGATCTGCAATGGATAGACATGCAATTTCTTGTTAGAAACTGAAGATCAGCTGGAGATAATTTCTCCATCCACAACTTAACTGATTGTTGCACCTCCCTCCTTCTCATGCATGCAAGAGTTAACATTTAGTTAGTTAACTGACAATTAGGAATCAATTTGTTTAAGCAGTTAGAATATTAGTTAAGGATTATTTAAACAGTCAGTTTAGTTTCAGTTATTTGGGATTCAAATCTATTTATAGATGCCTTGGGCACAACATTGTAAGACAAAAAAATAGAAGATCAATAAAATCTTGTTTCTCAAGAAATTGTAGTAGCAATCAGAGGTTTAGTTCTTGTATTTTGTTATTTGCTTTGTTTTTTGTCTAAAAAACTAGTATCAAAGCCAGGTTGAGCTAGAAGAAGAATGTTGCAGTTTGGCATGAGTAGAAGCACACAGTCAGAGTGAAGAATAGCCAAAGTAGATAGGTCACATGAAGAGTAGAAGTGCATTCAGTAGAGTCATAATAAAGAGCGCACAGTAGTCAGTGAAAGAATGTTGATCGTGGGAGAGAAAGCATAGGTTTAAGAAGCCTAGCTAAGGAAGTGCATCGATCTGCCAAAGGAAAGAAGTGCAATAGTTGCTGTTCAGCCATGAAGGAAGAAGAGATCGCAAATCGTAGGCAAGAGCACAAAAAAGTTTGTGTTTATTTTCTTGTAGTGGTCATGTAAATCGTTGAAATTCCTCACATTTACTAGTATCCCAGCAAAGAAGCAGTGGCTTCATAAATGCGTTCAACCAACCTACATCATCAATCAAAAAAGAGGTAACCTACGATGTTAAAAATTCCCCAGTCATATTACAACAATTAAAAAAAACACACAAGGCATAGTCAAAGAAGAAGCATAGTCTACCCAAAAGGTTTTTTTATTTATTTATTGTTATTTCTTTTGTTTCTTTCTACAATTGCTAGTGAAGAATAGAAAGTACGGACCATATCGCTAAAGTTCACTTGTTCACTTGAATATCGAGAAGGGCTCTAAGAATTGTTTTCTCTAGAGTCCATTTTGCAGGAAAAGAAAAGATCGAGGGTTTGATATTTAGTAGATGGAAAGTCAGATAAGGAAAAGCACAGCGAAGAAGTGCGCTTCAATCCTTCCTGCAGCCACTATTGATTTAGTCATTTCAATGTGAGACATGGCAATGAATAACAATATCTCTCAGCCTCAAATTCCTATTTTTAATGGTAAAAATTATGATTTTTGGGCAATTAAGATGAAAACACTGTTTTGCTCATAAGAAGTTTGGGATTTGGTAGAAAGTGGTTTTGTACAACCGCAGGATGAGGCAGCCCATCTGGCATTAACTTGAGCACAAAAAGATGAGTTTAAGGAGAATAGGAAAAAAGATGAAAAAACTTTATTTATAATCCAACAGGGACTCGATGAATCTCTTAGGCGAAGTTTTGAAAATTTGCAAATGAATGATTTAGAGTCTATAGACTAGTTTATGGGTCAAGTGTTGAATATAGTGAATCAAATTAGATCTAATGGAGAAACAATCACATATCAGAAGATCATAGAAAAATACTCAAAAGTTTACCCAGTAAATTTGACGCAATAGTTGTAGCTATTGAGAAAACCAAGGATTTGAAATAGTTATCTATAGATGAATTAATGGGTTCTTTGTTAACACATGAATCCAAAATGAATAAGAATAACAATACTTCTCTTGAGAATTCTTTCAAGTCATAGGTATCATTTGGCAGAGGAAGAAGAAGAGTAAGGTCAAACTTCAAAGGAAGAGGCAGAGGTAGAACTGGAAGGAACAATCCAGATCAAGGTGAAAACAGTAATCACAACTACAACAATAGAGGATGTGGCAACAATCACTTCCAACAAAGTTCACAGAGGTTTGATAAATCTAATATTTAATATTATTACTACAAAAAATGTGGACATTATACAAGTGACTGCAAAAGAAAACAAGGATATGTGGACAAGCAGAATGCTAATTACACAAGTGAATCTAGTTCTAATCCAGGTGAATCAAGTTCTAATCCTAGAAGCTTATTTCTCTTGTCATGTTACTCAAGAAAAAGCTAGAGATATTTGGTTCTTAGATAGTGGATGCAGTAATCATATGACAGGAAATAAAGAATTTTTTGCTAGTCTTGATGATTCTGTAAAATCTAAAGTTAAATTAGGAAATGATATCAAAGTGGATGTAATGGGTAAAGGAGTAATAAATGTTTTGACAAAAAATGGTGAAATAAGGTTTATACCTAATGTTTATTTTGTACCTAGACTAAAGCATAATCTTATGAGTATTGGACAGTTAGTACAGAAAGGTTACAAAGTATCTTTTATGGATAATGTTTGCACAATACTAGACAAGTTTCCAAGTGACAGGTTGATAGGAAAAGTGGAGATGACCAAGAATCAGATGTTCCCTCTCCAAATTTAGTGCATCCAAGGAGAAGAGGAAGCCCACTACAAATCCATGCATCTAGACTAGTCATGGCTATGGCACTTAAGGTATGGACATTTACATTTTGGAGGTTTGAATTTGTTATAGAAAAAAAATATGGTGAAGGGATTACCACCAATAGAAAAGCCAGGAAGTTCATGTGACAGTTGTATTCTGGCAAAACAACATAGAGAGAGCTTTCCAGTAGGAGCCTCATATAGAGCAAAGGTAATATTGGAGCTAGTCCATAGTGATTTATGTGGACCAATGCAAACTCCATCATTTGGAGGTAGTACTTTTTTTCTAACCTTAATTGATGACTTTAGTAGAAAGACATGGATATATTTTTTCAAAAGTAAGTCTGAAGCCTTTGGAAAGTTTAAAGAATTCAAGGCAATGGTTGAAAAGCAGAGTGGCCATTACATCAAGGTACTTGGATCAGATAGAGGAGGTGAATATATGTCTACTTAATTTCAAGTTTTTTGCAGATATCATGGCATCAAAAGGCAATTGACTACAAGGTACACACCACAATAGAATGGTGTAGCAAAAAGAAAGAATAGAATAATCATGGAGATGGCTAGAAGCATGTTGAAGGCCAAACACTTATCAAATATATATTGGGCAGAAGCAGTAGCATGTATAGTATATATTTTTAATAGAAGCCCAACAAAGACTGTCAGAGATCGAATTCCACAAGAAGCGTGCAGTGGTAAGATAGTGTACATCATTTCAAAATTTTTGGTTTTATTGCATATTCTCTTATACCATTTAAATTGAGAAGAAAACTTGATGATATAGGTGAGAAATGCATTTTTATTGGCTATAGTGAAGAATCAAAGGCTTATAATTTGTATAACCCCATTTCAAAGAAAGTGATTATTAACAGAGAAGTTGAATTTAAGGAAGAAGAAGCATGGGATGTTAGCACCATCACAATTGGAGCACCAATTCCATAAAATGAAGAAAAATCTGAAGAACAAAATTTGTAAGGTGATCAATCCTCTCCACAAGCAAGAACAAGCACTCCAATAAGAACACCTAGGAGGTTTGAACAAGGTGAATCATCTGGTCATGCATGTCATCCTACTCCAAATTCACAAGTAAGTGATGAATCAGATCCAACTCTTGCTACTTTAAGATCAAGATTGAAAGGTAAGAAAATGAGAAACTTGAATGAGATTTATAATCAAGAAGAAGAGAAATTATATTTGGTTTCAAATTTTTCTCTTTTCAGTCATGATCCTATATATTATGAAGAAGTAGTTAATGAGGAACATTGTATAAAAGCAATGGATGAAGAGATGAATGCCATTGAAAGAAATCAAACATGGGATCTAACTAATCTACCTAAAGGTACGGATTGTATAGGAGTTAAATAGGTTTATAAGACTAAATTTGATGCAGATGGAAATGTTGAAAAGCACAAGGCAAGGTTAGTAGCAAAAGTTTTTGCACAAGAACATGGAGTTGATTATAATGAAATATTTGCTCCAGTTGCTAGACTTGATACTTTTAGAATGGTTTTAGCAATAGCTGCTCAAAATAATTGGTATGTATATCAAATGGATGTCAAATCAACTTTCTTGAATGGTTTACTAGATGAAGAAGTGTATGTGAAACAACCACCAGGTTATGAAGTGCAAGGACATGAAGAAAAAGTCTACAAATTGAAGAAGGCCCTTTATGGTCTCAAGAAAGCACCAAGAGCATGGTATAGCAGGATTGATTTATATATGACAAACAATGGATTCAGCAAAAGCAATAGTGAGCCTACTTTGTACACATAAATCAACAAAGAAGGTCAGATTTTGATTGTGTGTTTGTATGTTGATGATTTGATTTTCACTAAAAATTTGTCTGTAGACACATTTAAATCAACAATGAAGAAAGAATTTGAAATGACAGATTTGGGACTAATGAAGTATTTTTTGGGCATATACGTTGTACAATCAGAGAAAGGAATTTTTATTTGTTAAACTAAATATGCAAAGGATGTGTTAAGAAGATTTAAGATGCTGAATTGTAAACCAGCACCTACACCAGTTGCTATAGGGACCAAACTTAGCAATGAAGACAAAGGGTCTAATGTTGATTCTACAACATTCAAAAGACTAGTTGGCAGTTTGATGTATCTTACAGCTACAAGACCAGATATCATGTATGGGATCAGTTTAATCTCTAGATTCATGGAGTCACTGAAAGACTCACATTGGCAAGTTGGAAAGAGAATATTGAGATATGTGGCAGGAAAAGCAAAATATGAAATTTTATATTCCACAACTAACGATTTTAGTTTGATTGGTTTTACTGATAGTGATTTTGCAGGTAGCATTGATGATAGGAAGAGTACTTTTGGACATGCCTTTCTTTTAGGCATAGGTGTGGTCACATGGGCATCCAAAAAGCAACCTATAGTGACACTTTCATCAGCTGAAGCAGAGTATGTAGCAGCCACATCAGCAGCATGTCAAGCAACTTAGATGAGAAGAATATTGACAGATTTATTACAAGCATAGAAGGAGTCAACACCAATCTTTTGTGACAACAAATCAGCAATTGCATTATCAAAAAATCATGTTTTTCACAAGAAGAGCAAGAACATTGATACAAGATTTCACTATATCAGAGAGTTAGTGAACAATAGAGAAATCCATCTAAAATTTTGCAGATCTGAAGATCAATTGGCAGATATATTCACAAAGGCATTAGCAAAGGAGACCTTTGATTATTTAAGACAAAATTTAGGCATTGTAAACGCTGAAGTTGTTATTGGTAGAAATTAAGGGGGGGTGTTAGAAACTGAAGATCAGCTGGAGATAATTTCTCCATCCACAACTTAACTGACTGTTGCACCTCGCTCCTTCTCATGCATGCAAGTGTTAACATTCAGTTAGTTAACTGACAGTTAGGAATCAATTTGTTTAAGCAGTTAGAAGATTAGTTAAGGATTAGTTAAACAATCAGTTTAGTTTTAGATATTTTTGGATTCAAATATATTTATAGACGCCTTGGGTATAGCATTGTAAGACAGAAAAATAGAAGATCAATAAAATCTTGTTTTTCAAGAAATTGCAGTAGCAATCAGAGGTTCAATTCTTGTATTTTGTTATTTGCTTTATTTTTTGTCTAACATTTCTTTCACCCATTTTGCATGAAGAGATCGCGTACCCCTTCCATCATACACAATCGGAATCCATACCACTTCAAATTCTATCCCCTTTCCAGCCAACATTTCTTTGTGCTGCTTATACATATGTACTTTCAAAGATTCACTTTCAAATCTATCAAGCCATGAGATTAAGAGGAAAACGAATTTTCCTTTAAGATCTTCGATTTCTACCTGAGATTGACCAAAGAATGAATTCAACGTATTAGATTTCTTCTATGACACATTCAACATGTAAAGAGTTTCAATGGAAATCATCAATACCTGAGTTGTGCTGGTAATGGGGAAGCTTATTTCATTTGTGAGCAACAATGCTCGAAGCAATTCGATGTTGCTGTCTGGTGGAGTCTCCATGAGTGCCTTCAAGCGGAGGTATTCGGTTGGTGGGATATCTTTTGTGAGTGCCGTTCAACTATCTTTTGTAATGCTTGTCCAGACAGAAAAGTGTTTGTGTGTTCCAGTAGACATGACCTTACTAATGATCATAGCATACCCAATAGTCTGATCAAATACCTCAGCAGAACATAACGCTTTTTTGAAGAATACCTGAGCTTCATAATCATCAGAACTAAAAACACAATGCCTGCCAGCCAGGTCCCTTGCCAATGCACAAACGGATTTGCCAACATGAAGTATTTTGCAGCATTTCACATGTAGTTCGGAGATGATTAAGTGCATTTCGTAGCCCTTGCAACGCTTCTTTCTGGTAATTATCATCAACAATACCAGCTAAGGTAGTGCCTTCCTCAAGAGTAGATGGATAAAAGGGTCTTCCTTTGACGTCCACGAAAAACCATTTGTTGTTGAAGAACTTGGATGATTTCTTTTCCAACCCCTTCAGAATGTCTGGTTCCTGCAATGTAATAGAGAGCCTAGTAAATAATCAACTGTGATGGAGTTTCTTTATACAAAATCTGTTGGAGTGAACGCCATTTCTAATGTAAATTCCTAACATAACCTTCTATTCTGGAATTTGTGACTGTCTAAACAAAAGTATATGTGGAAATTTAAAAGTTCATCATGTATTTTAAGTTAGTTGTTGAAGAATTAGTAGGCGTAAAAAGCGAGCAGTCCACTTCAGTTAAAAGAAAAAATAATTATGGGGTAATAGAGGAAACCCTGCAGCCGACTCATCGCCCCAAGATGACGTGAGATGGAGATTCACTCCCTTGTTTGAATTTTTAAAATTCTATTATCGATTTTAAGTTAGTAATTTAAGAATTTGTAGGCGTGGTAAGCGAGTGCGCACTTCAGTTAAGTTTTTCGGGTGGGTAATTACAAAGGGAGGAAACTATGGAGGAAACTCTGAGGCCGACTAATCACCCCACAATGACGTGAGATTGAGATTCACTCCCATATGATAGTATTGTGGTTGCTATCACCGCTTGAATCAATTCCACTTTTTAAAACTTGTGTCTGTTCCATATGTAACTTGCTAATCTGAACTTGAACATCCATGTTGGCATTGTTTAAAATCATCCATTCTTATCAACACAACCATTTTTGCACCACTTTTTGTCAGTTGATAACGTTGATTGAAGCCTTTTATTGTCACTCTTAGGCTTGTCACATAATTATAGATGTATGGTCTTGTAGAAACTTAAATTTGGTATTAGACACTTTAACATCAATTTTGGTAAATTTTGATATATTTACACATTGCATAGACCATCTAAAATATTACATAGACCTTCTCCATATCTTAGTTCAATGAGTTTCATTCCCAAGATAGTAGTGGAAATAGCTAGACAATTGTAATTACTATAGGTGTATGTCTATGTTGGCAGTGTCCAATAACACTCAATGACTATGTTTAAAACTAGGAAGTATCTGTATAATGTTAGCCTAGACACATTTCATGGGTCAATCATAGCAGAAAATAATAAAAAGCCATTTATAAATACAAATCACTCATAAGATTATACTCACCTGGTAATTCATTCACAACTTGGTTAGTACATGGCAATCCTCTTGAGAAATCAATTAGCACTCTTTTGATAAATTTTCACAAAGACAGACATATTTGAAAACCCCTTAAAGGAGCAATGTTAGAGCCAAGTTTGAATACACATGTAAGTCAAAGTTACATGGTGCTAAGTGTCAAAATCTAAACATTGCATTGTATTCTAGATTGATCACAATGTTGTACACGTACACCTAAGTGGGAGAATTATATGAAGTTTGAGCTCTCTTCAAAGTATTGGAACATATGCAATGCCTAGTCACTTAACAAAGAGTGGTTAGGGTTGTCCAAACCAAAGTGCTAACCCCCTTTTCAAATTCCATTTTATGGTAGGAAGCATAACTAGGGTTTGGACAAAAAGAGAAAGGAAACAATGATTAACGCACATGGCACAAGGTGAGTGCATATGCAAGAAACATCTATAGGAATAAACTCAGGAGTCTAAAGAGTTATAGAGTTGAATAGTTTACATGGACATTATCGGCAAAGCGAAGAATGTGTTGGTCACTATAGAGATCACACTAATACTGATAAATTCTAGTGAGGGTTTGAGCTATAGATTTTTAATCTAATAAGTGATAGTGTATATATAGAGCATTTTCAACACCAATGATGGCTATCATGAGAGATAGAATATAAAAATAGGCTAAGCACACCTCCCCTCTTTGCTTTGTCAAATATAAAATTTCTAAGTACAATATCTATTCATCGATTTTTCAATTCAGATTAGGGTACTATTGCTAAATTTTACACCATTTAAATTAACCCTAATTTTACATTATTCAGGTCACATTAATACAAAATATGTAAAATAGGTCTCCGATCGCCTAAAAAAACAAGTTTGCAAAAAAGTTTTGAGACATTTTTCAGATGCACTAAAAAAAAAGTTCTCAAGAGTACAAAGTTCCCAATCAAGAAAGAGAATGGTTGTTTTCGCAAGTTAGACAACCCTGAGAGTATCATTTTCAATATATGGAATGGAGCAAAGGTCGTGGGAATTAAAGTAGGTTTATGTATTTAACACCAAGTTCAAACACTGGAAAAAACTAGGTAAATAATAACATGAGGACATCAAGGTTAGTGTAAATAGTAATGATGTCGAAGGGCTATTTCACTATGGTATTCTCCTTTAAACAGGAAAGAGGTCATGTCTTATAAGGTGGCCCATTATGTAACTATAATATATAACAAAAAATTGGTTATTTATGAAGCATTGGTCACCATTCAATTTACTGAAAATCTACCAACAATGGTCCTAGTCTAGGTATGTCCACCTATTACGGAGTGAATATTGGCAACAAAATATGCTATAAAAGATTGAAAACACTATAATGAATATATAATGTCCTTAGGCTTCACCAAAAACCTATAATTTCTCAACTATGCTTGGATCTATGTCAATATAAATCTAGGTAATCTTCTTGTTAATCATTTGATACTAGAGACATTGGTTAGATAGAATGGGATCAGTCAATAGATTTTGAGAAAATATCTTTAAGATATTTGCAATGTCAGAGACATAGCACTTGACAAGGTTTTTACTTTCATATGAAGTTACAAATCAGGTCAAGCAAGACTAGACAAACATAAATGAAGAGATTTCAAAGAAATAAAATAAAATGAGGCAAGCAAACTTATCAAAAGAGATACCTTATAGGAAAGCCAAGAAAAAAGTCAAGAAAGAAAAGAATGAATTTAAAACTCTTCGAACTTAAAAAAATTAAATTTCATCATTGAAAGAAATAAAATAAAATGAGGCAAACAAGCTCATCAAAAGAGACACCTTATCAAAGACACATTTTCAAGAAGCCAATAGGACAAAAATTCATCATTCGGAACAACCAATTTACACCTCTAGTAAAGGAGGAGACATAAAATGGAATTTGTTCCATGCTCCAAGGATTCTTGGAAGATAAGTCAACTAAAGAAAACACTACAGATCCAGAAAGGAGGAAAAAAAAAGCAAATCAAATTCACCAATATATTCTTCATTAAAAGTTTCAGCTTCAATGCAGAAAAAAAACAAAGGCAAATAATTGTAGCCCTCAATATTTAAGGGATATCGCTCTAAAATTATTAGAAGTCTAAAAAGTTGAAACTCTTGCAAATAGTACAAAATAAGGAAGTCATCGCCTAAAGATATGGTCGAAGAAAAAATTGAAAATATTAGAAAATTGCATGACAAAAAGTCACAAACATGGAAATGAATATGGAAGACTCACCATTTACACTAAGGAACCGAGCACTTCCCTTTGATTCAAACATATAGATACGGATCATATTGTGAAATATTGAAAGAATGGTATAAATCACTTAGTAGAGAATCTGGATATAATTATAGTCTATCATAACAGAGAAACTAGATAGAATTAAGTCTATGATGGTTGGTTTTGTTCAAAATACCAAATTCTGACTAGTCAGTGATTCCACTCTCTTTTATCATTGGTCTATAATCTTTAAGGATGGAGGTTGCAGGCAGAAATCAGATTAATACTCACTTCCATTTCCAAAAAAATTGACACTCAGGTTAGGAATATATTCATATGAATATCACAAAACGGCGAAAGGAAAATATTAGCATCGAAGGCTATGCAATATATAGGTTCGTGGAAAAGCTAAAATATTTGAAATAAAAATTGAAAAATTGTCATAAAACAATGTTTGTCAAAACTTTTTTTTATATAAAGCCAAGGAAATCAAAGGCGACCTTGAAAAAACTCAAAGTCAAATTAGAGATAATGGGTACACACAAGCTCAAAGCAACACAGGAACAAGAACTTATTCTAAGACTTCCATTCCTTCAAAAACATGGAGAGAAATATTGTTATAATAGGTCCAGAATTCAGTGGCTATAGGAAGGTGATTCTAACCCAAAAAAATCATCTACAAATCAGCGTTGAACAGACCAAAAAACCAATTCGCCAGATCAAGAAAGGAGACGGCTCCATAATTTCTAGAAGGTTCCAGGTTAGAAAGTTCTAAAGGAAGTTTCTAGAAATGGATAGTTTCTAGATGAGTTGAGAAAGCCTAGAAGGCAAAGGCATGAACTAAGACCTCTATAAAAGAGGCCTGATGATATATATATATATATATATATATATATATATAAAGAGTCAAGAGTCAAGTGTGTATGATCAAAGTGTAACAGGATCAACTGATCATGAGAATACATCAAAATTCATTGTATGGTATGTAATTATGTTGTGAATTAATGATATGGTGCAGCAGCACGAGTTTGAGCAATGTGTTTGTGTATTTATTTATTGCTGCATATTTCCCCTATTTTCTCTAAGTTGTTTATACACTCTATTTATTTGGTATAGAGAGCAGCCTGTTTGTTGTTATTTCCTTTGCCTGTGAGCTGTAAGTTTCAACAACTGGTATCAGAGCCAGCTTGGTCAAGGTTAGGATTTGTAAGATTCGTATTGTTTGCAGAGCATGCTGAAACAAAGATCGTGGGTTTAAAGGTGGCATTGGAAGACTGGAGTACAGGGTTCCATCTTGTTTGGAGGACCCTGATTGTTTAAAGAGATCAAAAGGCACCGTTGAAGATTGAAATATCGCCTAAATTACAGAAAGGAGATAAAGGTGCACAAGGAAATCGTAGTGGGAAAAGTTTTTGAAATTGTAGGTCTGAAACAAGTCCCGAAAAAATTAAAAAAAGAAAGGAGCCACATTCAAGGTGTTAGAAAATTAAAAACATATAAAAACATACAGATTTAAAATTCAGATTGCTACAGCAATTCTGGAAACAAGATTTTTAATAATTTTCTTGATCTTGTTCTTGATCTTGTTCTAAATTACAGTATGCCTTTAGGGTCTTTAAATAGATTTGAATCCATACAATAATTAGAAAATAAACTCAAGACAAACTCAAGACTAAAATTAGTCTTTACATGCAAACTAACTCTCTAACAAATACTCAAACAGTTTAACTAACTGTTTGCTAACTAATTGTTCACTCAACTATCAGTTTACTAACTGATTGTTCACAACTGCAGCTTAAGTGCTTGCATGACAAAAGAAGGGAGGTGGGAGAAATTATCTCCAATTAATATTTAATTTCTAACACTCCCCCTTAATTTCTACCACTTACAATTTTAGCATTTACTATGCCTAAATTTTGTCTCAAATAATCAAATATCAAATGTCTCTTTTGGTAATGCCTTTGTAAATATATCTGCTAATTGATCTTCAAATCTGCAAAAGTCCAGATGGATTTCTCCATTGTTCACTAATTCTCTGATAAAGTGAAATCTTGTATCAATGTGTTTGCTCCTCTTGTGAAACACATGATTTTTTGATAAAGCTATTGCTGATTTGTTATCACAGAAGATTGGTGTTGACTCTTTCTATGCCTGTAATAAATCTTTCAATATTCTTCTTATCCAAGTTGCTTGACATGCTGCTGATGTGGCTGCAACATACTCTGCTTCAGTTGATGAAAGTGTCACTATAGGCTGCTTTTTGGATGCCCATATGACCACACATGTGCCTAAAATAAAGGCATGTCCAGAAGTACTCTTCCTATCATCAACGCTACCTGCAAAATCACTATCTGTAAAACCAATCAAACTAAAATCGTTAGATGTGGAATATAAAATTTCATATTCTGTAGTTCCTGCCACATATCTTAATATCATTTTTCCAACTTGCCAATGTGAGTCTTTTGGTGACTCCATGAATTTTGAGATTAAACTAACCCCATAACTGATATCTGGTCTAGTAGCTATAAGATACATCAAACTTCCAACTAGCCTTTTGAATGTTGTGGAATCAACATTAGACCCTTGGTTTTCTTTGCTAAGTTTAGTCCCTGTAGCAACTGGTGTAGGTGCTGGTTTACAATTCAGCATCCTAAATCTCTTTAACACATCTTTTGCATACTTAGTTTGACAGAAAAAAATTCCTTTCTCTGATTGTTCAACTTCTATTCCCAAAAAATACTTTATTAATCCCAAATCTGCCATTTAAAATGTTTTCTTCATTGCTGATTTAAAAGTGTCTACAGACAAATTTTCAGTAAAAATCAAATCATCAACATATAAACATACAATTAAAATTTGACCTTCTTTGCTGAATTTTGTGTACAAAGTAGGCTCACTATAGCTTCTGCTGAATCTTTTGCTTATCATATAAGAATCAATCCTACTATACCATGCTCTTGGTGCTTTCTTAAGACCATAAAGAGCCTTCTTCAATTTATAAACTTTTTCTTCATGCCCTTGTACTTCATATCCTATGGGCTGTTTCACATATACTTCTTCATCTAAAAATCCATTCAAAAAAGCTGATTTTACATCCATTTGATATACATACCAATTAATTTGAGCAGCTATGGATAATACCATTCTTACAGTATCCAGTCTAGCAACTGGTGCAAATGTTTCATTATAGTCAACTCCATGTTCTTGTGCAAAACCTTTTGTAACTAACCTTGCCTTGTGCTTTTCAACATTTTCATCTGCATCAAATTTAGTCTTATAAACCCATTTGACTCCAATAAAATCCTTACCTTCAGGTAGAGTAGTTAGATCCCATGTCTAATCTCTTTCAATAGCATTCAACTCTTCATCCATTACTTTTAGCCAATGTTCTTCATTAACTGCTTCTTCATAATACATGGGGTCATGAGTGAAAAGAGCAAAATTTGAAACCAAATCTAATTTCTCTTCTTCTTGATTATAAATTTCATTCAAACTTCTCATTTTCTTACCTTTCAATCTTGCTCTTAAAGTAGCAAGAGTTGGATATGATTCATCACTTGTGAATTTGAAGTAGGGTGACATGCATGTCTAGATGATTCACCTTGTTAAAACCTTCTAGGTGTTCTTACTGGAGTGCTTGTGCCTGCTTGTGGAGAGGATTGTCCACCTTGCAAATTTTGTTCTTCTTCAGAAACTTCTTCATCCTGTGGAATTGGTGCCCCAACAATGATGGTGCTACCATCCCATGTTTTTTCTTCCTTAAATTCAACATCTTTGCTAATAATCACTTGCTTTGTAATTGGGTTATACAACTTATATGCCTTTGATTTTTCAGAATAGCCAATAAAAATGCATTTCTCACCTCTATCATCAAGTTTCTTTCTCAATTTAGATGGTATAAGAGAATATGCAACACAACCAAATTTTTTGAAATGATATACACTATATTTCTTACCACTCCACGCTTCTTGTGGAATTCGATTTTTGACACTCTTTGTTGGGCTTCTGTTCAGAATATACACTACACATGCTACTGCTTCTTTCCAATATTCATTTGACAAGTGTTTGGCTTTCAACATGCTTCTTGCCATTTCCATGATTGTTTTGTTCTTTCTTTCTGCTACACCATTCTGTTGTGGAGTGTACCTTGTAGTCAATTGCTTTTTGATTCCATGATATCTACAAAATTTTTGAAATTGATTAGACATATATTCACCTCCTTTATCTGATCTGAGTACCTTAATATAACGGCCACTTTGCTTTTGAACCATTGCCTTGAATTTTTTAAACTTTTCAAAGGCTTCAGATTTATTTTTGAGAAAGTAGATCCAAGTCTTTCAGCTAAAGTCATCAATGAAAGTTAGAAAATAAGTACTACCTCCAAATGATGGAGTTTTCATTGGTCCACATAAATCACTATGGACTAACTCCAATATTACCTTAGCTCTATATGAGCCTCCTACTGGAAAACTCTCTCTATGCTATTTTACCAGAATACAACTGTCACATGAACTTCCTGGCTATTCTATTGGTGGTAAACCCTTCACCATATTTTTCTTCTGTAACAAATTTAAAGCTCCAAAATGTAAATGTCCATACCTTAAGTGCCATAACCATGATTGGTCTAGCTGTATGGATTTGAAGTGTGCTTCCTCTTCTCCTTGGATGCACTAAATATGAAGAGGGAACATGCAATTCTTGGTCATCTCCACTTTTCCTATCAACTTGTCACTTTGAACCTTGTCCAATATTGTGCAGACATTATCCATAAATGATACTCTGTAACCTTTCTGCACTAACTGACCAACACTCAAAAGATTATGTTTTAGTCTAGGTACAAAATAAACATCAGGTATAAACCTTCTTTAACCATTCTTGACCAAAATATTTATGACACCTTTACCCATGACATCTACTATGATATCATTTCCTAATTTCACTTCTGATTTTACATAATCATCAAGACTAGCAAAAAAATTCTTTATTTTTTGTCATATGATTACTATATCCACTATCTAAGAACCAAATATCTTTAGCTTTTTTTGGAGTAACATTACAAGTAAGAAACATGCTTCCAGGATTAAAACTAGATTCACCTGGATTAGAACTAGATTCACCTGTGTAATTAGCATTCTGCTTGTACACATATCTTTGTTTATTTCTATGTCACTTGCATAATGACCATATTTCTTGCAGTAATAACATTGAACATTAGATTTATCAAACCTCTGAGAACCTTGCTATGAGTGGTTATTGCCACATCCTCTATTGCTGTAGTTTCCTCTACTACTGTAGTTTTGATTACTGTTCTCACCTTCATCTGACTTGTTCCTTCCATATCAGCCTCTGCCTCTTTCTCTGAAGCTTGACCTGGCTCTTCCTCTTACTCTGCCAACTGATACCTGTGACTTGAAGGCATTCTCTAGAGAAGAGTTATTCCTATTCATTCTGGATTCATGTGTTAACAAAAAACCTATTAATTCATCTACAGATAATTGTTCCAAATCCTTGGTTTCTTCAATAGCTACAACTATTGCATCAAATTTACTAGGTAAACATCTGAGTATCTTTTCTATGATCTTCTAATCTATCATAGTTTCTACATTAGATCTAATTTGGTTCACTATATTCAAAACTTGACCCATAAACTGGTATATAGATTCTGATTCATTCATTTGCAAATTTTCAAAAGTTCTCCTAAGAGATTGCAATTTAGCAATTTTTACCTTTGTATTACCTCTATAGGTAGTTTCCAAGATTTTTCATGCCCCTTTAGATCTCGTTGATGCTGCAACTCTAGAAAATATAGATTCATCCAATGCCTGTTGGATGAGAAATAATGCTTTTGCATCTTTTTTCTTATTCTCCTTAAGCTCATCCTTTTGTGCTCGATTTAACGCCAGATGGGCTGCCTCGTCCTGCAGTTCTACAAAACCACTTTCTACCAAATCCCATACATCTTGTGAGCAAAATAAAGTTCTCATCTTAATTGCCCAGAAATCATAATTTTTACCATCAAAAATGAGAATTTGAGGCTGTGAAATACTGTTGTACGCTGCCATTTCTCATGCTGAAAATGAATTTTTGATCGCTATTTTTGACACACAGTCGCTTCTCTGCTAGCTGCTTTCCTAACCAGGCTCTTCTCCCACAACTTGTGCTCTGATACCAATTGTTAGAAAATAAAAAACATATAAAAACATATAGATTTAAAATTCAGATTGCTACAACAATTCTGGAAACAAGATTTTTAATAATCTTCTTGATCTTGTTCTTGTTAAAGTGTGGAGCCTAAAAGCTTCACATATGAGCACATTTAACAGTTTCGGGTCTACACAGTCACTGGCGTCGATCAGAAGAGACCGCCGTCGGTCAAGTGTAGTTGAAGAGACGCTGGCATCGGCCGACGTCGGTCACAGGCAAGCAGTAGGAACTGGCGTCGGTTACCTGTGGGTCCAGAATGCTATTTTTGAGGATAGAAGCGAGTGTTTGCATGATGAGTTTAAGTTTTAGTCTTAAGTTCGCGTTTCTATTATTAGCAAGATTTTTTTTAGAGCCCTTGTTCAAGAGGCTTAACTGTTGGTTGTAAGTGCATGCGCAAGTTTCCTAATTCTATATGTAGAATTAGATCTTCTTAGCTTAGTGTGAATTATTATAGTAGTTCATTATATGTGAATGTTGAAGAACAATACAGAGTTGTATCAATCTAGGTTGTTGGAATTGATTGTACTTGAGAGAGAGAGCTCTTAAGGGATAGAGATCTAGAGAGAGATCTTGTGCATCTGAGAGAGGTGTGGAAGAAAGAAGTTTCTTCAATTGTATTCCTTTTGTAAAGAGTTTTAATACAAGTTTTCAGGGTGGTTTCTTGTATCTCTTGTTCTTTGCTATTATCTGATTCTAGTTACTTATCTATCTGATTTAGTTCTGTGGTTTATTGCTTGCATAAGTGTAATCATATTGTTGGTTGATCCCCAATAAGTGGTATCAGAGCTTTCGTTGTAGGTTTAGAGTTTGATATCCAATAATTGGTATCAAAGCTCAGGTTCACTAACAAGTGGTTCAGATCTGTATAGTGTGTATTGATTACAGGTTGCTCACAGGAGTTTCTGCAGGGATTTCTGTTTGAGTGGGAGAAGCAATGGCAGATGAAAGTAAACTGAGAATCGAGAAGTTCAATGGCAAAAACTATCAACATTGGAGAATGCAGATAGAGGACTATCTGTATCAGAAAGATCTATACTTATCATTAGGTGGGATTGCAAAGAAGCCCATAGACATGGAGGATGAAGAATGGGAAGTTCTTGACAGAAAGGCTCTGGGGTCTATAAGACTGAGTCTTGCATCTATTGTGATATCTAATTCATCACAGGCAAAAACAACGGTAGAGTTGATGACTACTCTAGCAAATTTATACGAAAAACTCTCAGCTTCTAATAAGGTATATCTTATGAAGCAGCAATTCAATTTGCATATGCAGGAAGGTGGATCTGTATCTAATCACCTGAATGATTTCCATGGTATTATAAATCAATTAAGTTCGGTCAAAATTATATTTGATGATGAAATAAAAGCTCTTTTAATATTATGTTCTTTGTTTTAAAGCTAGCATAGCTTAGTAATGGCAGTTAGCAACACTGCATCTACATCAAATATTTTAAAAGTAGAGGACGTTGTTAGTGTTATCTTGAATGAGAAAATTCGTAGGAAAAGTACAGAAGAGACATCTAGAAATGCTTTAAGTTTTGAGAGCAGGGGAAGGCAAAAAGAGAAGAGTAAGAAAGGGAGATCAAGATCCAAGTCTAAGGGGAAAGGCAGATCCAAATCTTGAAATGGCAGAAGGCCACAATGCTGGAATTGTGAAAAGATGGGGCACACAAGCAGAGATTGCTAGTCAAAACCTAAGGAGGACAATCAGCACGAAGGAAAAAAAGAAGCAAAGGTTGCAGGTATTGCACAAGATGCTTTAATATTCTTTTTGCATAATAATATAGAATCTTGGGTGTTAGATTCTAGTGCATCTTTTCATGCTACCCCTAATAGGGAATATTTCTGTGACTATATCCATGGAGATTTTGGAATAGTATATCTAGGGGATGATGAACCCTATAAAATAATTGGCAAAGGTAAAGTGCAGCTGAAGATGCAGAATAGCAACACATGGGTGTTGAGAGATATGATGCATGTTCCTAGGTTGAAGAGAAATTTGATTTTTGCAAGAAAGTTAGGGGATGAGGGTTGTAAAGTAACTCTCACAATAGAATCTTGGAAGGTGACCAAGGGTGCACTTGTTATAGCCAGAGGTAAGAGAGTAGGTACTCTCTATTTGTGTAATTGTGTTACTAACAATTCTCCTTCTGTATTATCTACTTCAGATGTGGATGCAAAATTGTGGCACTCAAGGCTTGGCCACATGAGTGAGAAGGGGATGTCAATTCTTAAGTCTAAAGGTAAGCTTTTAGATTTGAAAAGCATGGATCTAGAATTTTGTGAGCACTATGCATTTGGAAAATAGAAAAGGGTTAGTTTTCTCAAGACTGGGTCTACAAAGAAGAAGCATAAGTTGCAGCTTGTTCACACAGACGTGTGGGGACCGGCTCGGGTAGCTTCTATTGGAGGATCACAGTACTATGTTTCGTTCATAGATGATGCTACAAGAAAGGTATGGATCTACTATATTAAGAAGAAATCGGATGTATTTGAGACCTTTAAGATTTGGAAAGCTATGGTTGAGAATGAAACATGGAAAAGATTAAAGTGCCTGAGATCCGACAATGGTGGAGAGTTCTGTAGTTATAAGTTCAACCGGTATTGTTACATGCATGGAATCCATAGGCAAAGAATGGTTCTAAGGACACCTCAGTAGAATGGAATTGCTGAAAGGATGAACAGAACAATCATGGAGCATGCAAGATGTATGAGATTGCATGTTGGTTTGCCTTTAGAGTTTTGGGCAGAAGCTGTTGACACTGCAGTGTACCTGATTAACAGAGGACCCTCTACAGCACTGGATGGTGAAATTCTAGAAGAGGCTTGGATAGGTAAAAAGGTAGATCTCTCTTTTCTCAAAGTTTTTGGTTGTGAAGCCTTTGTGCACGTAGATAAGGAAAATAGGAAGAAACTCAATGCTAAGTCTATGAGGTGCACATTTATTGGCTATGGCTCAGATGATTTTGGTTTCAGATTTTGGAATCTAGTAACTAACAAGGTAATTAGGAGTCGTGACGTTGTTTTCAATGAAAAAGTGATGTATAGTGATCAGCTGAAGAAGCTGAATCAATCTGGGCAGAGCAATAGTGAATTGGACGAGGTGATGGTCCAAAATGAGCTCGCGGGAAAAAGAAATAATCACTTGCAGGAAAACATAGAGATCGACGTCGGCAGGTTAGGAACCGACATCAGCAAAACAAAAACTGAGGTTGATCATACAGAGACCGATGTCGACAGGACAGGAACCAACGTCGGTTAGGCAGAACTGGCGTTGGCCGGTAACAGGTCTAGAGGTGACCGAGGTCGGTCACTGTCAGAGAATTTGGGTGGACAGCGTGTTGTGAACAAGTCTCAGACACCCATCAGGAGGTCAGAAAGGGTGAGTAAGCCTCCAATTAGATATTCTCCTTCTTTATTTTCTCTATTGCCAACTGATGGTGGAGAACCAGAGAGTTTTGAAAAAGCAATATAGGTGGAGTCCAAGAGTCAGTCGGAGCATGGCATGGTTGAGGAGATGGAGTCCTTAAGAGAGAACCAAACATGGGATTTGGTTGAATTGCCAGCTGGTAAGAGAACACTGAAGAACAGATGGACCTACAGGTTGAAAGAAGGTGAGAATGGACAGATGAGATATAAGGCTAGATTGGTAGTGAAAGGATTTGCACAAAAGTCAGGTATTGACTTTGGTGAGATTTTTTCTCCTGTTGTTAAAATGACTTCTATACGGATTGTACTGTCTTTGGTTGTTGTTAAGGATTTGCATCTTGAGCAGCTAGATGTTAAGACAACATTTCTTCATGGAGATTTGGATGAAGAAATTTATATGGAACAACCAGAAGGATTTGAGGTCAAGGGTAAGGAGAAGTTAGTGTGCAAATTGAAGAAAAGCTTGTATGGCCTCAAGCAAGCTCCTAGACAGTGGTATTTAAAATTTGACAGGTTTATGACTGAGCATGGCTACAGTAGGTGTCAATCTGACCATTGTGTGTATTTTAAGAGATTAGATAATGGTAGATACATTATTCTATTGTTGTATGTAGATGATATGCTGGTTGCAGGATCACACATGCAAGATATCTCTGAGCTTAAGGTGAAATTAGCTCAAACATTTGCTATGAAGGATTTGGGAGCAGCAAAGAAAATCATTGGCATGAGCATTAAGAGAGACAGGAAAAATCATAGGTTGATATTGTCTCAAGAAGATTATGTGGACAAGGTGTTGAAACGGTTCAATATGCAGGATGTTAAACCGGTAAGCACACCTTTGGCTGGACATTTTAAGTTGAGTAAAGAACAATGTCCTAATTCACATGAT
The DNA here is from genome assembly GCA_037957365.1 of Torreya grandis. NCBI lineage: Eukaryota > Viridiplantae > Streptophyta > Pinopsida > Cupressales > Taxaceae > Torreya > Torreya grandis. The sequence goes on from JARHVA010002046.1 coordinate 2,760,629, forward strand.
GAGGTAGAGTACATGAGTAAGGTTCCATATTCTTCTGCAGTAGGGAGTTTGATATATGCAATGGTATGTACTAGACCGGATATTGCCCAAGCAGTGGGAGTTGTAAGTAAGTATATGGCCAATCCAGGTAAGGAACATTGGAAAGCAGTTCAATGGATCCTTAGATATCTGAGAGGAACCACCAGTAGGAACTTGTGCTATGGAGGTTCAGATACTTCTCTACATCGTTATGTAGATACAGATATGGCAGGTGATTTGGATGGTAGGAGGAGCACTACAGGATATGTTTTCACTGTAGGTGGAATGGCGGTTAGCTGGATATCTAAGTTGCAGAAGGTTGTTGCCTTGTCAACTACAGAAGCAGAGTATATTGCAGCCACAGAAGCTAGCAAAGAGATGATATGGATGACACGGTTCATGGAAGAGCTTGGAAGGGAGCATGGAATTTGCAGATTGTATAGTGACAGTCAGAGTGCAATCCACTTGGCTAAGAACTCAGCTTTTCACTCAAGAACAAAGCACATACAGCTAAGGTACCACTTCATATGGTAGGTATTGGAAGATGGTGAGTTGAAGTTGGAGAAGATCCATATAGATAGGAATCATGCTGATATGTTAACCAAGCCGGTTACAAAGGAGAAGTTGAATCTTCATTCAACTTCTGTTGGTCTTCATGATTGAGTTGAAGATAGAAGAGCTAGAAGATGTTGCTGTACAGGTACTGGTGTAGTTGTTTATCTCCAAGTGGGAGATTGTTAAGGTGTGGAGCCTAAAAGCTTCACATATGAGCACATTTAATAGTTTCAGGTCTATACATTCACCGGCGTCGGTCGGGAGAGACCACTGTTGGTCAGGTGCAGTTGAAGAGACGTCGACGTCGGCAGGCGATCGACCGACGTCGGTCACAGGCAAGCAGCAGGAACTGGCGTCGGTTACCTGTGCATCCAGAATGCTATTTCCAAGGACAGAAGCGAGTGTTTGCATGATGAGTTTAAGTCTTAATCTTAAGTTCACGTTTCTATTATTAGCAAGATTGTTTTTAGAGCCCTTGTTCAAGAGGCTTAACTGTTGGTTGTAAGTGCATGCGCAAGTTTCTTAATTCTATATGTAGAATTAGATCTTCTTAGCTTAGTGTGAATTATTGTAGTAGTTTATCGTATGTGAATGTTGAAGAATAGTACAGAGTTGTATCAATCCAGGTTGTTAGAATTGATTGTACTTGAGAGAGAGAGCTCTTAAGGGATAGAGATCTAGAGAGAGATCTTGTGCATCTGAGAGAGGTGTGGAAGAAAGAAGTTTCTTCAATTGTATTCCTTTTGTAAAGAGTTTTAATACAAGTTTTCAGGGTGGTTTCTTGTATCTCTTGTTCTTTTCTATTATTTGATTCTAGTTACTTATCTATCTAATTTAATTCCGTGGTTTATTGCTTGCATAAGTGTAATCATATTGTTGGTTGATCCCCAACAGTTTTTGATCTTGTTCTAAATTACAATATGCCCTTAGGGTCTTTAAATAGATTTGAATCCATACAATAATTAGAAAATAAACTCAAGACAAACTCAAGACTAAAATTAGTCTTTACATGCAAACAAACTCTCTAACAAATACTCAAACAGTTTAACTAATTGTTTGCTAACTAAATGTTCACTCAACTATCAGTTTACTAACTGATTGTTCACAACTGCAGCTTAAGTGCTTGCATGACAAAAGAAGGGAGGTGGGAGAAATTATCTCCAATTAATATTTAATTTCTAACACAAGGTAAGTAAAAATTGTAGTAATGTTGTTTGCAAAAATTAGAAATAAATCGAGGGTTTGTAAAGAAGATCGTTGTATTTGGAGATTAGGTTGCATAAATCAATTTTGATCTCAATAAGTCGCTGTTCTAAAATAATTTAATTGATTATATAAGGAGGTTGTTTTAAAGTGAAAAGAGAAAAAGGCATAGATTACGGCAAAAGGAGTTTCAAATTTGTCTTATGAATAAAGTCATTACAGACAAACAAGATCTAGTAATTGTAAGTCATAGATTGTGGAGGTGAACTTGAAACCATAGCTAGGGACAAAGGAAATACTACCAGGTTCTGGAGATTATCGGATTACATTGAAGAAAGTTGCAGAAATTTGTCACAAGAAGTTGCAGGCAAAAAAAGAAAATAGATTGCAGCAGAAGCTCAAAGAATTTGAAAAGTCTGAAGTAACTACAGTCAAAGGAGAAAGTGAGGCACGCGAAGCTACTGAACAAAGAGGAAATTGACAATCAAGGATAAGTGAAGGAGGTAAGTAAATCATTTATTTTCAATGGGAAATCCTAAAAGAGAAAAGATAGAAAAAGATTGGCAAAAACAAATAAATGATTGGGAAAAAGAAAGAAAGGAATTATTAAAAGATTTATAGTAGGTTACAATAGAAAAAACAGGACAGCCGATAAAAATTTATGATCTTGAAATTGAGTTAATTAAAGTTAAAGAAGAGGTTAGAAGAAAGATTGAAACTATTTGATGAGGTTAAAAAGAGGAATAAAGAGTTAGAATAAAGTTTGAAGTTATTTGATGAAATGAAAGAAAAGATAGAGAGGTTAAAAGAAGAAAATAGTTTATAAGAAATATCAAAATTGAAAGAAGAGAATGATCAATTAGTAGCATGCAATGAACATTTGAGGACAAAGCCATTGGTTTATGATGTTTCATGTGATACAAGTGATTGGTGTGAAAGAGTTGAAGGTTCTTTGGATAAAGAATGAAAGGTTGAAGATAATAAGGAGGTTGGATCAGCAAAGTTTTCAAGTTGTGATTATATTGGCATAATAATGTTGGTTTTAAGATGATGAAAAAGATGGGTTATGAAGGAAAAAGATGATCCAAAACATAGAAGTTTTGATTCACAGATATTTCAAGAACACAAAAATAACATGGTAATAGTGAATTCTTTGAGAAGAGATGTTTTATTACTCAAGATCGCAATATAACTATATGCTTATCTTTGAGAAAAGATTTCTGATTTCTATTTCTGGTTACATCTTCATTTATACATATTTTGAAAGTAAGAGGAGGATGTGGAAGGTCACCAATCTCGAGGGGATTAAGTGGTTCGACTTCCATGATTTAAAACAATACAAAATTTGAAGAATTACTATTTTTAGAAACTTACTATTTTTAGATTGCACTACTAAAATTAAAATTTAGGGCACTTCTATTGGGTTTTTGAGGGTCAAAAACCACCAAGAAAATATCCATGCCATCTCACCATGTTATCCTCATTCTTAGATTTCCAATGGTTCAAACGGGGAGTCAATTAGAGCTACGGTGTAAAAGTTATGGCTCCCAGAAGCTCTATCATCAATTGGGTAGAACCATCACTTGAATTATAGCCTAAATTGTTGCCTGGATCAAAGGACTAGGCAATTTTGGACAAGGAATGAAATAACCTATTTATCTGATAGTAAGGCCAATGTATGAAGGTCTTGGATATATCATAGGTAAAGGAAATGATGTTACAGTTTAAGAAAAATTGTTCAAGGAATGCAATGTGTGAAGTGTTCTCATTGTAATAGCAAATGACATACAAAGGACATGTGTTGGGATTTACATCCATACACCCTATGTGGTTTGAGAAATCATTGTGAAATGATGTGTTGGCAAAGAGATTGGAAAAATATAACAGGGTGCATGCAAATGAATTGTGGATGAAGTTTTGGATCGAATTGGCAATAGATCACATGTATGTTGAAAAGGTTGTTCAAGTATAGATGCTCATTTGTGGAAAAAGATAGCAATCAAGCAAGGTTTAAAGGTTTAAGATATCATTTAAATGGATAGCTATAGATAGCAAGAGGACTTCCAGATTGAAGTTCTTTTGAAGATCAAAGTTTGAAGGATTGTTGTAGTAGTTGGTGAGATTTGGAAAACAAAATTTGAGTGAGTCAGTAGACTTGGAAAACAAAATTTGGGATTGATAAATATGTGTTCAAAATTAAGGGGGAGTTTTGAGATGTGTAATTTCTTGTACCGATTGTAATTGATTAATTAAATGAGAAAAAGACAAAAAGGTAAAAACATAAAGGTCTAGATAAGTCAAACAAGATTCTAGAAAGAAGGTTCTAGGTTAGAAAGTTCTAGAAGAAGTTACCAAAAATATATAGTTTCTAGATGATTCAAAAGAAAATCTTAGAAGGCAAAGGCATGTACTAATATCTCTATAAAATAAGCATGGTGTGTGTGTGTGTGTGTGTGTGTGTGTGTGTGTGTGTGTGTGTGTGTGTGTGTGTGTGTAAAGTCAAGTGTGTATGATCAAAGTATAACATGATCAAATGATCATGAGAATGCAGTAGCATTCATTGTGTGGTATGTAATCATGTTGTGAATTAATGAAATGGTGCAGCAACAAAGGTTTAAGCAATGTGTCTATTTCTTGTGTTTCTGTATTTTTTTATTGCTGCATATTTCCCCTATTTTCTCTGAGTTGTTTATACACTCTATTGATCTGGTATAGAGAGCAGCCTGTTCGTTGTTATTTCCTTTGGCTATGAGCTGCAAGTTTCAACAATTATCTCATAAGAATATAATCAAATGATGTTAAGCCAGTTTTAGAACTACTAAATCTCTTAACCTACCAATTTTCTGGCTATCTTTTATTAACAATTTTGGGATATAATCAAATCAGACCTCCTATATTTGATTGAATAATCCCAAAAAAAGAAGGAAAATGGTCAAGAATCTCAATACCACAAAATAGATACTTATTCCAAAATTATCCAAAGCCAAGGATTTGAATAATTATAGATAAATTTCTCTATGCAATATGGCATACAAAATCATCTCCAAATTAATAGCCATGAGAATAAAATTCTGAGTACTCCAAAATCTAATCTCTACAACACAATCAACCTTTCACAGTGTAAGATAGATTGAAGATAATATTATTGCAGTCCAAGAGCTAATGCATTCTATGCAAAATCAGATAAAATGATGGGTACTAATCAAATTTGTAATTTACAAAATATTCGATAAATGCATTTGGAAATTGATATAAGATATGCTTCTAGATTTTGACTTCAACCCAATGTTTGTAAATTGGATTAACAGTTGTATTTGCACACCAATTTTCTCTGTTTCATTGAAAGAGAAAATGGGTACACCTTTCACCTCCACTAGAGGTTAAGGCAAGGAAAACACCCTCTAAGTCCTCATTTATTTATCATTTAATGGTTGGCACTTTATATACAGAGCCATTTACCAAGCAAAGATATCTAGGATATTTTATGGCTAGTGAACAGTCCCTGTAGGGGAATGATATACAAGTTTTTTTTTGTAGATGATATTTTAATCTTATCAACCAACATTCTCGAGGAAATAAAGAAAATCAACCAGATTCTAAAGAAATGTTAAATTAATTTAGGACAAGTTATGAACAAAGAAAAGTCTCTTGCATTATGGGATATAATCCATAGGTCAAAAGCCCATGGGGACTTAATATCCAAAAATTAGTTAAAGTCAACCAAGCTATCAATAAAACTTGCATAGAGACCAAGGGAGAACCTAGACACCATTCAAAGTTAAATCATAAGAGAAAATATAATATCATTAAATATATTCAATAGATATGAGAAAAAGAATATAAGATTTAGTTAGTTCTATGCATTTAATTTTGGCATAAAATTTATTATTGTAATATTTTTAATGCAATTTTTTTATATAGATTATAAGTTTGAATTAAGGTATTATTGACTATTTTCTATATGTTTTTGTCTTTCTTCTTTTATGTATGATCTGTGGTTTTCTCTTGTCTTCTTATTTTTACATTTTCTATTTTATTCATTTTGCGTCTTTAGGAATATTTTATGTGTTTTGTATTTTAACTTTTTATATTTTTTTGTCTTGGTTGGATGCCTTTCGTGGTTTCTACAACCAACGAAATCTATCCACTTGTATTTTTGTGTTTCCTTCTACCCTTCATCATATATTTTTAATGTTTTGATTAATGTATGTGAGTTCTTTGCTTTTTTTAATCGGTTTACATCTCAATAGTTTCATAATTCAAATTTGAAATGTTTATAAATACAAAATCATCTAATGATATTTTAAGAAAGAAGTATTAAGAAAAATCATGTAATTTTCAAGCTTAGGTACATTCTACATTGCTAAATTTATACTTAGAGACTTTTCATCAAGAATCTTAGTTATATCTTGTACTAAAAAAGAATAGATGAATGTTTATATAAATACATATTATCAAAAATTCCATACACATTGCACAATTAACTACTTTGGATCTGATTCTAACATATATGATATGTAACTACAACTCCTGAAAAATTCCTCAGCGCAACCCACCCTTCCTTTTTCCTCTTGCAAATGTTTGTATAAATTAAAGTCAACTAATACAAATTAAATGATTCTTCCCATGAATTCACCAAGGTGATTGTGAGAAACCTATACGGCACATGATAATGTATAAGCACAAATATATATATATATTCAAAAAGAAGTGGGGTATAGATTTGGTAGCTAGAATTTTTTTTTTCAAGAAGATAGGTGATGAGGTCACCAATTGCTTACTTTTATATCCTTATCCATGCTTATTATGTCTTTTTCTATGTAAATACCATAAGTATCGGTCACTAATGCAAATGAATGAATGAAGTTATGATTTTGTATGTTCCTTAATATATATGTGTTATGTTATGAATGATTAATGCTTTTCCTTAATTGAATTATATTGGTGTGACTTTATCTAACAATCATTTTAAGGGTCATGTAAATCTGTAGAATCTTGTTAAGCCATAGCTACTATAGGCTACCCGTAGAAAACATAGGCTTCACCTACAGGTTGCCCATAGCCACTGTAGAGTGCCCATAACAACTGTAGGATTCATCTATAGATTGTCCGTAGCCACTACAGAGTGCCCACAATAACTGTAGGATTCACATACAAGTTGCCTATAGCCACTATAGAATACCATAGAAATTGTAGGTTTCACCTATAGGTTACCTGTAGCCACTACATAATGCTCATAGTGACTGAAATTTTCACCTATAAATTGTCTATATCTATTGTGAAATTCCTATAGCTACTATGCAAAGCAGAGTCATTATTGAGGAAATATTGTAGACACCTCCAGTTATCTTGGGAAACCAAATAAATAATTGGGAAGAATCATAGTTGTTGTATGGATTTCCTACCTACAAGGAGATGTTGATTGTGTTTCCAAAGATGGTACAGACAAGGATAATGAGAAAAGACAAAAGGAAGTAAAATAGCAAAACATTATGGCTTGTCTTTAACCCAGTCAAACCTAAAACAAGTAAATTCGATTAGTAACTACTTGAAGATTGACTAGGGTAGTTTCTAAGTATTTATATTTTTTCTTAGTTTGGTGATTTTGGTTAAGAGTCAATCAACTACCTTTTGTATTTAAACACAGAACTTAGATCAAACTAAGAGTCAAATAATTTACAGAAAATAATAGCAGATGTTTTTGAACTATAGCCTTTGTATTCAGAATTGAGTAATGAAAAAGTTAAATTTGTAAGAAGTTTATGAATTCTCTTAGAGAGAGATTGAAACTTAGTTTTGAACAAGGAAGGACCCCCTTAGAATGAGTTACTATGAAGATCCTGACCCTCTTAATCATTAGTGTGTTTTGTAAGTTGATTTTAATGTTATGTTTGATTATATAAGTGTGATGCATGTACGAGACATAAGTGTGGAATAGTTATGTAACTCTATCATAGTAGTTTCATAATATATATCTATTTGATAAATTCAACATAAATTTATTATACTGCAATTGGAAAAGCAAGTTGATTTATGAATCAGTAATGCATATATAGTGTTGACACTCTTGAAAAGCTTACGCACTTAGGGTTGACAATCAATGTTTAATCAAACTAGTGAATTTAGTAATAACTGAGTAATTAGTCTACACAACATTTTGACACCCCCTCAAAATGAGATGTTGTGAAGATCCTAACCCTCTTAATCATTAGTGTGTTGTGTAAGTTGATTTTATTATTATGTTTCATTATATAAGTGTGATGCATGTATGATATATAAGTTTAGAATAGTTCTATAATTCTATCATAGTAGTTTCATAATATATATCTATTTGGTAAATTTAGCATAAATTTATTATACTACAACTAAAAATTAAGTTGATTTCTAAATTAGTATTGCATATATAGTGTTAACACTCTTAACAATATTACTCATCGAGGTTTGATAATTAATGTTTAATCAGACTAGTGAATCTGGTAATAACTGGGTAATTAGTCTGCACAATATTTTGACATCATTGTTGGGGAGGGTGTCAATTATTATTTCTAAATAAATCATTAAAAATTTATTTTTAGTTAATGCACTGTTCTACCCAATCGGGCAAGTCGAGTGAGGACACTGTAGTGTCTTATGTTAGACGTCTAAGTTCTTGGATATATAGTTCCAACCAGACAAGTTGAGTGAGGGCACCATGGTGTCTTATGCCAGATGTCTATGTTTTTAGAAGTAAACAATGCATAAGTTACTTAATTCTTGTTTATAAAATTCATTTCCTGTAAAAATGATTAATTTAAAAAAAAAAGTGTGCTCTTAAATTTTTCTATTTTTATTTCTTTATTTTTAGATTAAAATTTTATTGCTTTCATTTCCTACTTTTTAGAATAAAAGTTTCCTAATTTCATTTCCTGCTTTCTAGAATAATTTTTTATACTTTCAGTAGTTAAATTTTATTGCTTTCTAAAAGTAAAATTTTAATTCCTATTGTTTTGATTTCAACATTCCTTTATTTTTGCATTTTAAAAAAATATTGGTCTAAAACAACTCCCTTGAAAAACATGAAAATGAAAAAAAAAACTAACTCTATGTAGGGATAGGATAGCTAAAGGAGTGGCATAACAATGCAGAGAGAAAGAGATTTTTGAGGAGATTCATACCAAACAAGCTACAAGTTGTTGTTGGGAAGGAACCATAAATACTTGTAGCAACTAAGAATATTATTGAAGAATATACCATAAACCAAAATGCCCTTGAAAAAGAGAACAATACAAACTGAAGGAAGTAGCTTGTAGACGAAGCACTATTAGATCTAAAAAAGGAAACATAAGTAGAAGAAGCATTAGTGGAGCAAGTAAAAAATGAAGGATAAGAATTACATGAACTAGACACTCTACAGAGTACCATATTTACAATATTTTAGCAAGGATTTATAAATCAAATAAAAAGAAGCTCATCAAAAACCTTAAACCCTTCATCTAGTAGAAAGACTAAGGATTAGTAGATAAATATTTATTATCATGCTGACTAAAGGATTAACATAGAGTTTGAGGATGAGATCCTGAGTAACTTTGGTATCCATTTCACAAGAAGATCCATCATGAATAGAGAAGGAGATTTTTTGGAGGACAATGAGACTCCAGACATAGTTACTTTTGAATTTTATATTCTAGATGCAACATGCATAACACAAATGAAAAACATCCCACTCTTAGCTTTGCCCAATTTCAAAGGTACATTATCAAAAGACCTAGACACATTCATGTTCAAATTTGATATCCTCTATAGAATCTATGACTATAGAAAAGATGCGTAAAAATTGAAACTTTTTCTAGCTAATCTCAAATACTCAACACTCTACTGGTTTATGCGGTTGTGTAGTAATTTGGTCCACACTTGGGAAGACATAAATTTTTTTGACCAAATATCAAGAATATGGAAGAGGAATAAGTTATAGAAGAAATGACATCATCAGAACAACTCAGAAAGGGGATGAATCCTTGGAGGATTATGTTGAATGGTTCATGTTCAGTGTATAAAAATTCAAGTAGAGTGCACTTGGATAAGAACCTTTGAAACTCATCTTCCTGAAAAGAGTAAGAGAAGACTATCTAGAATCCTTGGACCTAATGAGTGGAGGAGATATTTTTTACCTACGATTCTTAGATATCAAAGAGCTGAGAAATAATTATTCTAGATCTATCATAAACAAAGTTGAGATCAACAAACTTCCATTGGTAGCTTTAAATGGCCTATCAAAAACTGAGGTTAGTAACCTATTACAGGACATGGCAACCCAACTAGAAATCCTACACTCAAGACAAAATCAAGTAGCTTTGGATGAAGCTTTGACCATTTACTATCTAGACTGTAAGAAGAAAAAGGTTGATTGTAGATGTCATGAAGTTTGAGCTAAACTAGCTCACATCATAGCTGAGGAACCATAAACATTAGAGCTACATGCTGTAGAAGGAAATAGTGACTAGATTTTATATGTTTCACAAAGAAATCCAGGAGTTCAATGACCACCTTATCAAGGTATGGGACAAAATCCACCTTTTTTGAATTCTACCTCTTTTAACTCACAATTTGTAAATGCTACTCCCAATTGGACTAGCTCTTGGATGAACATTCCACTTCCTAATTCTAGTTGGCAGCCACTTCAAGTAAGCTACCCAACCACCTCTTGGAAACCTCCAAAAAATGTATTTCCATCTTGGATGCATGCTTGGAAACCACCCCAAGGCCCACCCTTCACAAACCAGTGGCAACAACACTAGAGACCTAACCAGTGATGGGGTATCTTTTCGAGATTATGTCCTCCACAACATCAACAACAACCTCCTACTCTTATGCCTAATACACAAGTTTCACCCAAGCCTAACTAATTACCTACCCAACCCATACAGAATATTGAAAATAAGCTGGTGCAATCCACATTTAGTACTGAGCTTGTTCAATATTTGGTATACACAATGAACATCAATGAAGTTCACCTCCATTTCAAAGAAGGTTATACCACTCACAACACCTCCCATAATAAGGGGATTAGATGATGAAACCCCAGAATAACATGCTAACCCAACTCCATCACCTCAAGAACTCTCTGAACCAACAAATAAAGTTTATGAAATAGTCCCCCTCTTTCTATAATGTTTCAGCCTTCAATTCTATACAATTGAACCCGAGTTTGATTTCATGAGACAACTTAAGAACATTTTCATCAAAATCCCCCTATTTCAAGCCATCAAAGATGTACCCATATATTTCAAATATGTTAGAGACCTCTGTCTATGAAAACCAAGAAGGAAGAAAAAAGATCCCAATACTATGTATGTGATTAGCTAGCTAGCAGACATCATTCTAGGGAACACCCTACCAAAGAAGTATTCTTATCTTGGATGACCTATATTTATAGTCCAAAACCATGACCAACAAGTATCCAACACATTGATCAACCTAGGGGCTGAAATAAATGTAATGATAATGAAAACTATGCACAAATTATAGATGAATAATATTCATCCCACATCTACACTACTATAAATGACTAACAGGTCTACAGTCAGATTAGAGAGAATCATGGAAGATCTTATCATCATTATAGATTCTTGGGAGTATCCTATAGATTTCATTATGATACAGTCTAAGTCTAATTTGGGTGGATACCCCTTTATCTGAGGATGACCTTGGCTTGCCACAACAAATGTCTTCATCAACTATAGAACAAGTAACATGATGATATCCAATGGATGCGACACTAAGTAGTTAGTTCTTTATCACCCAAAACAACCAATTTTTACATCAGAGCATACATTATGGGTTGAAGAAGATGACGTAGATCAACCTTCTTTGATTCTTGTATTTACCATAGACGTTGCATGTACATTGGCTGATTAGGAGGAAGATACTATTCTCTCCAATATTCTTCAGTATAATTACCAAACTCCTTCTAAAAATTTCAACCACTTACAATGTGTTCAGTTCCCCTTTTCCAACTTCTAAGAATTGGATAATTATGATGCATCTATATAGAAAAAATTCCACCAGATGCTACCTCATAGTTGCATCCAAATCAGATCCATTATCAATATGGAAATAATGAAATCACTCTCATAGAAAATTGAAATCTCTCCAAGGTAAACATTACTTATTAATAGTAAGTTGAAAAAAATAAATTCATAAACATACATACATCATATTTATATCAAAGAATATTTCCAACCAATCAGATATCCACAACGTAGGATGAACTCAACTCTTTAAGAAATAGTCAAAAGAGAATTACAAAAAAATTTGACTGCTAGATTTATATATCCTATCTTTGACAGTGAATGGGTGTTACCTTTGGTAATTTTACCAAATAAAAATGGAGAATGGCATGTATGCATTGATTATAGGAAACTCAACACAACAACCAGGAAGGATCACTTTCCTATACCCTTCAATGACCAAGTGTTGGACACACTAGTAGGGAAGAAATATTTTTCCTTTTTGGATAGTTTTAGTGTTACAACCAAATTAGAATTGCTCCTGCGGACTAAGAAAATACCACTTTTACTTATCTTTCGAGTACTTATGTTTATGTTGTATTACCCTTTTGTCTATGTAATGATCCTGCCACATTCTAGAAGGTTGTCCCAAGTATCTTTGCAGATATGGCCAATGAATGTGTTGAATATATATATATATATATATATATATATATATATATATATATATATATATATATATATATATATATATATATATATATATATATATATATATATATATATATGAATTCATTGTCTATGGAGAGACATTTGATGAATGCCTCAAAAACCTAGAAAAAATGTTGTAATATTGTCAGGAGCACCATCTATCTCTCAGCAATAAAAAATGCTTCATGCTTATGATAGAAAGTATTGTCTTAGGCCACCACATATCTACTGTAAGAATTAATGTTGACCCTGTAAAAATCAATGTCATCAAAAACCTATCTGTTTCTCAAAAACATAAAGATTTTAGGAATTTTTTAGGTCATGCTGGTTACTACAGGAGATTCATCAATAATTTTAATACATTAGCAGCACCATTGTTCACCCTCCTAGTTAAAGATGTTAAATTTCTCTAGACTCTTGCTTGTGATTAAGCCTTCAAATAATTTAAAGAATTATTGACCACCACCCCTATTCTACATGGTCCTAATTGGAATCTTCCCTTCCACATTCACATAGATGCTTTAGATATTACCCTTGGAGCTGTGCTTGGCCAAAAATAGAAAACACTCAATTGTGCCATCTATTTTATAAGCAAAAACCTATAGGCAATAGAATTAAATTACACAATTACTAAAAAAGAGTTATTAGAAGTAGTCTATGCTATTAACATGTTTTGTCACTACATTACAAGATATTAGGTATTTGTTCATATGGATCATATATCCATTCGATACCTTATGAATAAACTAGTTGTTCTAGCCAGAGTGATAAGATGGATGCTCTTATTACAAGAATTTGATATCACCATTGCAGATAAGCCTGACAAGGACATTGTAGTGGTTGAATTTTTATCATGAATGCAAATGTTTGAATATGATACCTTATTAAATGACCCATTTCTAGATGAGCACCTATTCTCTCTCTCGCTTACCAAACCTTAGTATGCTAATATTGATAACTACCTTGTAACAGGTTTACTTTCAAAACACTTCCTCTCCAAATAAAAGAGAGAATTGATTCAAAAAAGTTCCAGATATTCATGGTTGTCTGAATTCCTTTTTTATACTGAGTGTGTCTCTATCATCAAAAAATGTCTTAGAGAAGATAAAGTTATAGATATCCTTAAAGCCTGCCATGATGAACCCTATGAAGGACACTTTGCATCCAAGCATACAATAGTCAAAATTTTGAGTACATGATACTATTGGTCCTCACTCCATAAATATGTAATAAGATATAATGCATATTGTGACAAATGTCAATGTATAGGGAGACCCACACCTTCACATGAAATGCCTTTATAGCTTTAAATGGTGCTTGAACCATTTGAAAAGTAGGACATAGACTTTGTAGGACTTTTTGATCCAAAATCCAACAACAAAGAGTACATCCTTGTCTGTACTGACTATGTCACTAAATGGGTGGAAATCAAGGCTCTTACACACACCAGGGATGAGAAGATGGCTCCTTTCCTCTATAAATAAATATTTATTCAATATGTTGTGCCACATGAAATAGACACTGATCAGGGACCCCAATTCACTACTAATTTGATTAATATCTTAGTCTAGTAATATGAAATTAGGCATAAGAAATAAACTCTATATCAGTCCATAATTTATAAAATATTCTAGAAAAGATTGTAAGTTTGTCTCATAAGGATTGGGAGGCTAGGCTTCTTAAAGCTGTGTGAGCTTACAAAATCACATGGGAGACCACTACAGGCTTCACTCCATATGAGTTGGTCTATGGAAAGAAACCTATCTTTCCAATCGAATATGAGCACAAGACCTTATGGACAACACTATAACTTGGGATGGATATATCTGAAGCCCAAAAATAAAGGCTTTTGTAGTTAAATGCCTTAGATGAATATAGATAATAGGCATTAGAGAATATAAAACTTATATAGTAGCAATGGATTGGATGGCATGACAGGCACATTAAGATTAGGAAATTCCATACTAGAGATTGTGCCCTTCTTTTTGACTTCAAATACAAGGACCACAAGGGTAAAATCCAGATCAGGTGGCTTGGTCCTTTTGAGATTGAGCATGTTTTTGACAATAGAGCAGTTCAATTCCAAACCACTGATCCAATGAGACTCTATCTATTTGTCAATGGCCATAGACTCAAGTTTTACAAAAAGCCACTTAATTACGAATAATTTACTGGTCACATATGCTAACAGTTACAAGATGGATATAATTATGTCTTAGGCATGTTTCCCCACCAAACAACTAGAGCATCAGTCCACACTTAGCTAAAGAAGTAGAGGACATCCTTGCCCTCCTCTGGTATGATGAATGAGACCTTCCACTAGTCCTTAACAAGTCAAATTTCTAGGTGACTTAGCCAGGACCTTGAATAAACATTCTACTACAAATAGCAATTAGAATAAAAAAAAATCCAACAATGAAAAATCATTTTTGGGCAATATTGATAGCTTTTGGGTAGAAAACTAGCCTGCTGGCTACCTAGATTTGTAAAAAGGACCTAAGTACAAAACCAACTTGATAGCTATTTAGGGGTAAAAACAAAAATAAATAAATAAATAAGTGAACGTGAATAAGGAAGTAGAGATAAGGCAATCCCTCAAATCCTAACTGTTCAAACAGATTTTTTGAAGCTGCTAAGGGGATTTTTGAAGCTACTACAGGAATTTTTGAAGCTGTTATGGCCACTTTCTACATAGTTGGTCATCACTTTACAACTTGTTATGGTAACTTTTATAGCTACTACAGGTAACCTCTCATGCATATTATCATCTTTTTATAGAGCATACAAGATAGATCCTCCTACAACTCTCACCAATGACTTAGCTATTAGCTTTTGGGCATTGCATGAAAGTCATCAGACAACCTCATGGAAGAATGAAGGAGGATTGGGGCAAAAAATATCATATATATTGCCTAAAAATAATTATAAGTACCAAGCTATAGATCCATATGAAATCATACAACTTCCCTTTCCATGTGGAAATGTTGTAGACCAGATTTTTTGCCTACAGTGACACTAATGATTCATTTTTAGTTTTGGTCATTTTATGAAGATCATATCACTATGTTAACTAGTTAGATATCATATTTCTTTGGCACATATATTCCATTTTTAAGACCCTAATGATTACTACAGCTAAGCCCCAAGCACAAAACCTCTAGGAAATAAGCTGCAACCAGACTCCTATTAACTAGCTCATCTAGATGAATGTCACTAGGTAATAATGCCCTCAGCTACCTACTCTAGATCTTCTAGTCCATCTCTTAGATCACTTAGATTTTTAATTACCACCTTATGGGAGAATAACAATCATGTATCCTCTAAGTCTGAAGACCCTTGTTCCATATAGACTATCCTACATCACATACACGTGAGCTATATGCATAATCAATGCATAACCATTGGTGATCTCCTAATCACTTCATAAAGGGTCCAATTCAATCTAGTTCCAACTAAAAAACCAATCATTACATCCATTAATCATTCACATGAAAATATTTGCATGCCAACACACATGTGACTTCTTAGGCATCACATCCAAAACATTATTTTTAAAAGGTATGCCATATCTTTCATCATTGAAAATGTCATTCATTATTATAATATAACATGTATGGTATTAATAAAGAATATATAATTATTATTTTCATCATTCATTCAAAATTATATCACATCACCACTAAACCCATACTTCTATCCCTCATAATGACCCATCTTATCGTATACTTCTTACTTAGTCCACATCACCTGAGGACACATGACAACTTAAGTGGGGGAGAATGCTATGGCTTAAACCTCATGCACCATATTAACCCTTGAGATACCATAATTTATAGTTTTTAACCTCACATCTACCATTATTGAGCCATACCCTACAAATTGCAACCTCACATTCACCATTTGTAAACCAAACCCTACAACCTGTAAATGCCATATTTGGCATTTTAGACCAAACCTATTATAGGTATGTTTATATAAGTCCAAAGAGTATGTATCTACCTATTGGTTGAAGGGATTGATAGAGAATTTAAAATAGGAGGGTCAGTCATGTAGAGAGAACCCTCTAATCATAGGCACATACGAGGAGACCAAGATAGTTGGGATGTCTTCCACATGGCTGATTGGATAACCTATTTTGAATGATTGTAACATTTTTTAGAGCCTCTTACCAAGGAATTTGTAGGTTATTTTTATGGAAACCAAGCTATTTTATGTGGCATCACATATTATATTACTTATACCTAGGTGAGCCAAGAAATTAGGCTACCAATCATGGGGGAAAATTGGGAAGATAGACCCAATGGCCAGGAAGCTAGGAAACAATTTTGGTAGGTAAATGAAAGACTGGTATTAAAAAATGAGCTATGAAAAGACTTAGTCTACCTATATAATGGATAGATATAGAATCATATATTAGTAGGTACATGACCTATGAGGGAAGATATTCCTTCAATTACACTCTACAGTTCAAATTTTTTAATCATTTAAGACATAGTGGAGTCATTAATGTTCTCAATTTATTATGGAATATCTTGAAAAGAATGTCTAAATAATATCATAAGGGCACTAAAATAACCCTATCTCACCACTACTTCATATGGCTCATAATTAAACAAGGAATAACTTCTATCAAACCTGACCTTACTTGGGAGAAATTTTTGGCCCTAAAAAATATTGCATCTTAGAAAGAAGAAGGAACTGATTAGAGGGAATCCCCTAAGGAGAGTCTCCAATTAACTATTTAGGAAGATGTTGAGGGAACTAGTATTGTTGGTCAAACTATAGCCAATGAAGGTCCATGTGAGACTGTTGTGGGAAAGAAGAAGAGGAGAAGATTGGTCTTATCTCCTTCTAATATATAGGATGAAATCCCACAACAACATATCCCTTCTCCCATTATGTCCTCACCTTAGGTTGATTCCTCCACACTATCTCCTACTAGACAAGAAGAGGTTCCCCTCTCAATTGATACACAAGAAATGCAAACTCCATGAGTCAGCCCTCCTACAAAGAAAATTAAAACCAAGGGGAAGAAACTAATAGTGTCAAAAATAAGGAGACATCCTCTTGGGAGATCTGAAAGGATGAATAAACAAAAGACCACTACAATCTCCTTAACCATAGCCATCGGTGATGATGAAGAACCAAGGAAAGAGCCTAGGCTTAAGAAAACACTTGATAGATTTGAAATAGAAAAATGGTCTACTGATGAAGGATCTACTAAGGTAGAAGAAGAAGAATAGTCACCTCTCCCATCTAGATTCACTAAGGAGGACATTGATCTCCTAAAAAAATTTGGATACACAGTGGAAGAATTAAGAGATTCAGAGCAACATGCAGGGGAAGAAGAGTTGGTTGAAATTGAGGTTATGAAAAAAAGAAAAAAAACAAGAAATTTTTTCTCATGATCAGGAGTTCCAAACATTGGAACAACCTATGAAGGAAATATATAGAATCAAAAAAAGATAACATAACTAAAAGGAAAATGAGGAATTGAAATTCTTCTGGGAGTAACAGAGTTTTTAGAACCCTCTAAGGACAAAGATAAGGAAGTGGAGGAACCCGTAACATATTCATACACCTTGGACATAGAATCCCCTATAATATAATATGCTTTAGCTTTGGTACCCTTCTATCAATGATTTCCTCCTCCATTGCCCACTACATCAACGCCCACTACAAAAGAAGTTCTTGATGTGGATTTCTCAACCACCACTCTAGTAGAGACTAACGATCTTTTGATTTTACTAAAGGAAACATTTAGTAATAATGAAGCATACCATAATGAATTAGTGTAGAGATTCAAGGGATATGTTGAATCAAAATAAAAACATGATAAATTTCAAGAAAAAATTAAATTTACTAAAAATAGGATCAGATATTTGAAGGAAATGATTAGAAAATAGCATGAAACTACTGAGCTATTAATGGAGTACAGATCCCCTTCTAGAGTATATGTTGTATACTTAGAAGAAAAATAGTTGAAATTTAGGTATGATAGGATTTATAATGATCAATATTATATGTTTTGTGACCTAATATCTTTATTTAATAAGTATAGACATGCTGATCTTAATCTTCAATCTCAGCTAAGTGAATTCTACATTCACCAATATGTTGTTCCTAGTGATATAGAACGGAATCCCAACATCTATTTGGGGGATGTCCTATTAAATGCATTTTCTTCATATGTTCTGAATGAAATTGAAAGTATAAAACAAATATAAGGATATCAAGGAAAGGACAAAGAAGACACCCTGATGATCAGAAGTGAATCCAAAGATTCAGATGTTGTAGTAAAAGAATGGATCTCATTTATGAACACAAATATAGGAATGGGTTGTCAAAAAATAGCTGGATGCCTAGAACTACTATTTGAGTCTCATTGAATGAGATGGAAGACAATATTTTTTTGCTTACTCTCATAAATGGGAATAAATCTTGGATGACTTGAAAAATAAGGAACCATACTCCCCTCAAAACCTTAGGGAGGCCATCCATAGAGTATACTTGTATATTGAACATTTTAGTAAATGGAGAGTGCAATGGTTGGGATTGATGTTTCAACCCCCTATATTTTGGTTCCTAATCTTTGATTGGGAAGAAAATGTTCCAGCTGACAAAGAGGTAGAGAAGAAAAGATGGAAACACATTGAGAATGCTAAAGGTTTTAATATTTTGGAAGGGTTAGGCTATCCTAAACCCCTATACTTTAAAAAAAAATGTGGTTTTAGAATGCAACCAAGGCTTTCTCGAGGTTGAGGAAGAGGCTAAGTAGGGGGAGTGATGAGGCCACAAATTTATTACTTTTATAGCCTCATCCATGCTTGGTGTATGTTTTTTCTAAGTAAATCCCATAACTATTCATCATTAATGCAAATGAATGAATGAAGTTGTGATTTTGTATGTTCATTAATATATATGTGCCATGTTATGAATTATTGATGTTTTTCCTTGATTGAATTATATTGGTGTGACTTTATTTAATAAACATTTGAAGGGTCATGTAAAGCTACATAATATTTTTAAGCTATAGCTACTACATGCTGCTCGTAGCAACCATAAGTTTCACCTACAGGTTGCCTATATCCACTATAGAGTGTCTGTAGCAACCGTAGGCTTCATGTACAAGTTTCCCATAGCCATTACAGATTGCCTACATTAACTGTAGGCTTAACCTATAGGTTTCTTGCAACCACTGTATAATACCATAATAACTATAGGCTTCACCTATAGGCTACCTATAGCCACTATAAAATTCTTGCAACAACTAAACATTTCACTTACAGGTTGCTTGTAGTTACTGTAGAGTCCCTATAACCACTATGCAAAGTAGAGTCATTATTGAGGAGATCTTGTAAACACATCCAACTATCTTGGGAAACCAAATGAATGATTGGGAAGAATCATAGTTTTTGTGTGGATTCCCTACATGGAAAGAGACATTGAATGCGCTGTTAAAGATGGTAAAGACAAGGATAATGAGAAAAGATAAAATAAAATAAAATAGTAAAATAATATGCCTTGTCTCTAACCCGATCAAACCTAAAATAAGTAACTTTGGTTACTAACTACTTGAAGGTTGACTGCAGTAGTTTCTAAGTATTTGTATTTTTCCCTAGTTTGGTGTTTTTGGTTAAGAGTCAATAAACTACCTTTTGTATTTAAAGGTACAACCTAGATTAGACTAAGAGTTAGATAATTTAGAGGAAATAATAGTAATAATTTTTGAACTATATACTTTGTATTTAGAATTAAGTAATGAAAAAATTGAATTTATTAGAAGTTTATGAATTCTCTCAAAGAGGGATTGGAACTCATTTTTAATCGAGGAAGGGCCCCCTCAAAATGAGTTGTTGTGAAGATCCGTACCCTCTTAATCATTAGTGTGTTGTGTAAGTTGATTTTACTATTAAGTTTATTTATATAAGTGTGATGCATGTTTGATACATAAGTGTGGAATAGTTCTATTATTCTGTCATAGCATTTTCATAATATATATCTATTTAGTAAATTCAACATAAATTCATTGTAATGTAATTGGAAAATCATGTTGATTTCTGAATCAGTAATGCATATATAGTGCTAACACTCTTGAAAAGCTTACACACCTAGGGTTGACAATTAATGTTTAATCAAACTAGTGAATCTTATAGTAACTGGGTAATTACTCCGCACAACAATAGGCAAGGTAGATTCACGAGCCAAATATGTATTAGGGCATATTAAATAACAACAGTCAAGTAATGAATCTATCTTTTGTGAACCAAATAATCAAATTTCATACATGAATTTTCTGACATATGCACATTCAAAATTCACACATATTTCCTATTAGATCATCAGGTGTGTTCATTTCATTACTTTTACTTCTCTTTCAAGTTCATTGCTTGTTCAACAGTTTTACTATTGCTAATAATTTACTGTAGGTAAATATGATTTCCTATCTTTGGATTTATTTTTTTAAAAATCTAATCAAATTCATTTATCGTATTGTTAGGGTGATAAATCATCCTAATGCACTAAAAATAAATTTTTAGAACACTGGCACAACTAGAGACTTATAGAAAGGGATGATAATGTTTTAAAAAAAAGTAACGTGGAAAGTACACAATGGTAAGTCTATTCAAATTTTTCTAGTGATAGTTGAGAAGGATTTGGTCTGTTAAAAAAAATCATCCACTATGTTAAATTTTAAGCCTTAATTTTTTATTATAATTTTTTTTTTTTTTTTAATTATGTTTTAATTTATATTTTTTTCGTTTAAATTTTGATTTAAAATGTTTTATATATTTTTAGGCAATGAGGAAAATGATAGAGGATCATCATAAAAATAATGATAACATTGTTGATGATGATGTTTTTGATGATGACAATATCTTTATTATTCATGATGATAAGGAGAAAAATAAGAACTAATAAAATTAAGATTAAAATATTATCCAAACAATGTTGAAAATAATTAATCGTATTTTCAACATAATTATTGTATAAAATTTGAATAAATTTTAATATAAAATTAAAATTAAAAAAATATTAACGTAAATAGGGATCACATTTTGACACAAAAATATTATAGTTGATGCAAAAAAGTTTCACTATGACGTAAGAAAAGTGTAAACTTTATACAATTTTCTTTAAATGTTTTTCTCTAAATTTTTGAAATAAAAAATTCAACTTTTAAAAAATTTATTAACTCTAACACAAAAATATTGATGCACTTTTTAATATAAACTTTGATGATGTACATACCATCGATGAAAACTCCACCCAATCTTTATCAAATCTACTAACACTAAATAATGATTTGTATTAACATCTCTATATAAATTATGTCATAAAAAGTTTTATATATACCCAATATATATATATATATATATATATATATATATATATATATATATATATATATATATATATATATATATATATATATATATATATATATATATATATATATATATATATATATATATAAAATTGATGCTCCTATTGACACAAAAACACATTGAATTTACTAATGAAGGCTCACAAGAAAACCCATCGTCATATTCTTAAATTTAAAATAAAATAAAATAGGGTGTTATTCCCCAACTTTAATGACCGTCTATACATGCATTAATCTAGGCTAGAAGAGTATTTCAAAGCTCATCATAGAAGGGTGATCCTTTAATGGTTATAAATAAAATAAAATAATTAAAAATCTATCAAAAGGTTAGAAAGACCTCTAAGAGTCATGCAACACATAATTGGAAACTCCATGTGCTCCCGTCCTCCCGCGCCAAAAAAACAAGAAAGAAAGAGGAGAAAAAGCGATCATAAGTGTCATTTTGTCAAAGGTATATACGGATCTTCCAAACCAAATTTAGAGTCTAGCATTGGTTGAAAAAACCCACCTCTACTCTTGTTTCCAATATGACATTCACGACTTTGTACTTTTGTTCCTAAAATGTCTTTAGTATTGCTTATGATATTTTTGTTATGTTTAATTTTCTTAAAACTCACCTCCTACTATTATAGTGCATTTAACTTCTTTTTAGTAAGTCCATCCTTATCCTTAGTATGTATGCAAATGACCTTATTTTAAAGGTCAAAACAATTCATAGTTTGAGAGTGCATTTAAGGGTGTTAGATTATTGAATAAAGAAGTAGAATGTAAGTGAATTTTAGAAAAAACTTTATCCTTAATATGTATGCAAATAACTTTATTTTAATGGTCAAAACAACTCATATTTTGAGAGTGCATTTAAGAGCATTAGATTATTTTATAAAGAAGTAGAATGTAAAAGAATTTTAGAAAAAACAAGTTTATGATATTTTCTTTATGAATTAAAAAAAAATTAAATAAAATTTGTATTTAAAGGAAATAGTTTGCAAGTAGTACATGAATATCAATGCTTTGATCTTGATTTTTAAAATTAGTTTAACTATGAAACTTGTAGCTTAAGACAAATACAAGAGGGTTGGAAGAGTTTACACCTACTACATAATAGATATCAGAATACAAAATTACGTAATAGGAAAATTAAAAGAATCATTTTTGGAGTTTTTATAGAACCATTGGTGTTTTATGGGTGTGAGTTTTTGAGCAACAACATGTTAGAATTGAAATGGGTACATATAAAAAGAATTCAAAAGCACATAATTTCACAAGCAGTTTCAAAATGAAAACATCAGATCTATTTGAGATCTTATCAACTGAATCAGAAACTTTTATAAAGGAGAAATGTGCTTTGATATGGATACTGGGTTATTTAAAAAAATAAAGAGCATGGAGACTCACTGCTAGACCAAAATTATAGTGGGTGAAGAGTTAAGAAGAAAAAACAACACATTGATGAAATGAATAACAAGTGGATGAATAAAAGGGACATCAAAATATAATAGTGTCCAAATACAAATGAGGAATTAATAAGCTGTGAGAGATAAAAATTCAAATTAACCATGTAGACAAAACAACTCAGGTGAAAGTTGGACAAAACAACTAAAGTGAAAGAGAGTATTATTTCAAAAAAAATTATTCCACTCATGACCATGAGAAAAATACATACACATGATCAAAAATAAAATGAAAGGAAAAAATGTTGATAGCTCAATTAAGGACTAGTTCGCATCATCCTAGATGTGAGACTAGTAAGTGGGCAATGCCTAAAGAAAATTGGGCAAAGAGAATATGTAGTTTTCATACTTCAAAATTAGTGGAATTGGAATGATACTACATCATAGAATGCCTAGATTATAAGGATATTAGAATCAACTACATCAAAAAATATGAAATTTGACACCTTTATTGACTTATATGAAGAAGAAAGATTAGTAGAAGTCATAGATTATTTAATCAAGATACATAGTAGAACATCCAATATCAAAAAATGAATTGATATCAAACAAACACAACTTAATATCATAATTTAGAAAGTTATTTATACATAAAAAAATAGTCACTATCCTTTGATCCCACTGACTTGGTCTCATAGACATTATTGCATGTATGCACTCACTCATTCATTAATTGGGCCACGCATTCTTCATCTTACCTATTTAAATAGGTGTCATCTTCCTAGCATCCTAATTTTTTTTTTTTAATTGAAAAGTCTTAGGTTATGGTACTTTTTCCAAATATTCATCCTAAATTCATGTCCCTTCTTGTCACTCTATTCCCACACTTTTCAATCCTGCATCAAAACCTGAAAAAGAGAATTGTATTCTAGTTGAATAAGTGGTGAAACATAAGCATCAACATGTGGTATTACCATAATATTTTGGATAGATGATAGATAAACACTACCTAATATATTGGGGATAGGGTGGTATTTTTCAATATATAGGTATAATTTTACCCATACATTATGAATGTTACACCTAGTGAGATACCACATCAAACCCTAAAAGCAATAGGAACAATAGGGTAACAATAGATTTTTGTAAATACAAAGCAATATCAAACAATAATGAGACGTTAGTTATCCAAGGCTAAAACAAGGGTGCAAAAGAAGATAAATAATAATAGAAAACACTATAGAAAGGAGAAAAGAACAAGAAATGGCTATTACTTTAAGATGAACAAATAGGGAAATTGAAGTAAAACTATATCCTAATATTGAGCCAATAGGAAAAGAGGAGACAACCCAAAATATAAATAAACAAGCACATGCACATCATAGTAAAAAAAACTCAAAAGAGTTGAATGCCATATTAATATTAGTAACATAAGTTATCGTGGGTAAAATATTATATGAAGATGAAATATACAACCCCACATCGACACCACTTGTTTGGTCAATAGAGATATATGTAAGGAAACTTTTGGACATCAAAGAGAAGGTAGAGTGCCTAGAAGAAAGGGAACAAATGCAAGATGTCAAGTTTTTTAAAATGGTCAAGTGAAAAAAAATCTAGAAAACAATGATTAGATACTCAAGTAGAATGTGAACAACCTATAGAAAATGATGGAAGTAGGGTATCAATAACCACACGTGTTAAAACATAAAACATCATGAATAATTATAAGGAGAGGCAACACAACTATCATAAAATAAATGAGCATAGAATAAATAAAATAGATGTAAATAAGGATATAAAATAAAGAGGTAAAGGAGAATGACATAATAAATCAATTTAAGGAAGTGAATACATGGGCAAGAGTAGTCAATGAACCATCAAAAAAATAAAAGGAAATAATACAAAAGTAGGTAAAACTAAAAGTGATGGAAGAAAGAGAGAAGCAATAGGTCAAACAACATAATTATTCAGGGAGTAAGAAACTATGGAGAAAATGAAGACACAAACAACCTAGCTACATGATTCCTTGAGGATAAACTGCTTTGGAAAGGAAAAATACACCAAGCTCATAGGATAGAAAAATTAAGCGAAGGAGGAAGAGAAATATTCAAGTTATATTGAAAGGAAAAGATGATAAAATAAAAATTGTAAGAAATAAAGGGATATTGAAAGGATCAAGATTTTATTTAGGCAAATATTTGACATAGATAGAAGAGTACGAGAAAATTAGAGAATGGAAAAATTAAAAATAGATAGGTAAGAAGGAAAATGGGCATTGTTAAAAAATGGAAAAGCATGCATTGAAATTTGCATTCCACTATAGATACTCAAATGTATATTTTACATGATAAACTAGTCCTTCACACTTGACAAATGTCACTCTAGGATCTACCCTTTAGTGTTTGACTTTCTCATTGCCAACCATTTGTGTTAGCCATCTCACTAAATGTAAAAACTTATCTTATAGTCTAACCCTAATATTCATATTACCCAAATAACATGTGGCCCATAGTATGCTTAAACTTGATATATACCCTTCATTTTTAGTTACAGAGCTTTAACATTTCTCTATTCTCTAGGACACTATCATTTAGATCTAGATACTAGCGTCGACACTAATGTCACAAATCCAATGCAAGTGTTTATACCCTATACACAATCAAAATTTATTATCTATAGACATGTATGGGTTAGCATATTTGTCTTAATTGCCATCCATGAGACTATTTTCAAAATGTTTTGTATAATTACATGTCAAAAATAATTCATTATCATTAATTCATATTCAAGAGATTATCAAGTATACATATATAAAAAACACATCTCAATTATATCAAAATTGTCATGTTCTTCCCTATTTATAAATTATTCATATAATTAGTGTTGTTTTAGGTCTAAAATATTCAAATAATAACCCATGAACAATATTTTTCAAGTTGTAAGCTATATCACTACATGCATTCGCTTATAGTATATATTACTCTTGTTTACACATAAGCTTACTTAAGAGGGATAACTACATTAATTTGAGGATATTTTTAGAGTTTATGGATATATAGGCAGTTCTTATTTACATATGGGTCTTTAAGGTTAGTTCTAATTCACTTGAGCCCACTAACCATCCATTTTTCAAGGTTACATACCCTAATTTGAGGATCTAGAGTTTTGATCAAAATACTGAAATCAGAAACCTATGTGCAAGATATAGGTGATTAATTTTCAAGGTGATAAATACATATAATATGCATAGGTATAATTTATATAAAAGAGTCTATATTGTGATCTAGAATCAAGCATTAAAATTAGGATAGAAACATCAACATTAGTGCCCATACGGTAATATAAGTATCCACATTGACAAAGAGATAATTTATAGAATCTAAGAATGAGATCCAAATATTTAGATATTGTAATCCTTCACCTATACTACTCATATCTACATATGTATCAATTTATACACTATGTACAATTCCTCTTTTGTGTTGTTATCATCAAAATATTGAATGTTGTACTTTCTATTTTTGGCATATGCTTAGATTTAATATATCTTATCATAATATTAGTATAAATTAAATTAATTAAGTTTATCAATTTTAGAGTATATTTCTCCATGTTTGATTAGGATACTCTCTCTTATTTATTCTTTATTCCCAAAAAGGGTTAAACATTTGGTGGATCTGATGTTTTAGTATTCTTATGAAAATCCTAGCTTACCCTAGGGTTTTCAACCTTCAACATTTTTTTCTTGTTGTAGTAATTCATATTTATTATATCACTTATATGAAACTAGTATATTTATAAAATAGGTTGTGTACCTATTTAGCATCTTGAGCTTCTTATTAGGCCACCTACAAAGTCTTAAGATAATACCATGTTAAATTCTACCAATAATGATAATGAGTGAAATACTAGAAATACTCTCATAGAGGATGAATCTGATCATGAAAACATTAAGACATATGATAATAATGAACATGAACAAGCAGATCAAGATAAATTTAAATATATTACAATTTTTTGAGACCATATTCTTTAAAATATCAAAGATCTTCAACACATCCTTAATACTATATTCGAAATTTTTAAATAATCCAAAAGTATTAATGAATGACCATTATTATATATGGATAAAATTATTGGGACTATTGGATATATATATCAATCATCCCTTCCCTCAATCACATGTTTTAATCCTACATCTAGTGGGGCACAATATTTGTTTTTAAACCATTATTCCCTGACTATCAAATAATTAATGCTACACTTGCATGGGAACAATTAATAATTCAACTTAACTATTGGTTTCAATACCTAAATCAATATAAGTGGTGTTTTCATCCACTTTGGTGACTTATCTAGTATAAAATCTTAATCCCAATGGGTATATAGTGCAAACTCTTGTCCAAGTTATCTAAGATTTGGAAGCTAATGTTTTTAAATCAACTCATGTTATTGATTCACAAGATGTATTACATAATCATCTTACACTTGATATATCTTTTTACCCTTTACCAACCAATTTTATATAATCGACGTTCACTATTTATGATCCTAAACAACATCTTCGATCTTTCTATGCAACATCCCTTGAGTATGCTTCCAATGATAAACTTTTGACAAAATTATTTTCATTAAATCTAAAGGACTTTGCTTTTAGATTTTTCTATGATCTACCAATATAATCAATAAGAGCATTTAACTCTTTAATCAATAAATTTAAAACACATTCATCTTTCAACATTACTTAAAATATGTCATATGCCCAAATTTCCAAAATCAAAC
The DNA here is from genome assembly GCA_037957365.1 of Torreya grandis. NCBI lineage: Eukaryota > Viridiplantae > Streptophyta > Pinopsida > Cupressales > Taxaceae > Torreya > Torreya grandis. The sequence goes on from JARHVA010002046.1 coordinate 2,788,666, forward strand.
AAGGAACCTATGATCCTATTAATGAATATTTTTTATGGTATAAAACAATATTGGCTAAAATGACAAATTTAATGGTAGATAAAGAGCTTCAAGATATATTTAAATAAATTTTAATTTGAACATTACATGTGTCTATTGTCTTTAAAAAGTTTTAATATTTTTATTACTTATGTCATATTGTTAGATATTGAGAAATGAAACTTATTTCATAGAACACACTTAAGTATGTAGCTAGATCACTAACTACATCCAATACTAAGTTTCATATCAAACCAAGCTCTAAGGTAAAACCTACTAAGGCTAAAATATAATTAAAAATAACATCTTCACTTATTTAGAAGATAGTTGAGTGTTATTTCCTATCTCTTCCTCCTATGGTGGTTGAGATGATTTGACCTATACCAAAAGGATTTGATGTAAAAGATTATTGTGATTACCATGAATATGTTGGGTATTCTAAGAAAAATGTTAAAAATTTAAGAATAAGATACAAGATCTTATAAATATATAAAAAACTAACTTTGGTGATTCTCTAAAGGATTCAAGATCACAACCTAATGATCATCAAAATCAAAACATATTCAACAATCCATTATAGGATAATTCTAAGGAATAACCATAAGTACAAATAACATATATGCACATCCTCCTACACCACATTATGGGCATCCATTATATGGGATTATTATCACATTTACACATGAGATAGATCATATGGTTAAAAGGCCTTCTATTTCATTTGGTGACAATGAGATTATGGATGATGATTCATATCTTCACACACTATTTATCAAGAGCACATATTGAACATCATCATATACATAGTGTCATGGTTGATAATGGTTATAAAAAAAATGTATGTACCATGAAATTACTCACACACTTTAGATATACACATGATGATTTATACCCTTCGATCAATATGGTCAAAACATTTGATATGAAGGTATAACATGTTTTTTCATGCGATTGATTTACCTTTATAGGTTAGTCCAATACATGACCACAAAATTTTTAGTTATACCACATAATCAAGTATTAGATATGTTATTAGGGTAACCATGGATTCATAATATATATGAAGTACCTTCCATAGTACATGGATATCTCAAGTATATTCATTCCAGCAAGGTAATCACTATTTCAGGAATTCAATATGAACATCTACAACATAAACAAAAGTTTTTTCCAAGAAATCTAACCATACAACCTAATAAGGTTAATCATGTGCAAAAGGGTAATAAAAATGCAATCCATTTTCATAGGTTACAACTACTTGAGAGGTTATTGCATTTGAGATACATAATGGACTCGAGGATGTCCTTATTTAAACCTCTATGACATAGTCAGCTATTGAGATCATAAATGCATGTATTAGAGATGGTAAAAAGACCCAAAATTACATTAAATAAATCACAAATAAATAAAAATGGGTTACATGAACCACATAGATTATAATATTTATTCATGATAAAAAATTATTTGAGGCATAGTTAGAATATTATAGATTCTACAACTTCATATTGGGCACATACACATGATCCTTAGCAACATGACTAGTTTATTGTACTATACCCTCATTCTAGTGTGACTTATGAGCATACATTAGATGGGATTATCAACTAGCCTTATCTTCCTTTATAGTTTCAAAATAAATATATATAAAAGAAAAATCAAATAATCAATAAAATACAAAAAACATTTAAATTAATCAAAAATACAATATTTTTTTTATCATTTTACATGTTCACTAACCTTTGCACGTGTTGTTTAATTTATGTTAGTATATAGCATATCATTTAGTTATACACATATGTTTCAAGATTACTTGAGTGTGATACAATCACAAACTAGACCCATGATATATGAGCATGCATATGTTGGACCTTTCTTCTTCCCATGTGACACACTACATTGGGGGAATCTTGGTTCTAGTTGATAATGATTGACACATCTATTTTTTTATGATTACTTTAAATTATCATGTTTATATTATATACTAACTCATAGACATGGATATGATCATTTTAATATCTTACACAATGTACTTGATATGTTATTTTATAGGACATTTTGCTAACACGTGTATGCATGGACTAGTATGACATCCTTATGCTAGTTTCTTATATTTCACTAATTTCATCTTATCACATGGATTATTTGAATGTACTTCTTATTTTATTCCTTGTATTGATTTTGTAACATTTGAACATGTTCCTTATTTATTGTCCCTAATGCCTTCAGTGTTGATTATTGCTTTATTACGTGGAAATTAGAATATGTCCTCCCCTTAAGTGTGCACCATTTGAACATACCCCTTGTTTATGGTTTCCTTAGCCCCCCTTTTGTGTGACATTGAGTGATTTTGTGTGTGTGATTTATTTTTTGATGAGTTTGTTACTTATACACATTTCCATGATCCACAATATGCATCCTAGGGCTTGTTATGTTTTGATACTATGAGATTCACTAATACATATAATTAGACATGACACCATTATATGATTTTTTTTGCTACACTATTCATTCAAATGTAACATGGTTATCTTATTCTTTTGAGATAAGGTGACTATCATAGTTAATTCCCCTCACCTCAAAGGTGGGGGGGGATTTACTGGGGGCATGCTATAGAGATATGAGTTAACATATATATAGTTGCAAAATTGAAATAATTTGATATAATTTACATGATTTAGATACACACTTATGACATAATATTGTAAATTTAGAATTGATTTTCTTAGATTTTAGACATAGTTGTATATATTTGTGATGTATATAATGCACAATTTTTAGAGAATAGGTTATATTTTGATAGATATTTCAACTTAAGACACATTTTCAGTGTATATGCCATGTTAATGTACCAACTTAATAATGGATTGTTCACATTATACTAATATTCATGTAACAACCTTACCAAGATGCACCACTTGAGAATTTATCTACTGAAATAGTTGTCTCCCTTGAGTAGTGTGATCAAGATTTTTTTATTTTGATGGAATTGTCACTACTTTTATTATTTTAGGTTGGTATGGTTACACCATTTGACTCATGTGATATTGGCTAGATTGGCTAGATTGAATATATTATGTTTACATTTTGGTTCTATGATTGAGATTCAATGATATATATGGGCTTGGCATAACTCACTTTTACACTAGATCGGGGGCACGATCACCCTCCAATTCCCATCTTCACATATCCAAGGTTCAGTTGTGAACCTCTCTCTAATACTTAAGCTAGGAATAATCATTACCAAAGTAGTCTACTAGAGGAAAAATGGTTATATTGACACAAAAGTATACTCCTTACTCTCTTTCCTTTCAAGAAATTTTTATTATTAATTTTCAGATTACATACATGAATTACACCTATAGCCTGCTCTTGGTTGTAGGTCATACACATACAAAACATTCAAATAGGGGTCAATTCAAAGTAAGGTGCATTGTACACACCATGATACACATTTATTTCTTTTGACCTATTAATTCCATCCTTATGCATTAATAAACTAATTAGGGGGTGGAGGTGGCATTTTTAATACTTAAATTTGGATTTTAAATGGTAAATGTAAATATATTTATTAAATGACTCACTACAATAGAATAATTTATCATATAATTAAGAATAGATTAAGTAGATCCATAAAAACAATTGGCAAAAGAGTGGAATACTTGACTATTATGACTGAGCCACTTCAAGGGGTAACCTCCACAATAATGTAATAAGAACAAAATTTTCAATATGATCATAAAATACTAACTAAAACCTCATATATATAGTCAAATTAACCATGGTTATTCCATAGGATGACCTAATAAAAATATAGATAAATGTGACAAGAATATAAAAGATGTATGTATGCCACAAGTTGGTCACACTTATCCCTAGACACACCATAGGATAAGGGCATAGCATGACCCTCCCATTAAAAATAATTTTGACTCAATCCCAAGTGGTTATGTAAGAAATATTCATCCTTCCATGTTACATCCTCATAATGCATATTCTTCCATTTGATCAAATAATCTTAAATTGCTCTACTCTATATTTTCTTAGTGCGTGTTTGAAGGATTGCTTCAGGATCTAGTATAACTTAGCCTTCCTCATATAATTTAGGAAAATTATTTTGAGTATAAAATTTGTGGTCAACTACCTTTTTCAGGTAAGATACATATAATACTATATGTATGCGAGTGGACTAGGTGAATTCCAACTTGTAGGCCATACTGCCAATTTTTTACAAGATTTGATAAGGGCCATAATACTTAGGGGAAAATGTGTTTTCATTTTTATATTTATTCAAAGACATATTATTATACAAATTTAATCTCACAAAGACTAAATTAGCTATGTCAAAATACTGCTTATTATGGTGTTGATCCATTTGATGCTTCATGTGATTCTAAGCCATGGATAAATTTTCTCACAAAATGGTGAGGATATCCTATTAATGTTGAATATGTTCCTTAAAATTTATAACCCTAGGATGGACCTTCAATTTTAAAGTTATGGATGGAGTGTGATATCCATATAAGGCCACAAATTGAGACTTTTCTTATGAATCATGAATACAAGTATTATACAACCATTCAAGATGTGGAAACTAGTGAACCCATTTTTCCTATTTTTCTAAAAAAATAGTGGAGATACCCTTATAAACATTAATTTACTACCTAAATTTTTACATAATATTGAATATGACAGTATGAACTATGAGCCAACTAGGTACCTAAACATGCAAAAAACTCATCCTGAAAATTACTAATAAATATGGGATCTTGATCACTTACAATGATCCTTATACTACCATGCAATTTCTAGATGGTATTGAGAAAAACATAAGATATTATAATAGACACAAAAGGTTATGATAGGGAACAAAAAATGACATACTTGGTGATTCAATACAAAACTACTGTGATAATGTTTTTAGCTTTAGACCATGGTAACCTAATAATAAAATCTAGTGAAATCTCCTCACAATGTTAGTTGGGGATTGATAAAGGATATAAAAGACCTTGTATTTTAATTTTTTTGCATTTTTCCTTTTGAAATATCATGAAGTTTTCCCCATATTTTTGGACATCCCCCTTGATTCCTTACAAAAAAATATATATTACTTGATTTTATGATATGTTTTAAATAATCTAGAGTGATGGAGAGGCATGAAGTTCCCAAATAATTTTATTTTTGAGGAGAGAATACTTATAGAGGTATAATATATATTTATACCAGAATGTGTTCCCCTTCCATCTATTTTTTTAGAATCACCAGAACCCTATTGAAGATTCTAAATCAAATCCTTGGTAGCATTGTTATTCTCCCATTTTGATCTATCTTTGTCTAGCCAATCTACTTGCCACATGGTCATAGCACATAACATGGCCTCAAATAATTCATATCATTAGGAGAGGTAATTTACCACTACATTCTCTTTTCATTTCTTATGCACTATTTCAAAATCTTATGCTAATAATGTAATCACCCATTTTTTTTGTTCTTCAGATGACAATCATTGTTCCAAAAAATATTTTTGGCTATCATGATTAATCTTTACCTAGGAGTAATGACCCATTAGATAAAGTTTCCATTTCTTGATTACATACAAAAAATACACCATCTCTTTATCATAGATTGGTTTAAGACTATTTTTTTCCCTTTAGTTGGTGATTTTTCAAATTCTAGTGATCTGCCTTCTTCCATGAGTATAACCCCTATGCCATATCTTGATGTGTCACACTCCATAATAGAAGTTTGAAAAATTATGAGTAATTAAAAACTATAGGTGTGCACATAGACCTTTTCAACTCTTAAAATGCCTTGGTATCTGAATTAGTCTAATAGGAGTCTTTCTTCAACAATGAGGTTAGTGAGGATTTAATGCTACCATAACTTTTGATAATCCTATGATAGTAACTAGTTAGCCTTAAAAGTCATGTGAGGTTATGAAGGGTCTTTGGAACTTGCCACTGCATGATCACTTGGATTTTTTTAGGATCAGTTTTTACTCCTTCATGTGAAACATTATGACCTAAGTACCCCACCTCTTGGACACAAAAATCACATTTGAAAGGTTTGGCATAAATTTGATGTTGTTTTAGAACGAAAAGAATATGTTTCATATGATTCAAATTGGTCTTCCTATTTTTTTTTGTAGATGAGGATATCATCAAAAAATACCAATACAAACTTTATAAAAAATAACCTAAAACCAATATTCATAAAACTCTTAAATGTAGATGGTGCATTTTTGAGGCCAAAAGTTATGACCATAAATTCATAATAGAACTAAAAGAATCTATTTCACATGATTAAAATTGGTCTTCCTATTTTTTTTTTAGATGAGGATATCATCAAAAAATACCAATACAAACTTTATAAAAAATAACCTAAAACCAATATTCATAAAACTCTTAAATGTAGATGGTGCATTTGTGAGGCCAAAATTTATGACCATAAATTCATAATGGCATTCATTAGTTCTAAAATTTGTTTTAGGTATGTCCTCATAATGTATTTGAATTTGATGATAATTAGAGGGAAGATAGAGCTTGGTGAAATGAATATAACCATGTAATTAATTTAGAAAATCATCAATTACTATAATAATAAACTTATCTTTGATGGTGTACTTGTTGATTTATCTATAGTTTGGGGACATCCTATAAATATCATCCTTATTTCACACTATGACCATAGGGGATGAATATTTATTTTGATTGTGTTGGATAATTCCCACCTCAAACATCTCCTATGTACCATATTTTCAATTTCATCTTTTGTGCATAGGGATACATGTAGGGTCTAATGTTGGGTGGTGTTCTTCTCAGAGTGAGATTGATGGCATGATTATGTGCATGGTTTGGATGAATTACTTTTGGCATATCACCCAAAACAACATAATGGTCATCTAACACCCTTTGTAAATGTGGATGTGTAGACACCTTGTTTAGTTGAACATCTTTGGGAAAGAAGTGTGCCATAAATCCCTCAACACATTTTCTAAGAATCTTTGTCATTTGATGGGAACTAACTAGTTGCAGAGATTTAGACTATAGTCCACATAATAAATAGGACCTACTTTTTTAATAGAACCTTGTGAATAGTTCCTAGAAACTCATCTTAATAGTGCCCAAAGTGGTGAGCCACTATACTCCAAAAAGAATGTCAGCTCCTCCCATGGGAATATAAAACATAGGGTAATATAACAAGTAGTGAAACAATTGATGGTACCCCCATTTGGAATCATGACCTAAAATTCTAGATCTAGATAAATGAAAAAGTTTAAATGAGTATCCAATTTACTATTGATGAAGTTATGTGTATTCTCAGAGTCAATCAACATAGTCACCTTCAGTTTATGTACGAATTACACCATCTTAAGATTTTGAAGAGTATTAATGCCGCAAAGTGCATGATAATAAAAATTAGGTTGAGGATCTTTAGATTAATTTTTTATTTCTTCTAAAACTACACCAAAAGCCTCGTCATCTTCTTCTTCATTACTAGTACCTTCATTGTAAAATAAATTCCTTTTAGCACATCGATGTCAATTCAACCAATTGATATCACAACCAAAACACAAACATTTTAAAATCTATTATTTAGTTTGTTGAGGAGTCAATCTTGTAAGTTGTGGAAATGATGGTGCTAGGAAAGTGTGTTCATGGACATTAGTAAAAAGGATTTGTATGATTAAATATTTTTCCTCAGCCATGCATGCCCTTGGTATGGCTTTAGATAAATTATTGGGATGTAACATGTCAACCTCCAATTGGATTTTATCTTTGAGTCCAACCAAAAATAGTTTAGTCATATTTTCATCAGTGATGTCTGCCATATGTAAGGAGAGATTCTAAAATTGATAAATACAATAATTTATAGTCCTAAATTGGTGTAGCTTGGATATCTAGATAAATTAGTTTTTGGAGATATTATTTTGATAGTGGAGGTGAAACTCCTCATAAAATATCAACCATGAAAATAGGATACCTTTATTTTTATTTTGATAACATAACCAATGATACCATATGAACTACTTAGGTTCAAGATATAAAAAGGCCATAACCAACTTTTATGAATATGGAGTTTGATGTCGATCTAATTATTTTTAAATTTGAGTAAGCCATATGATTTAATCCTTACCATCAAACTTGAGATCCACTTTTAGTAACATCAGCTTCAGGGCTAGATAGGTGTTACAAATATTTGAATTAGGAGACCCAAACTAGAGTAGTGGGTAGTTATTTTTAAATGGATGAGATACAAGGTTGGCCAATTGCCTAGTTAGTTGATGAAATTGATCCCTCAAGTCATTAATTTCCCATCTCATCCCTATGACTTCCCCTTAAACCACATGGAGATTATCTTTTCATACCATGCCATGTAACTCTAAGTAAAGGTGTTGAATCACCATTGAAATATTTAGATCTAAAGTTCTGGAGTCCATGTCATCTTGGTTAGAATTTTTAGGTGTTTCTTTCCCTTTCCCATGTACACAAGTGTTGGGACCAGACATGTACAAACCCTAGCATAGTTTCAGCCCCACAAAAAAGTGTAGTGGTAGATGATATCATTACTATCACCTTACCTAGATAAATCCAATGACTACTAATGTGCACAAGGGTGAAAAAAAATTCCTTGAAAAAATGTAATAGTATAATATACCATTACGATCAACTCATAGATATGAATCTAATGACTACTAATTTTCACAAGGTTATAAATTTTCCATACTTTTTTCAACAATTTTTTTATTTTTCATTTTAATTTTTTTTTTGTAAAAAAGTCCATGAAAAAACCTATGGTTAAAAAAAAATTCAATTCTTCCCACACCATAAGTTATTTTTTTTAACCTTCTAGTGCTGAAGATGCTATATTTTTAAAAAAAATGTCATAAATACTTTTCCAAATCAAAGATTTGATACCACTTGTATTGAAATTACTTAGATGATTTGAAGTAATAAAATAAAAAACCAAAAACTTAAGAACACAATAATCAAATCCATAACAAAAAATGGTTAAAGAGAAGAATAATTGAATATTATGACTGAGCCACTTATAGGGGAAAACTTCCAAAATAGTTCAATAACAAAAATATGATAATGAAAACCTAACTACTAACTCCTATATATAGTCAACTTAGCCATGGTTATTCCATAAGCTGACCTAATAAGAACATAGATAAATGTGAGAAAAATATAAAAGAGGTATGTATACCATAAGTTGGCCAAAAATTTCCCTAGACATGCCATAGGATAAAGATATAGTAATAAACCAATCTTGCATACTTCAAAACTATTACTCTAGGCTCTACCATTCAATCCTTGGCATTCTCGCTACCAAAAAGCTTGCCTTTTCCATTCCACTATGCCTAAATTATTATCTTATGGTCTGAACCTGATATTATGATTACCTAAATCACTTGCATCCCATAGTATGCTTAAAACCTTATACATATCCTTCACTGTCAGTTATATAAATTCAACATTTATCTATTCTCAAAGACACTACCATTCAGACCTAGACACTAATCATGTTGCTAGTGTCCCAAATCCAATGCTTGTGTCCATACCCTAAAAACACTCAAATTTTCAAATCTATCAACATGTATGTCTTATCACATTTATCTTAAATAAACCTTCATGATATTATTTTTAAAGGGTGTTGTATAAATATAAGTCAAATACCAATCATTATCATCAAGTAATATTCAAGACATTATCAAGCATAAGTCTATCAAAATCACCTCTCAAGTATATCAAAACTTTCCTATTTCAAAATTATTCATAGGAGCAGTATTATTATAGGTCTAAAGCATTTAAAGAACAAACCATTAGCTATATTTGTCAAGTTACAAGATAGATCACTACATTTAGTTGAATATAACATATTATACTCTTGTTTAGACATAAGCACACATAATGGGGAGAAGTAAAATAGTCTAAAGACCTCTTTGTCATATGTGGATATGTAAACAATGCTTAATGAAAGAGAGATCTTTGAGGTTAGCATTATTTTCACATGAGCTTAGTAATCCCTATTTTTACAATTTGACATGCCTTAATTGGAGGATCTATGATTTTGAGTAAAATACTAATATCAAAAACATGTATGAGATCTAGATAGATAATCTATAATCTAAATATGACAACTAGCAAGTACAAGTAGAATTTATAAAAAATAGTCTATACTGTGATTTGGAGAAAAGCATCAAAATCAAGACAAGAGCATCAACACTAGTGTCCAAATCATAACACAAGTGTCTATCTTGACAAAGAGATAATATCCAAAATATAAAAATGAGGTCTAAATCATCAAAAATACTAGTCTTACACTTGCTCTACTTAGATCTACATGTGCATTAATGCATAAACTAAGTACAATCTCTCCTTCATGTTATTATTATCATAATATTAAATATTATACTTTACATAGTTGGCATATGATTGTATTGAACATATCTTATAAAAATATCAATATATTTTAACTTTACTAATTGTCATGCTTTTATCATAGATTACTCGTTTGATTATGCTACTCTCTCTTCTTTAATCCTTATTTACAAAAATGGTTAAATATCCATGTGATAAATAAGGAGACAAGGTCCACCATGATTACTTAACAATGGTAATATGGAATTGTAGAGGTCACCATTGGATTAAAGGTCTTGATTTAGAGTTCATAGCTAAAATAAAATATATAATTTTCCTAGTAAAGACACATAAACATGATGGTTGAAAAACACCAGACTTTATATGATACACAAAAGCATCAAAATGGAATGAAATAGTATAAAATGGGAGGGGACATGAAGGGGTGATGATACTCATAGAATAAAGATAAAGATATATAAAAATAATGAAATAAAACTCGAATAATTAGTTCATTTGGATTTAAATTACAGAAAATGAAAGTACATTCAACATAGTAGCATGCTTACTTAAAATACTTGAAATTATATAATGAATTAAAGATAAATTATGAATAACCATATGCAATATTAGGGAAGGATATTTTAGCCTATATTCAAATGGGAGATGTAATTTTAATTGGATATTTCAATGCCGAGACATCAAACAAACAAACTAGTACATTAAGGGATATTGAAATGTAGATGACAACCCATTATGGCTAAAGGAAGAGGATAACAATGGGTGGGAAATGAATTCAGAAGACAAGAAAAATAAATTAACATAATTTAGGGAAGAGCTGTTAGGGTTATGAAACATACAAAATCTTATTATATGCAATGGAATGGAGGCATGGTCAATATCAAGGGGGTATACTTTTAAAACATACAATGGGAAAAACATGTTAGATTACATAATTTGCTCTATAACTTAACATAAAATATTGGCAAGATGTAAATTGGGGAATCATTGATTGATATTAAGTTTGAACACAACCTAATATATTTAAAAATTGGTATTGTATGGTCTAAATATCACCATGAGTACACCCAAGACAATTAAAATGGAGAACATGGTAAGGGAAGCATAAAAATGATAGAAGAAAACCAAGAAATATTTACAATAGCTCTGAAATCTAGCTTACAAGGGGTGGCAAGAAGACAATATATGTCTCACAAGAGTCACATCAACAAAAAAATGTTAATGGGTGTAATCCAAGAAGTACTAAACAAGTGCAAAAGATTTAAACCCATGAGAGATAAAAAAATTCAAGTTTAAGTAAAGTATTTCATTTGATGAATAATTTAAGGTATAAGGAATAATATCAAGGAAATAGGGTAGATAGAGAAGTGTACATTCAATTGGTGAAAACAAAAAAGGAGGAATACATGAAAGCAAGACAAGAAACATTGATTTGGGTTATGAAATGTGACCCTAAGCATTTTTGGATAGATATAATAACAAGTAAAAAATAAATAAATGACAATATTACACCATTGAAATGGTTAGAGTACATGATACTATAATATGAATACAAAAAAGACAAGGGCAATCCCTTGATAATGAACACACAGGGGAAGATGCTTATAACAAAGGAGGTTAAAAATCGAATTAATAGGCTATAAAGTGGCAAGGTATGAGATATATAGGTCTATAGGTTGGTAATGTAAAATGGGGAATAGATATCTTGGCACATCACATAAGAGACATCTTCAACAATAACATTCAAGAAGGTTTCACTATGGAGTGAAACATTAGACTAGCCATACCTCTCTTCAAAAGTAGAGAGGTCAATAAGACATCTAATTACATAACTGTTATGGTTAATTATCTCATGGAAAAAATATTTGGAAGCATGGTTGAACACAAAATTAATGAATGCATTCAAAAACAAGTAAAGAGAGCAAAAGGTCAAGTGAGTTTTATGCCAAAGCATTCAACTATAGATCAATATATCAATCTCAGGTATTTAATTTAAAAAGTATGGCATGACAAATGTGAATAAGTATTATTTTGCTTCATTGATTTTAGTAAATATTTTGACATGTTTCCTAGAGATAAGTTATGGGATTAGATGGAGAAACTTTGAATTCCAAATGAGTATAGGGCATCGGTAGGTTGGCTATGTGATTATGTTATATCCAAGATAGACTACATATAAGTTTATCAAAAAGTTTTTGTAACAACATAGGGTTATACAAGAATGTATTTTATTTCCAAATTTATTTGTTCTCTATATGGACAAATTGGAAGAATGGATAGACATATTAGGGGGTGGTGGAGTCAACATAACTAGTTATGTGATAAAACTCCTATATGAAAATGATCCTATTTTGACCACAACAACAAACCAAAGCTTAAGAGATCATTTGAAAGCCTCATAGATATTTTTCAAAGAGGTCAAGATGCAATTCAACACTAGCAAAACTAAGATTATAATATTCTATTATCGAAAAAGAAAAGAGGCATGCAAGCTTCATGTTTGAGGGAAGCCTACTAAAGATAGTCTTATAATATAATTATTTAGGGCTTGATTTTACCAACAATCTTAGTTGGGACACATGAATAATGAATAAAATCTAAGGAGGATGGAGAGTGTTTTACTCTCTCTAAAATAGGTGACAATATGTTTATTTGTGGGATTGGAAGACGATCGAGGTTTTGTTTGGGCTAATAGTAATTCTAGTGGTACTCTATATATATTATTTTTGGGCTATTAGTATGTCAAGGTTAATGTGGATGAAATTTAATAGATTTATAAATGTTTAATCAAAATTACCTTTAAGATTAAAATTTTAGTTCCATATGAGATAATACTAGTAGAAATATATTTTTTCCCATTAGAATCTATAGCTATGATATGTCTCCTAAGATAAATAAATAAATTATATGGAATGAAGGAGGATAGGTAGAGAAAGGTAGTAATAAAAGAAGAGTTGAAAAATTTAAATAGGACATGGATGAAACAAAAAAAAAATGGATTAGCATACATGAGTGCCCAACAATAAATAAAGAGATAAATAAGTATGCGAGGAAATTTTTTAAAATAAGCATGTGGACAAAATAGATAGGGAGGAAAAATAAATACTACATGACCATGTTCAACCTTGATTATGAGCATGACCAATAAACATATATAATGGAAAACATTAAGTGGAGAATAAGGATTCTTATATCCCAATCAAGAACTAAGATACATCAACTCTAATGTGAGATGGGTAGGTGGAAAATCCCAAAAGAGAAGTGGTGAGAGATAATATGTCCTATGTGCACATCAGGTATGGTTGAGACAAAATGACATTATCTCATGTAGTGATCTACCTTTGATGACATCTGAGTTAAATACTTGGATAATCTAAAGTTAGTATCTATGTTTACTATATTTAAAGTTGATAATGCCAATCAAGATTCACATTAAGAGAGTAAACATCCAAAGGTAGAATAATGATAGGCTTGTAAACTAGGGTCCAATAACACAAATTAGATTTTTAACTCATTTGGTTATAATTTTTGGTTTGGGGTCCCATAGACCTCTTTTGGTCTCGTGGACATCATTAAAATATATATCTATCTATTTATCCCCCTCTTCTCATAATTTTTCTAGCATTCTACTTTTCCTATTTTAGGGTTTTGTTTATTAATAGTGATAGCTTCCTTCTATTAAAACTCTAAGAGGATGTCAAGAGATAAAATATATTATAGGATTCAATAGAGGACTATATTTTTTTTAAATAATAAGGGGTTTACTCATCACAAGGAAAATACTTGTAAGGTGGGAAGTATTTTAAGTCTCCTTTCAAGCAATTTAAAATGATCTAGCATGAAATACAAAGTAAATAGGAGATTATATTTACTAAAATTACTAGTTAAAGAATGTAATGAGAAAAATATATCAATTATGGCCATGATTAATCAATGAATAAAACCAAAGAGCCAAACATGCAAAGGGTGTATCTATCTTCACACAAAATGGCAAATTTAATGTCAACATCTTGAAATTGAGTATGGTGAAATGGAAGGTAAAATAATTCATATTCAATTCAAAACAATAGGTATTCATGGTAATATTTCATATAAATATGGGGTTAAAAATTAATTATTTATGTTGTCTCAGGCTATCATAAGGGTAGACAAGATAAAGAGGAAAATAAAAAAATTGCCACGATGCAAGTTTACAATTAATAGGACAAAAAGTTCTTAATTTGTGGGTGTATAACCATGGTAAGTGTCATACCTTCATATCTATAAATAAATAAATAAATTTATTATCATTTGAGTTTAAGTATGGTACCCCTAACTAGTTTATATTGTATAAAGAACAAATAATCTATTGGAAAAAAATTGTGCACACAAATGGTAAATATGAGCGATAAGTTATGTGAACTTTACATAGAACAAGATAAAGAAAAACACAAAAATACACACAATTTTACTTGAGAATTTTTTTTCACATAAATACCAAACACATTAATCTTATTTATTATAACATAAATTAAACTGTCTTACAGTGTTAAACCAAGTCACAAGGTTTTATAACATTTATACAACACTTTATTATATAATAAAATGCACACTTAATAGTATGTATTCGACATTAAAAAATATTGTTTTTTGTCACTTACCTAATTGATAAGAGCCATGCATTATCCTATCACTCACTTTGTAGTGCCCTCATAATAAGGAAATTTATGTTCACCAACTTCTAAGGTTAGCAATGAATGTGTAACATTGTTTAACAAGCTTGTGTCAGAGTGATACCAAGAAATTGATATCACTTCTTAATATTTATATATAAAATAAAATAAGTGTAGGAAATTACTTCATAGAACCTTCCATTGTTTACATGTTTCATAGTTCCTTATAGCACCTTATTACTACTCAATCATTGTGTTCCATTTTGCAACCTTCCATAATGCAATGAAATTGTGCAGAATGTTTGGTGTAGCCATACCATCTTTCATGCATGACAATAAAATTGTGAAAATATCATATCTAGTCTCCATTCAAGTCTTTTTAACAATCCTTTCTTTTGTGACCAACCTGCACAACATCCTATACAACCAGTGCTTGTGCAACACCTACCTTGCAAAAAATTACTATTTCATAGACCGATGTAAAGTTAAGAGATTTTATAATAGCATCCCACTTGTTGAAAATTTTGTATAAGGGAACACACATTCATACTTAAACAAATCCAAGAAATGAATCTCATCTCCTTCTTGTACAAAAAAAAATTCTTAGTGCTTACTTCCTTGGTCAATGAATCTACAATTTTTTATTTCGTCCACCTTCTCTAGATATATATTTATATCTTCCACCATTTCACTTAAAAAATGATATTTCACATCAATGTGCCTTGTCTGAGAATGATTCTTAGGGTTATTCATTATAAATATTTCTTTTTGGATATCATAATCTATCCTTTATAGTCTTCTATGTGATTGTAATTGTAGAACACAATCTTTGAATCCACACCACTTCATTGCTTGTATGAGTAGATATTATATATTTTTCTTTGGTGGTAGATATTTCAACATTAACCTATAATTTTTCACTTAAATTATATCTCCACAAATAAGTTAAATACATATGCACATATAGACTTATGCCAATCAATATATCAAGCCAAATCAGAATCCACAAATCCCTATAGATTCAAAGTATTTATTTCACCAATTATGTTGTCATAGCAAGTAATAAATTAAAAATTTATGCAAAAATACCTAAAGATCCTCTTCACCACCACACAATGCTCCTTGATCAGATTGGACATGAATCTAGGTACTAATCCCACTACTTGTGGAATGTTAGGTCTTGTATAGACCATTGTGTACATAAGGTTTCCCATCTCACTTGCATATAGATCTTGAATCATGTCCCTCAACTCCATATTTGTATTTAGACATGGAAAATTTGATATCCTCTAACCAAGTGGAAAAGGTATGCACACAAGATTTCAATCCTACATCTCAAACATTTCCAATATAGTTTGAACATACTTTCTCTAGTCTAGCCATACATTTTTATTTTCAAAATCCCATTTGATTCCCATGACTAAGATGATTATTGAATTACCAAGATCTTTTATGTCGAGTTGGGTAGATAGTTAAGACGTCACTTTATTGATCATGAGATTGTCATTTCCAATTAGTATCATGTCATCCACATAGATGACTATGATGATAAATTTATCACAATCTTCCTTTTAATAAACAAAAGGATCAACATTGTTGCATGAATCACAAGTCCAACCATATAATTATAAAAATTAATATTTCATAGTCTAGGTGATTCATTCGATCCATAAAAGGACGTATTTAACATATAGACCAATTCCTCTTTCCCTCTTAACTTGAATATTTCTAAGAGTGTCATATATATTTTTAATTCTCTATGATTAAACTTGTCTTAACATCCATCTAATTTATCTCAAGGTCAAACACAACATCAATAGTTAAGATAAACATAATAAAAATAAATTGTACAATAGGTAATAATGTCTCACCAAATTCAATTCTATATAAATGATAATTCCTTTATTACTAGGTGAGCCTTATATTAATATAGTTTCCATTGTGTATTTTGTGCCTTCTTGAAAACCTACTTATAGCCCATAGGATTTCATCCAGATGGTAACTTTACCATGTCTAGAGTCTCATTTTTGTCTAGAGACTCCATTTACTTCTTCATGGGCTTCTACCAAGTCTTAGTATTAATGAAACTAAGATATTATTTCACCATCTTGGGGTGTTCACTTTAAATCATTGATGAAAAATGAAAAACAAAATTCCAATGAGATATACCTTTTAGGCATTATACATACCTATTATGATCTCATTGGAGTACAAGTCACATGTTTCTCCTCTTTTTTTACTCTTGTCAATCTTCATTTATAGAACCATAATTTGATATAATATCTTCAACATTTATATCAACCACACATTTTTTATTTCTTCCTTTAATTTCTTCTTTGGTTCTTTTTACGTAAAAACTTTACACACCTCCTTGGAGACTACATTTTGACTATAGACCACCTTATCTATCTCATGATTTTAAATTGTGTAACCTATTACACCACTTTAATACCTAATAAAGATGCACTTCACAGTCTTAA
Organism: Torreya grandis; assembly: GCA_037957365.1. Classification (NCBI taxonomy): domain Eukaryota; kingdom Viridiplantae; phylum Streptophyta; class Pinopsida; order Cupressales; family Taxaceae; genus Torreya; species Torreya grandis. The sequence goes on from JARHVA010002046.1 coordinate 2,806,198, forward strand.
ATTTAAGTTTCAATCTTTTCTCCTTTGGAATATGATAGTGTGCTTTGCAACCAAAAATTAATATCGGTCACATGTATGTATTCTTACCAATCCACACTTCTTGTGGACTTTTTAAAATTAAATATAATTTGGGAGATTTTTTGATGAGGAAAACAATAGTAGTCACTTCTTTGTCCCAAAATTTATGATTTAAATGGGCATCACTCAAAAAAAATTTGGTCATTATCCATCATCATCTTGTTCATCTAGTCTGAACTCCATTATGTTGCATTGTATATGGTGTTGCATTTTGCCTTTGAATATTACTCTACGTTATAATTTTTCTTATTCTTTGGATTAGTAAACAAAATCATTTTCTGCGTGTAATACTTTGATCTTCTTCTCCATTTGGTTTTCCTTAAACTTTAAACTCTTTATATTTATTTAGAACTTAAATTTTCTTTAGGATGAAGAATATCCAAGTCTTGCAAGATTAGTCATTTATGAAAGATGAATAGAAGATAGACCTATTAAATGATTGGGCATATACTTGCCCAAAACCATCACTATGGATCACTTAGAAAAATTTCACTTTCCCACTTAACATTTCTTACAAATTTCACCCAAATCTACTTGTCATAGATACAATGTTCTCAAAATTTGAAGTCTCAGCAAAAATTATGAATGCCTTTTTACATATATTTAGTCCAAAACACATGCATACCCTTTTCAATAATATGTCCTAGCCTCTAATTCTATAGCATCATCTTCTCCACTTGAAGTAATGGATAAATTTTTGTTCCATCCTTGGCCTCAGGAACAATAGTGTTGATACATGTGCTACTTATCACAGTCACATAAATCCTAGATGAAGTATCATGAAAATGATCCTTACCAACACCATGGATTTGCACACCATTTTAACCCTTTTATATTTAACAAGACCTAGTGATCCAAAACTCAAAATCTTTGGTTGAAATATAATTCATAAATAAGAACAACACAATTCAAATAATGCTAACTCTGAAAAGAGATGTTTTATTGATCAAAATTGCAAACCCAAACATATGCCTATCTCTGAGAAGAGATGTCTGATTTCTATTTCAGGTTACATCTTCATTTATACATGTTTTTAAGGTGTGAGGAATATGTGGAAGGTCACCAATATCGAGGGATATTAAGTGGTTCAACTTCCATGATTTACAATAATACAGAATTTGAGGAATTACTATTTTTAAAAACTTACTATTTTTAGACTACACTACTAAAATTGAAATTTGGGGCACTTTCATTGAGTTTTCAAGGGTCAAAATTCATTTATTGGAGCTCCATGCCATCTCATGACATTCCCATCATTATTAGATTTCCAACGGTTCAAATGGCGAGTCAATTGGAGCTATGGTGCAAAAGTTATGGCTCCTAGAAGTTTCACCATCAATTGGGGTGGACCCATCACCCGAATTGTCATCTAAATTGTTGCCCGGATCACCTAGACACCATCATCATTATTTTTCTCCCAAAAATCAAATTCCTCACAAGGTTAAAAACATGAAAAATACCTAGCAGAGTCTTGATCCTCCCATATTCGAACCTTTGCTTCACTCTTCCTCTATCTAAGACCATGTAGGTTAATTTGTCTCCCAAAGATACATCACCACCATCATAGTATTCATATTTATAGAACCACTCCCTTTTATGATTAAAATGATAGGAGGATAAAAATTTAATCAACCATACATATTTGTAAGCATGCAAGATTGATGCTATGAGATATACATCTCCATATCCATTTCATCATTAGAGACCTCACTTTAGGATTGCATATATTCTAGTGGTTTGTATTTGTTTTTCCTTCTTAATTTTAATAACCTTCTTAAAATGCCTTGTATTTCCATAGTTCCGTCATTTATTCAATTATCTATCTGGAGTCTTCGATCTAGATATAGAATATAAACACTTATCCCCAATCATCCCCTACCTCTTTTTTATGAGTGGCCTCGCACAGACAAAGAATCATTTGTCTAATATCTTTACAAAGACTTGAATCTCATCTCATCTAATAACAAATCTACAACTACATCTTCCACCTTCAGATCTAATGTAGTACTAGTGATTTACATCACTATATTATATGAATAATCTAGCAAAGAGCATAACATTGTGATATACCTTTATTCATCATCCACTTTGACATCCATAGAAGACAACTAACTTATCACAATGGTGAATTCATTTAGGTTCTCTAAGACTGAGTCACCATCTTTCATTCATCATGTAGGAAAATTTTGTTTACTATGAATTAGCCTAGTAAAACATTCTAAAACTTATTCTAAATAAGCTTTTGAACCTTTTAATTTGAAACATTTAGTAGCACTAAATAAAACAAACATAACTTATTAGAGATTCTATCTTTCTTATCAAAAAATTTACACTCTTCTGGTTTCATTCTTATGAGTGTCATGTTTACCATAGCAATCCACTAATCTTTTTCCACCAGGAAATCTTCCATCTTGAGTTTCCATTATTGAAAAATATAACCATCAAATTTTAATATCTATATTCTAGTTCTTATAGTCATTTTATTTGCACAAGATTATTTTGTACACTCCCACTTTAATGAAACCATTTATCAGAAGTTACTCCAATTTATACAAATCTTACGACTAAGCTCTAATACTAAATGTTGGAAATATTCTATGAACAACATATTAATATATAGGAGAGATACACTATGTTATATTTACATAGATAAATATAAAGACAAACACATAGATATACATGATTTCAACTAGGAAAAGACTTTTACATAGAAAACCCAACACATTAACCTTCCTGATTATAACATAAATTGAGTTGTATTTCATTTCTAAACCAAGTTGCAAGGTTTTTTAACTTTCATATAGTTATTTATGTTAAATTACAATGCACACATTTGACCATGTGTATTCAACATTCAAAAATCTTGTTTTGTTACACTTCTATTTTAGAGAAGAGTCATGCTTTTATCTAGAACTCACTTTATAATGGCTACACAATAGTGGAATCTACATCCACCAACTATTAAACCAAGAAATAAACATGTAATACCCCTTAATAGGTATGTTTTAGAGTGCCACCAGGGCATTAATGGTACTTCTTTAGTTTGATAGATACAATTAAATAAGTGCATTAAATTCCTCCATATAACCTTTAGTTTCTTTACATGTTTCACAAATTCTTACAACACCTTATTGTGACTCAACTAATGTGTTCCACTTTTAAACCTTCTATAATGCAATGAAATTGTGTATAGTGTTCTTAATATCTCTACCATCATTCCCAAATGTTGAAAACCTTATAAAATTTTCATAGGTTTGCACAACCATCCCTTCCTACACAATCAACTTAGCTGATATTCTATGTAACCAATGTTTGTGCACCACCTACCTTATGCACAATTATTATTATGCAAATCTATGCAAAATTGAGACATTTCCTAATAAAATACTTCAATAAAATTAGCGTCTTTTAATCCCTTAAGGATATTTATGAAAAAACTAATAGAAATGGTCATATAATTTATGGTGAGGATCTCCCCAAACAATTTAATTCAATTTTGTATACTAAATTAAGAAGGACCCAAAACCCCCAGTTTAAGGCCTTGTTGTTCCCAAGTGCCAACTTAAAACCAATCTATAGGCCCATTCCACCAAACCCCTAACCTAAACCATGTTTATCCAATTAATAACCCTAATCTAAACTTATAAATCAACAAGTCTCTGGTTATCATGGAAAACACTCTTAAGATACTTACAAATAACATTGACATGTATGGAATCCAAAGTATGCAATTAAGCTTGATAATTTCAAACATGGAAAAATGTAATGGCATTCTCTCCAAAATGGCATAATAACAACACAAAATATGGGATACCATTGAACTCCTTGTATATCCCAATTTGGCTAGAAATATTTAAAATGGAGGAGGAGAGACTAATAAGGCAATTTATCCAACCTATAACAAAGAGGCATGAATTCAACCATCCTGACATGGATCACCAATCATCAACCAACATGCTCAAAAAAATAAATCTATGCACCCTTGGCTCCAAGGGGATATTTGGTAAAAGGTCCACATAATAAAGGAATAGTAACCAATTCAGTTAACCCTCTCCTCTTAGCGCATGCCAATTTCATTATTTGTTGAGACTATAACTACTACTATTGCCTTAGTATTAAATATGGATATGAACTCCCAATTTTATTTTATTTTAGAAGACACCCACATTATGTAAGTTTCCCATTACACTATTTTTTGTTGTCCTCTTCTAGTAGTTTCCTTATGCAGAAGTTTTGGTGAAGTTTTGTAATATTGCATTGGCTTTAATTATGCTTTTGGTTTGGTTTATTTCACCCATCACCAAATGTCTCTCATAGATTGTGTAGTGGTTTTTTTATTGTGTTTTACCTCTTATATTAATATATTAAACCTTGATTTAAAAAAATTGGAGTGTGGTTTAAATCATTGATGGGAGGGTGACTGGTCAGCTAACTAGGTCCTAACATACTAGGGCTTTTTCTGACTCATTGAGACACAAATTTATCTAAGAGTTTTGGACACCTTTTACATTATGAAATCTATTCTAAGGTTTAGTTTTTATTGTAATGTAAAATAAACATTTATAGTTTCCAAGATTTTATAAATTATTGTTAACATGGTGCAAGTCAGATCCCTTATTTCCTAATTATGAACAATGTATTGAAAATAAGATCCAAGTTACGTATTTTTTATCATGAGTGATTATGTTATGAACAGGGTAGGTAAAGAATCCTCTTCACCAATTTGGTAATAGAACTTAAGGTCTATCCCTATGGAGAGATTTGCATGATGTGTAAAAAATAAGATGATAAATTCATGAAATATTTGAGAGTATTGGGTAGAGGTAAACCTAATCTTAACGAGAGTGGTTCCATAAAGTGTGTACTATCAAGATTACATAAATAGCTTTAAAAATAATTGGATGGTGGTTGTTATGTCGAGGTAAAGAGGGAGAGTTGATACATAATTTTAGGAAGATGATACAAAATTTATGACAATAATTATGATACACTATGTGATGAGGATAATATGAAAGTTGGGATAAGAACCAAGCAAGATGAAGTAAAAGTAAAAAAAAAGTCACTAGGCAAAAAACACAAGCAATAAGAAATTAGAGAAGTGGATTATGATTAGAAATAAAACAAATAATTTTGAAGTAAAATTATTCCAACTTCATGAGAAAATGAATAACATACATTGGTGAAAATTGATATTCATCTTGCAAGTCAGAGTGGAAAGCATTGAGAGTAGATTTTGAAGTAAAGACTAGCCAAGGGATAAATTTACTAAAACATGAATTATAAACTAGGTGGATACTACACTCTCAATTTCATCAATAAGGACCCTTTCAAGTTGACATGTTATTCTCAATTTTTTTTCTATAGAAAATTACCTAAAATGATATTTGGGTAAGTGTAAAAAGTTGGGAGACAAGAAGTGGCCTACCCATGGACATGATTTTCCTAAATTTTTAGAAATATGAACTTTTGTAGATAATTTGAGATATCTACACTCCAAATTTGAAGATGGTTTAAGAACATAAAATGTAGAATTTCATGTCTAGTTTATAAAACACTAATTTTTTTCAAAAATGGTTAAGAACAACTAGGTAAAACATCTAAAATTTGAAAAGAAACACCTATTTTTTTAGAAAACATAGTAGATAGATGACTGGGTAGTGCACCATTTTTTGAATAACATTTCATATCAATTGAAACCCTCTGGGGAATATTTAGATAAGATCTAGTTTTTGACCTATATTATTTTTTAATTTTTCAATAAATACTTTTTTTTATGATTTTTTCAAGTAAATAGATCCTAAAAACTGATAGAAAAAAATGGATAGCCATTTGTGCGGTGTGTCTAACTACCTCAAAAAAAATCAAATTTTTTTTGAATGTGTGCAGAATTAGGCCTAGTTTATGAAAATATAACTTATTTTTCATTTGGATCAATGAAAGACAAATTACATGAACATGTATAGGCATGTGTGTTTGCAGTATGTAGTGGCCCTAAATAGGGATAACTAGAAATCAACATAGTTTGAAACCTTTAATTAGTCCAAAAATTATAAAAATAATATTTTTGAAAAGAGAAGAATGTGCTTGTCATAAAGGTATTAAGTTTTTGAATTTTCACATTGAAATTATTAGTGTATTCGGAAATCAAAATTTAAATTTGTTTTTTCATACCTTTCAAAACTTAGTTGTACATTGACAATCCAAGCCATTGGCTCAATAATCCAAGCCATCCCAGAGTTAAAAGGTGTAAGAGTTGAATTCAAATTTAAATACCACAATCATGTTAATAAAGCAATCACATTATTAACTACATTATTAATGTGATCATGTTAATAATGCAATCATGCTATATATTCTCAACACCCTAAAACCTAGATAGGAGCCATTTGACCTAGTAGTCTTAAGATCAAATATTGGTTGATTAAGATTGTTGTTTGGGACCAATGTTCTTATCAAGAATTGATAGAATTTAATGATAATTGGAGATGTATTAATCTATGAATCAATTTATTGTTTCTTTGATGCCAATGTGGTGTGCCATCGAGCCAATATATCCCAAACTGACATTAGATGCACATATTTCCTTAGATGATGCATGATTTCCCCCAATTAAGTATCAAACTAGACTAAATACTTGGTTTTTATAATATGGTGTGAAATTAGAGACCCAATTGGCATCATATAGACATAATTCATTTATTAGGGTTAATTTAATCCTGATTGTGTATTAGATTAAATTAAATATTCAATTAGTTTAATATGGTGTACTATGAAAGCTCGAATTGACATTATATTGAAGGAATTCCTTGTACAGGGACTGATTACTCTTAATTTTAGATTATATTAAATAAATGATTCCACCTAATATTAAGAGTAATTAGTCCCTATACAAGGAATTCCTTCAATATAATGTCAATTCAGGCTTTCATAGTACACCATATTAAACTAATTGATATTAAAATTAACTTCAATTGATATTGGGTGGAAACAGTTAATTACATAGGACATGGTTGTCCAAATTGTGTATACTATTCAAAAAAATATCAAATAATATAACATGGTGTAATTAGAGTCCCAAATGACATTATATAGATGTAATTCCTTGCTTGCAGATTGAGGGTCCCCAATTACATATCATATTGAACCTAAATACTTAATTGGTTCAATAGGGTGTGTAATCAGGGCTAATGAAACCTAGCCAACATTATATGGACAAAACTACATTCATGGTGTTCATTTGGCCCTAATTATGTATAATATAAAAATAAATACATGATTAGCTAAATATAGTTTACAATTGGGGATATCAAAGTTGTAATTGATAGTAGATGTATTCAGTTACTTGCATGAACCTTGGTTGGTCATAATTGCATATTAAACTCAATTAAATACTTGTTTGATTCAATATGTTATGTATTTAGGACCAATATATCCCCTTGCTGACAATATAAGGATGAAAGTTATTACACAAGGCTTGTTTGTACTAAATTTCATATCATATTGAACCAAATATTCTTTTAGTTGAATTTGGTGCATAATCAGAATCCCAATTATTATTAGATGGATATAATTCATTATAGAGGGTTCAATTGGTCCTAATTTCATATTAAATTAAATTAAACTCTCAATTATTTGAATAAGGTGTGCAATTAGGGCCTTAATTAAAATTATGTTGACATAATTCCTTGGGAAAACCTTGATTGGCCCCAACTATGTATCATCTAGAACCAAATACTTGAATGGTTCAATATGGAATTCAATCAGTGCCATGTAAGCCCCAATTTCCATTATATATGAATGTAATTCCTTGCACATGCTCTTTTTGACCAAATTGTATATCAAATTGAAAAAGTACTTATTTTTTATATGGTGAGAACTTGGATCCCTAGTTGATATCATCTAGATGAAATTCATTTCTTTGAGGCTCATTAGGCCCCTAAGACCAATTTAGACCTAATTAACATCCTTTATATATAGTAAGAATTAGGTTCACGGGGATGAACTTGGTTAAAATCACATCACTCATTACCAAAATTAACTTTGAAGGCTCAATCATGATGATGTAGGGGATAATTATTCCAAAATTCACATTCTTTACTTATAAATCTAGTTTCAAGTACCTCAAAATTTCCCCAATGACCATCATGATTGTACCTTACATAACTGAAAACCTATACTCTAATCCCTAATCTCTAAATTTCCTAATTCCTAAACTCTAAACCATAAATATAAACTCTTTAAACCTTAAACCAATAATTTTACCCTAATTTAACATTATTTAGGCTAATAATTAAGTTCACATGGCTTATTTTGGCCTAAATCACATGAATGATTGCCCCATTTAACTAATTCACTCAATCTGCATGATGGCATCCATGGTATAATGACAACCCAGAAACACATTCTATAGTCACATATGGGTCCAAGTGATTCAAATTATCCTCAATTATCTTTGTAGTTGACCTATATACCCTAAACCATATATACATTAAAACTCAAGACATAAACTATAAACCTTAAACATTATACCTTAAATTATAAACCATGAAATTTCCTTATTTACCAATTTTAATTTAGTCCCAATTAACATCCTTTGTAGTAAGAATTAGGTTTGAACATGGAATAGAGAGATTAAATATTAATATATATGTCCTTAAACCTAAACCCTAAATTCCCTAATCCCTAATCCATAAAACATAAATTGTAAGACCTATGCCTTAATTCC
>JARHVA010002046.1:2820000-2859036 GCA_037957365.1 Torreya grandis
TCCCTATTTACCAATAGATTTAGTCCCATTTAACATCCTTTGTATTAAAAATTAGGTTCAAAAATGGTATAAAGTGATTAGAACTTATATACACCCTTAACCCTGAACCCTACCTGTCTTAATCCCTAATCCCTAAACCCTAAAACATAAATTATAATCCCTAATCCCTAAATCGTATGCACTAATGCTTAAATCTCTAATCTGTAATCCCTTATATATATTAAATATAACATGATCATGTTATTTAATAACATGATCATGCTATTATTAATATAGGCAATCCTCATTTATCATTTCCAATCACTAATCCCAAAGATTTTGTTAATAATAACATGATCATGTTATTGTTAATACAAGCTACTCAATGCATTGGATGGAGTAGAACCTTGTAAAACACATAGCATGATCATGTATTATTAATTTAGACTAAGTTAAATTATCAATGACATTTTTAAACCCAAATGGAGAATACTATCCCCCACAAACATTCTTTGTATACTTATGTGAGATCTGTGATACTTGTGTACTTAACCCCACCTTTGAAAAGTTGTCAATTATCCCTTTTGGTGGGTGATAGATCACATTCAAGGAAGAGGTAGATGTTGAAGAACAAAACACCAAATAAAATAGAATATTTAAGATAAAAACATAGGGTATGAATGCAAAAAATTCATGATAGACAAGGTACACACCCTAATCTTGATGAACCAAATACCATAGATAACGAGCCAATTGATAATAATGAATTAAATAATGATGAAATTGACCGTAATGTTATCGTCAATTATCTTTACAATTGACCTTGTGTACCCTAAACCATATATATATATATATATATATATATATATATGTATATGTATATGTATATATGTATATATATATGTATATATATATGTATATATATATGTATATATATATATATGTATATATATATATATGTATATATATATGTATGTATATATATATACATATATATATATACATATATATATATATATATATACATATATATATATATATATATATATATACATATATATATATATATATATATATACATATATATATATATATACATATATACATATATATATATACATATACATATATACATATATATATATATACATATATATATACATACATATATATATATATACATATATATATATATATACATATATATATATATACATATATATATATATATATATATATATATATATATATATATATATATATATATATATATATATAAACTAAGCCTTAGACCATAAACCATAAATACTATACCCTAAATAGTAAACCATAATATTTTCTTATTTACCAATTGATTTAGTCCCAATCAATATCCTTTGTAATAAGAATTAGGTTCAAATGGCATATAATGATTAGAAAAATTATATACATGTCCTTAAACTAAACCCTATGACCTAATCTCTAAGCTCTCAAAGATAAATTATAATCTATATGCCCTAATTCCCAGTACATGATGCACACATACATGCCTTATGATATAACTAATTTTTTCACGAGATGTCATAAAATGCATTTTTTAAACCAATGTTCAAAACTTAGCCTTGGAGTACCAATATAGTTATGCATATGAAGTAAGTTAGGGACAGTTTGAGCCCCTCAAATCTAATTTCATGACTATAAAATGTGATTTGGGTGTTGATCAACTCCAATTTTCCCCAATAATCATCATGATTGTATCTTATATAACCTAAAACCTATGTACCCAAAGCCTTAATGCTTAAATTTCCTAATCCCTAAATTCTAAACCATAAATATCAACTCTTTAAAAACTAAATCAATAATTTTAGTCCAAATTAACATCATTTAGACTAATAATTATCTTTTTTATTGACCATGTGTACGCTAAACCTAACCCCTAAACACTATACCCTAAATTGTAAACCAAAAGCTTTCCCTATTTACCAATAGATTTAGTCCCATTTAACATCCTTTGTATTAAAAATTAGGTTCAAAAATGGTATAAAGTGATTAGAACTTATATACACCCTTAACCCCAAACCCTACGTGTCTTAATCCCTAATCCCTAAACCCTAAAACATAAATTATAATCCCTAATCCCTAAATCGTATGCACTAATGCTTAAATCTCTAATCTATAATCCCTTATATATATTAAATATAACATGATCATGTTATTTAATAACATGATCATGCTATTATTAATATAGGCAATCCTCATTTATCATTTCCAATCACTAATCCCAAAGGTTTTGTTAATAATAACATGATCATGTTATTGTTAATACAAGCTACTCAATGCATTGGATGGAGTAGAACCTTGTAAAACACATAGCATGATCATGTGTTATTAATTTAGACTAAGTTAAATTATCAATGACATTTTTAAACCCAAATGAAATTGAAAATAATGAATTGGTTAATTTTGACGGTTCACATTCAAAGTTCCATGTTTTTTATTTTGTTGATGATGATTCTATGTATGACGCTTCACCCCCCATGAATGAAGAAAATTTGACGGAAACAAATAATGATGAAATTAACCATCAAGAAAATTTCATGGCAATATATAATGAAGAAATTAACAATGAATAAAATGTCATCTCTCCTCTAAACAATGAAAGTAATAATTATTTTGAAACACCCTCTCAAGAACTTCTACCATTACTAATACCTCCAAGAATTGTGTGTAGAAAAGACAAGTACTTAATTGAAGTCGATGAAAATATTTTAGAACCAATGCATAACAAAATATATGATCGCCATTCAAGAAAAATGGTTCAATAAATTTGAGATATTTTCTTTTATAAGTTGAATTATGATAGTCAAAGATGTCAATTATTTATTTCATTGATAAAATTGATTAAGATGATACCTATAATGTACACATTATGACTAAGAACATATAACATGGATGATGAAAATAGTAAAATTATTGAAAATATACATGATGCATATCATACTATCGGCCAAAAATCATGTACCAAATATTATAATGTTGCCTGACATATACTTATAAATTGTGTAGAAAGTGACAAAATAGGGAAAAAATGAATGGTTTCAAAAACAAGTTGAAACTTAATATAAAAAGAAAAAACAATAATGAACCTAATACAAATGAGCTCTGAGTATTCTCTGGTAGACTTCCATGAAAGGACATGGCTATAGTTGATACTTCCAAAGAGTTAATTTCTTAGTTTTAGAAAGACAATACAAGAGTTTCACCCAATGCAAGAGATGTTATGAAAAGAAGAGTTGGTTTTTGTAACTACGAATTGCATCCAAAACATTTATTAGATATGACTCAAACATAATTTTTCTTTAATTTTCTTGAAAAAAATCCTCAAATTTCTATTTGTCAGAGATATTTTGAGATGGAAAAACCTTTTTATGTTAAAATAAATCACACATGCAACACTTCTTGTTGTAGGTAACATGTTGAATTCTCAATACACTGATGTTTTTTGCCATATTTGTTGTACATTTCATACTAACAATATTGTATAGGAGTTCAGCATTGAATTTCCATGAAAATTATCCAAGGAATTTATTGTAACTATCTTTTACAAGAGACCAGATAGACAATTATTTTACGACAAATCATGTTTAAATAGAAATTGCAACATTTGTAGTGGATTACCAAAATTAAAAATATATATCCATGAGGAGGTTACAAGTGCAATTACACAAGAATTAGTTGGTTTAAGCAAATATAAATCAGTGACTTATCAAGTAAAAGATGGCCAAGAATTTAAAATGTGTGAGCTTATTACAAAAAATATACCTATTTTTAAATTTTTTTTCAAATTTAGGGAGAAGATTGTATATGAGTATGCAAGGCACACACATAGGGTTAGTTAGATAAACATTTCAAGACAATCAAGGATACATTCCCACTTGGTTTCATTTTATCAATAATTGATTTTTCTAAAAATTACACTTTCAAACCCAAATGGAAGTTCAATCATAGCATTACAACTCATCACAAGTTGTCATATTCATGCATATAACATTCATGCATGCCCCTGATAATACATAGTAACAATGAAAAATATTAAGGGATTACCATTTCTATATTAGTAGTGATAGATCACATTGTTTAGAGTATGTGCAAGGTTGTTTTTAGAAGTTTTATGAGTAGTTGAGTCAGAGGAACACTACTTTCAATCAACATTACATTTTAACATACAATTGCACATCATAATTCAAAAATACATGAATGTTTTATTGGTTGAGCAAGGTGCATGTTACCACTAGTGTAGAACACATTTATGGTTTCACCTAGGCTGGTCATGGAAAAGGCATGATAGTGCTAGAGCATGTGTGAAAAGATTTATTGCAAGGGAGAAGTTGAAATATAAAGATGGTGTTCATCTAACAGATGTAAAAACTATGGTTGAATGGTGTAATGAGAACATGTGTCAGGGTTCTCAATTAAATTATACTATTTATAAACATCTTTGGTTAATAGAGGAAGAACACTTGGAAAAGTATGAGGATTTTATGACTCTAATGGGTTCAAGTGAACTCTACTCATTTTTTAGATCAAATGCAAGTTCTTAGATGGTTCATATGAGACACTTGGAATGTTTCTACTATGCATGCATGGACCCAATTTAGAATGAGTATGAGTCACAAGAGTGGGTGAATGATTGGAGGTCTAAACCTCTAATTCCAATCAACACATATCAGGTTCCAACAACATTACAACTTACAAATATGGCATCATCAGATGATTTTGACCATGTATCTTATCTAGTACAGCCAAGTAGAATATTTTTCATAATGTACAATTTATTCTCATTATATATCTTCATATTTTCATTAAAATTGATTTTTTATGATACAGGGCATGTTTTCACAGTTATTGTAGATGATGATAATGAATAAGGAATTGATTATTGCTTGTGTTGGTGTGTAGAGAGAAATAAAAAAATTGACTTCCTGAGCTATAGATGGATAAATCATTCACTATCCCACTTGGTTAGTGGTAGTCACTTGAACTTGATTTCAACTACATCCTATAAAATATTTAGATCAATGGTTGTTTAAAGAGTTTGAAATTCATAGGAAGATATAATAGTATTAAAATTTGATTATTGCAATGAATATTCAATTACAAAAATATCATGGAAGGCCATTAAATAGGAAACTATGGAAAGTTTGAGAGTCAGACCATGAAGCTATTTTCGATACTATCAAGGTTAGATCAGATCATAGTGGTTCATTGGATTGAAATATGGAGGTATGTTGACTTTTCAAATGTATATGTAATCAATTTTACCAAATGTTTTTATTTTTTAGGTATTACATATAAATTTCATTTTTAATTACTTGCTAAAGATTTTTTGTAGGTAAGTGGTGCTAGATAAGCTTCCACCTTCACGTGGTCGACATTGTTAGTAAATAAATATATATTATTGAAGTTGAGATAATCTTAGGTTGGATGTAATATAATCTTAGGTTGGACATGATTGAAGCTTAGTAAATGACTTACAAGTTTTATTTTATGGGTATTTTAACTTAGCCTAAAAAATACATTTTTTATAATGGGAGGGGTGTTCTTGAGGCCATAATAGGTGGTGTGTTTATCAATCATGCTTGATGGGAGACCAAGAAATTGTTCCTAGGAATTATCCACTCCCCACATGTGTTGTAAGTGTCATTTTTTAGTCAAGAAGTATCATAACTAGAGTTATGCAACCATAACTTAAACTTTGACAACATTTATTATTAGTGTTTTCGCTCTCTGAAACGGTAGTGGAAATGCACTTCTGAGTGGATTTGATAGGCATGACAATGTGATAACATATAATTTTCCTATATAGACATGATCAAAGTGATATATTAATATGTGGAGGTCCTAAAGTTAGAAATGCCCATTGGAGCTCAAGAAGTTGCTTGTTCACTAACATAAAGTTACATTTTTAGACCTGTCACTACAACTTGTCCAATAGATTGATATCAAAAATTCAATTTGAGAGATTTAAGTTGAGATTAGAGTGCTTAAATAGGTATGGGAGGGATTTTATGGTTCATGTAAATGACTTAAAATTTTTGTTTTATGTTTATTTAATATGAGGCTAACAAATTGCATTTTTCATATATTAGGAAGGGTATTCTTGAGGCCAAAATGGGTGGTGGGTTTATTGATTATGCTTGATGGGAGGATAATAACCTATTAATAGATGTTATCCACCCCTTTTACATGTTGTTAGTGTTAATTTTTAGTCAAGAAGCATGAGAACTAGTGTTCTGCAACCGCAACCTAAACTTTGACAATATTTATTGTCAGTGTTTATGTTCTCTGGAATGGTAGTGAAAATACACTTTAAAGTGGATTTAAACATCATGGAAGTGTGATAAAAATTAAATTTCCTATCTATACATGATCAAATTAATATATTATTAGGTGGAGGTCTTAAAGGTATAAATGCCATTTAGAGATCAAGAAGTTACTTGTTCACTAACAAAAAATTACATTTTTGGACCAATCACTACAACTTATCTAATGGATTAATATAAAATATTCTACATGATTGATCCATGTTATTATTATAGGGATTAAATTTTTATGTAAGGGATTTTATGATTCATGTAAATGACTTACAATTATCATTTTTTGTGTGTTTGAATTTATGATTAAAAAAATTACATTTTTCTTGTATTGGGAAGGGTGTTCTTGAGGCCGGAATGGGGAGTGGGTTTGCCAATCAGTCCTAATGAGAGGCCAAAACCCTAGTCATAGACATTGTTTACCACTCTTTAGATATGTTGGCAGTGTTATTTTTCACTGAGGAAGCATTGGAACTAGATTCTTGCAACCATAACTTAAACTTTGACCACATTTGTTGTCAGTATTTCCACACTCTGGAATGGTAGTGAAAATGCACTTCTGAGTACATTTGAAAGTCATGTTAGTGTTATAAAATTTAATTTTCCTATCTAAACATGATAAAAGTGATAAATTTTTAGGTGGAGGTCCTAGAGATAGAAATTCCAGTTAGAGCTCAAGACGTTACTTGTTCACTACCACAAAGTTGCATTTTTGGACCTATCACTACAACTTGTCTAACAGATTGATCTTAAAGCTTCCACCTAAGTGATATAGGGTGAGATTCAAGGGATTAAATAGGTAGGGTAGGTATCTGGTGACTCACATAAATGAATTATAATTTTTTTTATGCTTATTTAAACATAGGTTAAAAAATGCATTTTTCTTATATTTGGAAGGGTGTTCTTGAGGTTGGAATGGGTGATGGGTTTATCGATAAAGACTAATGGGAGGATAATAACCTATTAATAGATGTTATCCACCCCATCATATGTGTTTGAAGTGTCATTTTTCACTCATCAAGCATCATAGCTAGAGTTTTGTAACCACAACATAAATTTTGACAATTTTGACAACGTTGACAACTTAAACTAAAAACCTAAAAACTTAATGTGTAATTGAACTATGGACCTATTAATATATTTGAAAACTTTGACACTTTTGGGAATTTTGACAACTTAAACTACAGACCTAGAAACTTAATGAGTAATTGACCTATTAGGTGGTAGTAGAAACTTAATTGACCTATTAGGTGGTATTGATTAATTGACCTATTGATATAGAAAGTGACTTGTTATGGATTATCCATTTAGTGTATGTGATTGAATTAGTTTAATGTTATCCTTGAATTACCTTGAGGCCATGAATATGTTGTCATTTGTGTAAGGTTTTTGGTGGATGAATAACTGTAGGTGGTAACTAAGAAGTGATTATAGGTCATAATTAAGGAAGGGATCTTGGAATGATTCTACCAGGTTGGTAAAGTGTGAGTCATCATGATATTAGTTTTGAATGTGTTTAACCTATATAGAAATATATAGAAATGAGTAAGACATTTCTATATGGATAACTCAATAAAAAGGGTTGCCTCTGCCCATATACCTTATTTTACCTATGATAGTCTAATATGAAAGTAAATGGTTATTTCTCATGAAGGGAGTATGAATTCGGTTTAGATAATGATATATAGATTAAGAATTATCATTGAGGTGGAAGGTTATTTGTTTTATATACAAATTATAATGGTAAATAATCAACATACAACCCTCTAGAACAAAGAAACCCTAACTATACCATGTTTTAGGTTAACAATCACATTGTAAAAGGAAGTAAGAGTTGTTTCATAATATTTTCAAGTATGCCATTGAATATATGGAATTTTAATCAGGTCCATCATAAAATTAGGTTTTTAATCTCTTATAAGATGTATGTGATATTTTAAATTGAACTTATACTCCATCTTGTTATCACAGGGTTGTAGGGTGCCTTGTTGTGCACAATCAAGATAGAGAGGAGAGAATTTTATTATATAAATATGTATGCTAATGGATATAATGGTTTGTATTGTTTTTTTTAGGTGTAAATAATGTAGTTTTAATTATAAATTCCATTAATATATTCATTGACACTAATTGATACATAAACCCTTTTGTCACAATCCTAAATAAGACTCAAAAAACTATGTTTTGATGGTTAGAAGAGAGAATAAAGAAAATGAGACGTATCACCTATTTTAGAAGGTGATTATGGTAAAATTAGACCTATATATGTCATTTTATAACTTTGAAACTTTTTATAACTCAATATATTCAATTATATATCCCCTTAGCTAGTGCAAAAAACTGACTAGGGTTTCAAGAGTAAAAACCGCATACAAAGAGTTTTAAGCCTTAAAATTTAATAAAACTTCATAATATGACATGATTTGATGTATTTAAAATAATAAATTTGTTTTGGTGTGGTTTGAGGCTGTAAAATATAGATTTGGTGATTGTGGATTTAATATAGGGCTTATTAGGCCTAATTAAAGGGTGGTTTATAAATGAAGTGTGGTATAGGAGTGGATTTAGGTCAAAAAATTTGACAAACACATCTATAATGAGATATAGGATAGATATAAAAGGTTTTAAATCTCCATAAGACTTGATATATTTCTCAAACCAAGAAAATTTGTACAAAAAAGGCTACAAGCCTAAGGAGACCATTAGAGCCCTATATGTGGAATTGAATGTTGAAGTGTGTTTGAGCACTTGTAATAGGTTAAGGTAGGTGTTATTTTATGATATAAGAACATCTATGATGGAATACTAACTCTTTGAGACCTATATCGAGTTTTAGTACTTGAAACCTAAGAGGATTGCCTAGTGAGAAGATAGTGAAAGAGTGAGAGGATGTTTGTGAATGGAATGCATGAAATGATTTAGATAATGAATGTGAAAGGTTTGTAAGAGGTATAATGACATAAATAAGTGTATACAAAGTTTAAAATAATTAGATATAAGATAATAAGGCCGTTAATCCTAAGTGATAAGACTATCATTAGTCATTTCCATTACACATAATGAAATAAAAACTTTAAATTTAAAAAAATATGGGAGATATAAGATTTATACAATTGAAAATAATAAATTTTTAATCTTAATTTGTGTAAAAAATTAAATACAAGATCCAATAGATAATATTTTGGAAGATCAAAATAACACTATACAATAACACACAATGAAATTAAAAATGAATATAAATTAGATAGATTGTCATGGTAGGCATACAATACAACCACATGTGTGCAATGTCAATAATACATAGATTGCCATGATAGGTATAAAAAAATTACATCTAAAAACATAGTATCTAATGTTGGGTGAATGTCATATGTGCATATATAATGCCAAAAATGCAAAAATTACCATATAGGCATACAAAAAGTACATCTCATGTGTAAGACATCCTATTCATCTAAAATCCTCCCTCTCTTTGCCTTCCTCATATAAGGCTCTCCTTAGTATGCCCTGATAGTAGATGGATACCCCTCTAATGCCTTGAATTGCTCCAATGTCTGAATGTAGGTCCTACACTCATATCTAGCTTATACCTAAGCATATTCAAATATAAGAATTATTAAAAAATTAACATAAAATACATTAAAATAATTTTTAACAAATTAATTATAAACTAAAATTATAAAACATTTAGACATGCACTTATTGAAACTTCATAATCCAGCTCAGTCTATTTTTCATGCTCAAACACGTTAATGGCAAGCTCAAATATTCAAAAAGCCATCTCAGATATGGGAGGAATATGAGAAGTTGTCTTACTAATCATCTGATTGGGACTATGAGATGTCATAAGACAAACCAGAATACATAATACATTTACATAAGTTATATTACACCCAAGTAGATGTACTAAAATTATTAAAACTATTTTTACAATTCAAATTATAATAAGTAATATATACCTCTATCAACACTTGTGCAGATGATATTGCAGTAGTAATGCCTATGTCTACCTTAGCTCGTAGAGAGGAAGGAGTGTTTACTCCAGCCATCAACTATTCATGTAAATAAGGTCTCACTTAATTTTATATAAATTATCAAATCTTATATATGGAAACCATGCACATCATGAAAAGATAATGTAAACCAATAATCATGGAAGTGTAACTACCATACAACATGCATATCATAAAAAGACATTGTAAACCAAGAATCATGGAAGTACATAACTACCATACAACATGCATATCATGAAAAGATAATGTGAACCAAGAGTCATGGAAGTGTAACTTCCATACAATTTGCAATGGCCAAGAATAGTAAGTAGTTTGCATGTTGGAAGTAATATAAAAATTGTAATACATGTAGGAAGTGTGAATGGAAGAGTAGGAGGTGGAAAGAATAGTAACACTTTGAAAAGGCAAATTTAGGGAGACAAAAGGAATAAGAGACATATCAATAACTCTATCCTTACTCATAAAGCTTCTTTAGATAGATTAAAATAAAATTATATATTTACTAGGGAAAGGTTGAACTACACATATATGGCCATCATCCTTATATTATATGTGTGATGTCAATCATATATATATATATCACATTCATTTATAAGAGATGGATGACAAGTGATTTATGGGAAAAAACCCAACCAATAGAAAGGGGCACAAGCCACGGTGAATCCACCTATTGATTAAGGTGTGTGTAAATAACATTCTACCAATAGGTTGAGGAAGGGAGGTCCTTATCCAATATATCAAGTTTTAGTCATCTAAATATATTGTCTTATTTGGGCTCAAGAGAACAAAATTGGTAAATAGTTTAGATGTCAAATTGGAGTAAATTACAAGGTGTAATTATTGAGGCTAACTCATATTTTAGTACCAACACAAATAGTGGTTCTCCCCCCAAACTAATCTATCACCTTAAATTATTATCTTTTAGTATAATTGTAAGGTGTATTAAATAGATTGAAGAGCATGTCCTTGAATTGGGATTTAGGTGAGGAAGTTTACATAGTACAACCAAAAGGATACATAGTCCTAAAGAGCCACCATTGGGTTTGTAGGGTTTTCAAGTCATTATAGGAACTTAGGCATGCTCCACAAACCTATTACAATAAAATAGATCAACACCTCCAAGATTATGGAAACAAAAAAGTCTTTATGATCTGAATTTACATGTTAAAAGTGATGATGATAAAATAGTGATATTCATTATCTATGCTGATGATATTTCCATGATAGGTAGCATGGCCACTACACTTCAGCAATTAAAAAACTAATTTATGTTCTAATTTTGACATGAGTAATTTAGGCCTCTTATATTATTATTTAGGCATAGAGTTTTAGAAATTTTATCATACTATATGTAGGACAGTTAAAAATATGCCAAATCACTTTTGGAAAATTTCATGACGAGAAAGAACAATCCATCAACTAAAGTCATGTATATTTATTATCTATAGGCAACATTACAAGTAGATTTGTGTGTGTGTGTGTGTGTGTGTGTGTGTGTGTGTGTGTGTGTGTGTGTGTGTGTGTGTGTGTGTGTGTGTGTGTGTGTGTGTGTGTGTCTTATACAAATGTTGGGTACAAAATTATAGATGGGAAAGAGCGAAAAGGGATTGTTTGTGTTTACCCATATCAAAGATGAGGAAGTAAATGCTACATGTGTAGTCATGTTAGGTTTGTGTCCTTATGGTTTTAGATTCAATATGGTCATAGGAATTTTAGTTTGCATTATTAAGAAAGAAGTATATGAACAAGAATCCTATTTAATAAGATATTATCACTTCCATGCTAACTTCCACTAGAAAAATGGTTGTATATTCATAAGGAAGTTTCAAATATTTTGTGGCAAAATGTGCTTCGTGCTTTCTTCATAAATAATGTCCTATCCCTAGAATAATGAAATAGATTTCTTGTCAAATAGTATATTGACCTTAGGTAATAGAAAGAGAAAATGTACCATATGGGTAATGGGTATAAGATATAAATACAATGTCTACATCCTTAATTAGTGAACTTGTAAGAGCATTATAGGATGTTACTCTGAAGGGAGCATGGTCCAACATAAGACCATTCATGACTTTTAAATTTTTGGTTGTGTTAATTTTGCATTAATTCTTAAAAAGAGAAGTAAATTAGCTGCAAAGAGCAAAACATATATGTTTTTTGTGTTATGTCTATTGTTAATGATTCACATTTCTTCTCTTTCACCTTAAATTCCCTTGTTATTATCACTCATTTTCAAGGGTAACATGTGGATTTATGTATAATGGTAATGGTGACATAAGAGAAAATGAGAAGATGACTATATTGAACTTAGAAACTTCATTTTCAAGATAGTGTTACCTAGAAAGACTCCTAGATAAGTTTTCTTCATTTTATAAGTATCCTCATGGCATGTGAACTACTATTATCTAATATTGAATGATATTATTCATGGGATTTTTGTGGTATTTTTAAAAAGTACTTATAAAAGTAACACTAATCCCATTCTCATAGCTTGCAACTATTGTGGTTCCTCTTTAATGGTTTATGATACCTCATAACAACTTCTAAAGGTTCACAATACCCCTAATCTACCCATCTTAAAAATTTATGGATAGGTGTGTTTGTATATAAGGAAGAGGATTTTAAAGGTTTAAAATTGATTTGAGTCCATATGGTACAATTTCATAGTCAGTAGCCTTTAATTAGGCCTAGGAGACCTAATTAGTCCTGAGGGGTGTTGTGTTAGGTTTTCTCCAAAGAGAGTTAAATTATGAAAGTCCCTACATGAGATATGTGATGTAAAGGGGTATCTAAATGTGGGTATGATTTAGTTTGGAGCTTTTTCGTTTACTCAGAACAAGGAGATTTGCCTAAAAAATGGGCTAGTAGAGTTTCACATTGAGGACAAACTCATAGTAGAGTTTCCTCAAAAGATATAATGGGACCTTATGGTTATTACACGGTGGATAATCAAAGACCATCCACCATCTATCCTAAAAATTAGTTGTTTTTAATTTATGTACACAACAATGGATAGGAAAATATTTAGCAGTTATGAGAAATGGGGCATTGGTGGTTAGGTCGATGAATAGGACACAAATAGAGGCTTTTGAAATTTGTTTATTCTTGACATGAAGTTTTGATAATTTATCAACATAATATGCCCTAAAAGTTATACTTATATCGGGTCTATCTATCAATTTGACATGTTATAGATTCAATTTGACCAAATAAGGTCTTTAAAGAATAAGATAATTGGGTGTAGTAGGGGTTGACCAAAGTGGGATCCCTCATTCTACCGATTAAGTCCTCAATTTCAATTTTATTTCCCACAATGTTGTCAATCAGAATATCTTGACTTCCAAAGGGTTTTGAGGAACTACAGGATGGTTAGGTGGAGAGATAGGAGAAGGAACAAGAGGATTTTTTTTAGGGTTAGGAGGAGGATGAGAAACAAGAAGGTTTTGTGGTGGGTTAGGAGGGTAAGTGGGATGGGTTGTTAAAAGATAGATTAAAATTAAAAACTAGGGTTAAATAGAGAAGATTTTTATCATTTACTTCTCCTACATGGTGACATTATCGATCAACAGGTTCGTAGGATGAATTTGGTAACTTTTTCGTACTCTCTAGTGTATTCCATGTAAAATGTGATCATGAAAGATAGAAGAGAGGAAAGAAACTTGAATGTAAAATGAGAATTTTGTATTTAGGTTTTAATTTTTTTTTTGATACACAGGTAATGTAATCACATTATTAATGTCATCATGTTATTAAAAATGATAATAATGTGATCACGTTAATAATGTGATCACATTATTATTTAATATAGCATGATCACATTCTATAATAATGAAATTGTGTTGTGGCTCGATAATCATCAAACCATAATTCAAATAATGCAATCATGCTAATTAAATAATACAATCACATTATTAATTAATACGATCACATTACCCGAAATGTCCATGGAATTGTCATCCAACTCTGTGCACTTACCCATTTTAATATGTATTCCATCTCTTAATATTATCATAGACAACATTTCAAATAATACCTCCACACTCTAAACATGTTTCTATTACATACATGACTAGAATTAACATGTTTGCATAGAGGTGCAATGTCAAATGTGAAGTTATTTAATCATAGCACTAAATCTTGATCTCTCTTAAATGTTTGTGTATCAACTTAGTTGTAAGTAATGTAAATATGCAAGAAAAATAAACAAACACAATAACTAAAAAAAGAGATACACAATATATATCCTAAAAAAACTCAATGTGAGAGAACTCCATCAATAATAAAGCCAAGCTTCCTTATATCCACTATGTTCTACATTTTACAAGCTTTATCACCTCCTGAAATTACAAGCAAAATAACATCATATACTCATAGTGACCTCTACAATATTCAATTTACAATTTTCCTCTCATGGAAGGAATACTACTAAACTCAATCGTATCAACTATATAGTTATAACTACTGAACTCAACTCAGTTGTGTAGTCTTCTTCTTTGAATGGATCTCTTATTTTGGTTATTCTTTGATCTTTTTTCTATTTTTTTATTTTTCTTCCTATTATCTACCTTCCAAGACCTGTATTTAACTTTTCTCGATGTTAGAAACCACCAAAAATTTGACTAATTCACTAAAGTGAATCCAAACATCAAAAAAAAAAAAAAAATCTTCATATTCCTACGCCGAAGGTCACCAATGGTGGTTGTGATGATGAGTAGTCAGGGTTTTAAGATCACCTAGGAAGAAAGTTTATTGACTTCAAATAATCATAACTTTTCCATATGACCTCTAAATGACATGTCATTTTTACACTTGTCTAATTTTTAAAGAGGAATAAAAATATGCAATTAAAAATTACTTTAAAAAAAACACATGTTATATTATCTTGTACAATAAAAACTAGTAATTTTTAGCTCTCATTATTTCACAAATTACTCATATTTAACAATTGGTTGTTTTACCAATTGAGTTGGATGATAAACATGATCAATTTTTTTATCAGAAAAGGGAAATTTCAAATCTATTGCATATTTAGTTGAGTTATTAGTGGATGACAGGCCACTACATATGCTTTGTAGAGGCCTTAAGAAAGAGGAAATAATTAGATCCAGGACTGTGTTTAATATGAAGTTATAGATGGAAGAGATTAATAACATAGAATCAAGTGTTACCATGAGGATGAAGAAGTCCTTCATGAAGAAGAGATTGATGACAAAGTTGAAGATAAAAATGCAATTGATTCCACCCATGAAGGTAATATTTCTCCCATAAGGCATGAAGAACATGGAGCTGGGAAGAGAAATAAATATCACATGGGTGCTAGTTAAAATACCACATGTAAATGGTTTTATTGGACATGGTGACTTGATACCAAAACATTAAATCCACTCTTACAATTTGAGTTTTAAATAGAACATCATTCTTGATATGGTAGAATGTAGTGGAATAATAGCAAGGGAAGAGGCCATTTTAAATTTGGCAAAGATATGATTATGTAGCTCTGTAGAAAGAAATGTGATGTGGTCTTTTCGTTTCATGTTAAAATGTACTGAAATGATGATTCTATGGAGACATCATTTTGGATGGGATAATATGTTTTACGATAACTACAACACATAAAATTCAAACAAAAACAAGGAATAAATTATATTAGTTTTTTGTTTTTTTAATTGTTATATAAAAGTAGGTCATTCAGTTCATGGGCTTAGTCACACACTTACCTAGTTGTCCAGATTGGATTTAGACTTGTTCTAGAGGGTGACAAGGCTTGACTATTCCTATGACACTCAACATTTAGCACTCAACTACATTGGCATCAATATACATAAGGTGAAAGCCTTATGTTCTCATTTGAAATGCAATAAAGAAGGGACTGAGGTCTGTGTTGGGCTAGTTGTGTCATGGCGCAACTCTCTTATTCAAGGCATTAGGTTAGTGCAACAATAGTTGTGCATTTATAGGCACAAGCGTTTATTTTCCATGGGTTCAATGACATTCAGGTGCTTGAGGACTAACTAGGTGTCAGGTTAAGGGACTTAGGCATAGTCTTGTGCTTAGGTGTAGGTATCATTCAGGGTGCAGGGTTTCAACCACACTTAGACATTTCCTATCATGGGTGCAAGAGCCATTGCTAGTATTAGCGCTGCCATGAATGAGCTAGGTTAGAAACCTATGATAACTCAATATACATTCGATCAAATAGAGAAAACATTTATCCATTAGATGTTTATGCAAAGAATTATTCATTAAATATATTAAACAACAATACATGCATAGTCCATATAAACTAAGCAAAGGTTCAACATAAGCTGCTAAGGCCCAAGCTCACAAGTGAGCTTGGGAACTACAAAGGGGAGCATAAAAAAGCATCTTGATTTAAATCCTATTGCTAAATGCAACTATCTAGCATTATTTCCCTAGAGATTCACTACTTAGTTCATCTCTTCCTCTCCAAATGAACTCGTCTTCCTTTTATAGGCTTCAGAACATCCTAGGATCATGGGGAATGGAGCATGTTGATTACTACGCTAGTTTTGGAGGTACACATCCCACCACCTCCACTACGCTTGTCTTTAATGGCCCATCATTGTCTCATACACCCACTTCTCCATGATGATTAATTCAAAAGGAATCACTTGTCTTTAATGGCCTGTCATTGTCCCATGCACCTACTTCTTGATTCTAATTGGAGTTGTTAGCCGTCAGCTAGTTGGCATTGCTAGAAGATAAAATAACAATCACCCTCCATGATTACCTCACACCTAGGTGTTTTTTGAGTTGGCACAGATCCACTACTTTCTTTTAACTAAAGAGGGGTAAAATTTTTATTGAAAGCAACACCAAAAAATAAGAAGATTACATAGTTTTATAATGGTCCACAAGTTGGACCAGCTCTTGACAAAGATTAGGGGGAAGCCCCATAAGTTCCTTAATATTCCATGTTGGCCCCTGTTCTGAGGCCCATTTAGCTAGACACTATGTAACACCATTCCAATCACAAGGAATGTGCACAAAAGACATAGAGTCCAGCGTCTCACATAACTGACATATTTTTCAAACAACTACAGCCAAATGCCAGTCCACTACCACATAGTCATGTTTATTTAGAATGTTGACCACCACCTGTGAGTCAGTCTCACAGACAATGTTACTCCATCCATGCTGGTAACAGTGCTAAATTACAACTAAGATGGCCGACGCTTCCATAAAATTGTTAGTATGATGCCCCTTGTGGGTAGAAAATAAAAATTGGATATCTCCCGAGCTATCACGCCCAACACCTCCAATCCCTGCTGCTCCCAAATTTCCCTAAGAAGAACCATCCGTGTTTACTTTCAGCACACCAATCGTTGGGGGTGTCCATCTCCCCACCTGATTGACAGGGGCCGCCTGCTGTCTTCTGTCATGCACCAAGCGAGTGGAAGGGGTGCAGGTCGCAACGCTGGGGAGAGTAGGGGATAGGTACGACCAGACCAGAGCATCAGCCAAATTCATCATAGCCCCCACATTGCACTTAACTCAGAGAGTTTCATATAGGGAGTTAAGGATTTTTTCCCAAATGCTCCTGAGTTCCATGAAATTTTATTGAAAGATCCTCCTATTTTGCTCCAGCCATAGCTGCCACAAGATGGACGGGCCAGTGATCCAAGCAATCTGAAAAAGTGAAGTCTTTGAAGGGGAGTGGCCCAGCCAGTTCTAGAAGTCTATAAGAGAGGAAGCATGCCAATAGGAAATGCCCCACACCCCCCACCATAGGTGCCATAGCTGTCTGGCAAATGGACACTGGAAGAAAAGGCGCGCCATATTTTCCTCACTACTCCAACACAAGACACACATTGACGATCCCTAGAATCCCCGCTTGCAAAGATTATCCCACGTGAGACACCTGCTATAGACAAGGATCCAGAGAAAAAAATTGTACTTAGGCCAAGAAAATTGATTCCACCCTTTCTTATACCAAGGGAACTCCCCATAGCCAAAACATTGCTTAATTAGAAATAGGTACCCAGAGGAGACTGAGAATCTCCCTGAAATGGCACCACCTCAAGCTAGAACATCTTGATCCTACAATG
Source organism: Torreya grandis (assembly GCA_037957365.1). Classification (NCBI taxonomy): domain Eukaryota; kingdom Viridiplantae; phylum Streptophyta; class Pinopsida; order Cupressales; family Taxaceae; genus Torreya; species Torreya grandis. The sequence continues at coordinate 2,838,415 of JARHVA010002046.1, forward strand.
AGCTACATCCTCTTGAGGCCAGGATCTAGGAGAGCTCCATTCGGTCCTCCAAAGTGCCCCCCTACGGCCACTCAGAGGGGCTTTTCCACCTACATCCAACCGCTGTACCAAGACTAAAAGGCTCCTTGTAATGCACCATCATGGTCCACCCCATAGAAAGGAATGAATCACAGAGGGGCTGAAGATGAGGGTGAGAAGATAAGAGCAGTGGTGCCCCATCCCAGGAGTCACTCCAAAAGAGAGCCCTAGTGCCATTGTTGCAGATCCAAAAAAGACTATGCTTTACATGCTGAGCACCCCTCTTGAGGGTATCCTAGACTAAAGACCCTCTTCCCTCCAGAGGGAGTCTAGGAATATCAATCGGATCAACTCTTGGATAGTACTTGTGAGCCAAGATGTGGGCCCATAGGTGAGAGGGCTAGAACACCAACGCCAATAAAGTTTGGCCGCTAAAGCTTCACTGCATAAGATGGCTGAGCGTAGGCCAAGCCCACCATCCTTCTTCAGGGAGCACATAGTGTCCCAATTGATAAGACTCCACTTAGTGTGCTACAGGTTACTGCTCCAAATAAATTGGCGAGACAAAGCATCAAATTCCTTAAGAAAATACATCGGAGCTGCCTGCACCATACTACAGTAGATGGGAAGGGCTTAGATAACCGATTGCAGAAGTGTCACTCTCCCAGCCATCGTGAGCCACCTGTGAGACCAATGAGTTACTCTTCGCTTAATCTTATCCAGCACCTTCTGCCAGAAGAGTCTAGGCTGCCTACCAACCCCAATGGGAATCCCCAAATAAGTCATTGAAAGAGCTTGAATCTAAAACCTCAAGATAGTAGCAATCCTCTATTGGATAGGCACCAGAGTATTGAAAAAAAAAGATAGAGGACTTGTGCTCATTAATTTTCTACCCTTAAGCATCTAGATAGGTGTCAAGGGTAAGCCTAAAAGCTTCCACTTCTCTGATCCGAGCTTTCCCTGCCAAAGTTGTGTCATCAACAAACTGGAGGTGGGTCAAATTTGGCAATCCATATCCCCATTGCCAACCCTGTAGAATATTTTGAGATAATTAGGCCTTGATAAGGTGGCTGAGCCCCTCCGCCAAAATGATAAATAGATACGGGGATAGCGGATCTCCTTGGCGAAGACCTCTAGAAGCACCAAAGAGCTATGTGGGTTCTTCATTTATAAGAACCGAGAAAGGAGTAGTAACACAGCTCAGTACCCAGCAAACCCATGCCTGATTGAATCCAAAAGCCAGTAGAAATTTTTGTAAGAAGCTCCACTTGACTCTATCATACGCCTTGGCCATATTGAGCTTCATGAACATAGCCCGCTCCTGAGATGAACTCATTGAATGGATAGCCTCAGAGGCAATAACCACTCCATCTAGGATTTGTCTACCTGCCACAAAACCCCCTTGTTCTTTCGATATTACTGTGGGGAGAGTGAGCTTAAGTCTCTCAGCAAGGAGCTTAGTAATAATTTTGTAGGTCACATTACAAAGGGCAATAGGCCTAAAGGAATCCAACTGGATAGCCTGTTCTTTCTTAGGAATCAGGATTAAGAAGGTGGCATTCAAATCTTGGAGCATCTCATGGTTGCAATAAGATTCCTGCACCACATCCAAGAGGTCATACCTGATTGTATCCCAAAAATCCTAGAAGAATTTAGTTGGAAATCCATCTAGACCTGGCACTTTGCCTTTGCACAGGCTAAAGACCACCCCTTCCAATTCAGTCATACCAATAAGTCGCATAAGGGCCTCACTCATTTTCGGTGTCACCATAGAAGGAATGCAAGATAAAATAGTATTCTCAGTAGGCTCCGCTGGAGGCTCAGTATCTAAAAAAAGAGCTGAGAAAAAGTGAACAACTTCTTTGGATATGGCTTGCCTAGATGCTAGCTGTGTTCCATCCGTAGACACAAGAGAGGTGATAAAATTCCTATTGCGTTGGCCCTGAGTAGACTTATGGAAAAAAGCTGTATTTCTATCTCCCTCCTTAAGCCAATCCACACGCGCCTTCTATTTCCAATAAATTTCTTCTCGGAGTTCCCATTCAGCAAGATCAATTTCAGCTTGGGATTCCGCAGTTCGAAGAGCTTCTAATAGACCAAGATCCCGAATCTGCCTAGTGACCACATCCAGGGGATTTGGAGCCTCCTTCTTCATTGAGTGAAGATTACCAAAGCAAGTTTTGTTCCAGTATTGTAATTTCATTTTAATGAACTGTAGCTTTTTTGCAAAGGAGAACATAGTTGTACCATATGCCAGGCCTCCCTGTTCCCACCATTGCGCTATCAAGTCATGAAGAGAAGGGGCGCCCAACCACATCAGCTGGAACTTGAAAAGAGGCTTTTTCGGACCAGCAATATGATTAGTGGAGATTTTGATAGGCCAATGGTTGGATCCTCTCCAGTCAATAATTTTTGATGCAAGAGAACAAGAGCTAGATCACCAGAAGCAAGAAACTAAGAATCTGTCCAGGCGTTCAGAGATGGCAGCAATACCAATTCTCCTGTTGTTCCAAGTGTAGCATCCATTGAGTGGTTTCACATCAGACAGGTGTAAAAGATCAATGTTTTGCTAGAGAAGCTCCGAAGTCGGGCCCAAGCATGCCAATCCTCCCCTCTTCTCCTCCAGGCTAAGCACGGAGTTGAAATCCCTAGCTATAATCCAAGGCAAGAAAGGATGGCAACTTCTGACATACCTAATATGTTCTCAGAGCTTGATCTGTCCTGGGAGCTCTACCAATGCATAAACAGTAGTAATAAGAATCACCTCGCCAGTCTCAACAGAAGAAGCTATCATTGAGAGCACCGAGGGGGATGCCATCTAGTGAAGTGGATTTACTTTGTTCAGATCCCAACAAACTGCTAGGCCTCCGAAACTCCCTAGGGCGCCACCACCCATTATAAAAAATGTATTTTTTTAGGCTAAGTTAAAATACCCATAAAATAAAACTTGTAAGTCATTTACTAAGCTTCAATCATGTCCAACCTAAGCTTATATTACATCCAACCTAAGATTATCTCAGCTTCAATAATATATATTTCTTTACTAACAATGTCGACCACGTGAGGTGGAAGCTTATCTAGCACCACTAACCTACATAAAATCTTTAGCAAGTAATTAAAAATAAAATTTATATGTAATACCTAAAAAATAAAAACATTTGGTAAAATTGATTACATATACATTTGAAAAGTCAACATACCTCCATATTTCAATCCAATGAACTAGTGTTAAATGTGGATATATCCTATAGGAACAGGTTTTAAAATAGAGGTATTGGCTAGTATAATTTCCATTTTATAGTGAACTAAACCTTATACATATTTTAGGTATCCTTGTTTTAGTATCCTTCATAAAAAGCATTGGGAATCCTTATATCAATATGCCTAGGGAAGTCGCCTAATGATGAAAATAGGATGGGAGACGAACCTCTATTATTTATATATTTAAATATGCACTTAAAATCTTATGAAAATTTGTATCTTACATTTATTAAATTAAAAATTATAATATATTTGTTATTTTCTAGTTATAGCCTTTGAAATGTATAATTCGTTTAAATTGATATGGGTAAATTTGAGGGTTTTGGTAGGATCCCACAACCCAACAAGAGGAAATTTTATAGAGATCGAAGATCAAAAATAGAAATGAGACATAAAATGGGGTCTGGTAATAAATAATACAATCCCAACAAGGAAAATTTAAAGTAGGATAAGAAGAAAATACAAACCAAAAATACCAAAAGAATGTACACACAATAAAAACTAGGGTGAAAAGTCAGTAACAAAATTGCAATCCTTTAACAACTATTATGTTAAAAACACACAATCTCATGATCACCTCCCAACTAACACCCAAAAACACCAATCATAATAGAAATAGAAAGATTGAGAAGAAAAGACAAGCTAAGTCACTCGCAGGCGGGGATCAACCTTCTCTTAGAATGGAAATATTTCAACTTCTTATGCGATCTATATCTGATAAGACCTTTAGCTTGCTAAGACAATGTTTCATCTAAGGCCTTTTATCTTAGAATGAGTGCCTAAGTTATCGTTAGGGAACCTGATTAAAGTTTGAATAATAAAAAATGGCCTTGGATAATCAAAATTGTCTCCAAAGCACCTATATCCAAGATCCCTCCTAAAGAATTGAAATGTATAAAAATTACTTGGAAATAATTATGTATAATTTAAACAATGTATGTAGACATTTACAACCTTACAGTTTCTTGTGAAAGTTGATTTAAAGAAAAGAATGAATAATTATTCTTGTTCATGCTTCCAAAAGAATTGAAAATATCCATTACATCAGTTTATTATTTATCTTAGGAGTTAATCATACATGTGTGAAGAAGTTTGATTGAAAGATGCTTTTATCAAGTATGCACACTTAAGGGCCTAAGTCTTGTTACCAATTATTAATTTTATAAGTAATTTATTTTGACCTAACTTTTCCTAAATTATATTTAGTGCATGATAAAATCCTTCACAATTGCATATAAAATTACATTATTGTTAGGAGCTTTGTAACTCAAGTTATAATTTTTTCGAAGCTAAGTCTATGAAATTGAATTTATTCCCTTTATAAAATAGGGTCGCATAGTGGCTAGCCCCTACCTTTTGCCTTCGTATTGAAAATTATCTATCTTTTATATTGATGTTATGTTTTTATTGACAATTATCTAGATTTTAGTTGACAATTATCTACTATAATTCATAGTCTCAAGGAAGGTCTTCCATTCTACTTTTAATGTATTTTAAGTAATTATAAAAACATATAACCCCATAAAAATTACACCCCCTACAGTTTATAATATGGGGATGAATGCATACATTCTAGCTAGGGTTCAATAAAAAACATAAATCTATCCTTTGCTTACAGTCTTGAAATGCCATTATCAATATTTATCTTAAGTCAAACACTAGTGGAAAAGGCTTTAAAAACACCAAACAAGATGTTTATGAGAGTTATCAATATGTTTAATGTGGATTTCATGGTTCCGATAATAGAACTTCTGAGGTAAGGAAGAGTCATAGATACACATAACATGTTGCATGAGATGTCAAAGGTAAGTTTCATGCTTGACAATGCAATGTACACAATGGTTATTGATGGGCACTATAAAAATGATGATTTAGAAATGGATTTGAAGTTATTCAATGAGATGTAGCATAGTGGTTTGGTGCTTGATGTCATCCATTATAATGTGCTTATCAATGGGCTTTGTAAGAAAGGTCAAACATAGAATGCATACATGCTTCTAAAAAAAATGATTCGTAGACACTTTAATTCATGGATATCATAAGAAATAAAACTCATAAGCATCTCATAAATTACATGAGGAAACTAGATTCATTTCAAACTTTGCACTTACACATGACTGATAAAAAATATAATTAATAATACCATCAATATCAAGTGATTCATAACAATTATATATATATATATATATATATATATATATAAGATTCATAAGCCATGAGTATCAATGTAAACCAAATATATATGTTATGAATCTTATATATATATATATATATATGATCCATAACATATATATTTGGTTTACAATAATACTCATGGCTGTACTCGAAGGTTAGTATGGGATACAAAGATGCTTTGGCATCATTTACAAACTTCTTTTAAGAGAAACTTAGGCAATTTTTTTTGTAAATTTTGGATGCGAAGACCATAATGAAATAATGTCAGTCAAATGTAAAACTTGATAGTTTTGTGTTGGTTTTGAATTTCAATGTTCAATGTTGGAGGGTTTTAAAATAACTTGCATGTGTAGGGGCTCTTTCAATCTTCGACCTTCTTTGACAAATAGTTACCTTCTTAGCTGACTAAAGGTTTTGAATTATCTGGTAAAAGCAGGGGAGGTCAGGTTTTTAATTTTTTCTACAAGAATTACATGCACCAATCCATGTCCTTAGAGGCCAGAAGAAGGGTAAAAGCTAGACCACAATAATCTGGGAGTATTTTTTAAAGAGGTATGGGGAAAAACACTAGAAACTGCAAATTTGCATGGAATACTAGGTTCCTTGGCCTATGCGACACTGTCATATGGCATATTAGACTGCATGGGATTTGCTTTTTCCTTAGGTGTTTATTTTTACCTTCGCCAAATACATACCTTTTTAAAAGGATTTAATTTGCGGACCTCTCTGTTCCTACTCTCCACCAATGGCATAATTCCTCGGCCGAGTTATCTCTGGCACCTTCTCAAAGTTGCGCCATTGGTTTAATACGCTGAGTTGGAAAGTCATATGGCATGAAAATAACATATTAGAAATGCAAAATTCGTTTTACTAAATATAAATATTTTAGTCATTGATACAAAATTTCACAACATAAGACCCACAACCTGTAAATGTGAATTGCTCCATGGTTATTCCACCAAAATCTCTGAAATTGCACCAACTTGATGCACTGTTGTTACTCTATAGATATGACCTTTCAATTTCAAATCGGAATGCTTCTCCTCAAAGTTGTTCACATTTTATAATTTCAATTTGTGCAGTGTAAGACTATACATAAACGCCCATGGTTTTTCTGAGCACAAATTTCATTAATCCCACTACCATAAGCCCTTTAATTACATCAATGTTATGCACCATGATTGCTGACAGGGTTGGAGCTTTTAATTTGAAGTTGGATCACCTTTTTACAAAGTTGCTCGTGTTTTTGACAATGGCCTTCTAAAACATAGACCTGTAAGAATTCCTCCATTAAATTGACTATTAATTTGCTTTGTAACACCTAAAATATGATGTGTCATGGCAAAATTAGAGGGGGATGTGTTCAATCTGACTTCGAATGTCTTCTTATCTGATCAATTTGAAAAAGGCCAAATATCAAGATTAGACATGAATAATGATTTATACAACCAATACACATTGATGCGCAACATCTTTTCAAAAATAATGGAAATCTTACACTAACAAAATTGAATGGCAGCCAATTAGATTGAATCCATTAATGGGCTCATAGAAATAGCTACCATGCTTGATCAAAGAACTCCACTGATTAAATTATAATATCCCAACACAGACAAACTTAATGCATATGGAAATATCCGTAATTTATACCTCTTGGTTTCTCTTTTCTCTGCAACACCGAGTACACCAGCTATGTGAACCACCTTAAGCAACTCATATTTGATACTTGGACAAGATTCAATTCCTAGGGACGCCAAATTAAAGTAGTAATAGATATTTATAGTTATTCATCAAATGCCTATAAAATAAAGTAAGTCTAGATAATGTGGAGCCGTTATGATTTGAATACCATTACGCGGACTCAAACCATAGAAATTACGATTACTAAATTCAAATCAAGGTACAAATTTCTTGCTCTAAGAAATCCATTATCTTCATTAGAACCTTGTTGCATCATTAACAGAAATCAAAATCAAAATCAAAATGTGAAAAGTAACCAGATCTTGCTAAAATAACTAAAGTTCTCCTAAAATCAAGATGGAATTGCTTACCATTTGGAGGATTTGCTCTAGCTAAATAATCTATCCATCATGGCCGCATGCGCTAAACACAACCAATGGTCTCCAGAGTTCCATTTAACTACTTTAATAATTCTTCTTCTTCTCGTTTTGACATCAATTTAAAATGTATAGCTATGTAAAGTATGGAGCCAAGCAAAGTTTGCATTTGCAAGAGAGGGCTTTTGAGGCAACGATTTATGGGAAGCTGACAATAGCATTATTTAAGTAAATAATAGAATTTTCAGTTGAAGGGATGGTTAACTTCAACAATCCACACATATCAAATCAATATGATATATAAAAAAATTAACTCCAAAATTTTTGTTCTTATTATTATTATTCAAATGTAATCCATTTTGTTTGTCAACTGTTTTTGCTTGCAAAACCAACCTTTTGGAAAGCCCTCTTACCACCACGATCATGACTTTATTAGCATTTATTGTTTTTAATTTCACCTGCAATGATTTTTATCTTTACCTTTTTCAGATGCAGACCTGTCGCCAACTAGAAAGTAGAGTTAACCATCAAATTTTTTGCCTCCGCTGTCATTCACAACTAGTTGAATGCCTCTATGTAGCTTCAACCAGAAAGCAAACTTGATATGCAAGGCATTCTACTGTATTTATGCAAAGAGAATAGCAATGTACATGCCGACACTGATACCAATGTTGTCAAACATTTAGGTGAAAAAAATCACAGCATGTTAGTTAATCCATTAAAATCATTAAACTATAATCAAATATTAAACTACTTGTTGGAATACATGCCCTACTTTTTCGCATGGGGCAGTGGCCAAAACAAAAGCCACCCCTTCTCACACTACATGGTTGGTTCCGATCTTCAATCAATGGAACTATTTTCTCGCCAATAACTACGGCGGTAGAAAGTTTAGGGTAAATGTCCCTGTAACACTTAAACGAATAATCCGATATTTGTACTTGAAACATTATGTCAAACTTTATAATTGTTAAAGTAATATGTTTTTTAAGTTTTTCATTGGTTCCATGATAATATATTAATTGAAAACTAGTTCTTTTATTCTTACCTTAGCATGGACTAATAACAAGTTTTTAATAATTATCTCTCAAAATGTGTTTGAAAAAGTTTGTTCAAAACCATTTTAAACAATTCTTCAAAATCCCTGTAATGTTCAGGTTTTCATTTCAAATTTTTACAAGTTTTTAAGTATTTTTTTAGTGAATTTTAGAAAAACATTGTTTTGTATTTAATTGCCCTTAGGGTAATTTCCTTTGTTTATTTTCTCAATTTCAGATAATAAATTTGCAAAATGTACGAATCATATATTACCATGAAAAGTGAGGATCTTGTAAGACATTGTTTCAATTCCACATTTCCAGCACTTTTGTCTAGCTTGCAAGTGGCCTAAATCTTTCAAACATTTATTCTAGTTTTTCCCTAAAGCTCGATTTGCTTGGCATTGGATTCATTATCTATTCCAACATTTTCAACCTGAACCCATTTCTCGGAGATAACTATTTTCAAAGATTATTCAAACTATCCAGCGTCTATTGTTTTTTTATGGTAGTTGTTTGTACTATCATCCTCTTTTAGCTTTGGAAAGCCAAAAATAATGCTATATTTAATCATGAAGATTGTGATATTTCATTCTATGTTAATGATAAAGTTGGTGTTATCTCCTCAATGTACTTGAAGATCTAGGCACAAGTGAAGAAGATGGCGTTGGACCTTTGCCACTTGCAGGAGATCTTTGACCACTAGGGGAGTGCCCCATGCACTATGAGAAGAGTTCCACTAGATGGCCCACCCCATGGGCCTATACTACCTCCTCTAGGAGGCATCAAAATAGAAGCCAAACCCACAATAAAGGACACTTTTTGCCTTATGCTCCTCTAGGGGTTGGTTGGAGTGCTTTTGGGAAATCCAATGTTAGGCCTACTCAATGGTGTCCAACAAGTGTTGTTGTCCCTACTCAACCCACTAATGGTTGGTCGATCACAATACATGATCACCCCTTGGATGGATGGACTGCCCCAAATATCCCAGACATGGAACTATGTGCTTGGTCAACACTTCCTAAGGATGACCCTCCGCCTCTACCTCCTAGGGTAGTGGCATGTGCTTTAGTTTCTTTTTGTTGACTTATAGTTATTCTTTCTATTATTTTGTCTAGTAGTTTACTGATGTTTTGAGCTGATGTTTTTTTCCAGTATGAAGTATGGGTCATGATCTACCTAGCCACATTACTATTTAACCTTTTATATTATATTTTGATTTTTAATATAATATTTGGCATTCCAATAGTATATTACCCAAAAAAAAATATAAATGAAGAATATTGAGTTATAAATATATGAAAATGTTCTCAACTTTTTTGATTCGTTTAATAGGCAAAATTAGATTGAGGAAAAAAGTTATTATAGTTGGTTAAAAAGATACAAGATCTTTGTTTGTTGGGTTAGTCTCTTAGTTTTAGTGAAGGGTCCAAAATAATATTATCCCCTAGTTAAGTTGCACAATCACATAGATACTAAAAAAATGAAAAAGACCAGCCTAATAGCTAGTTTTAGTGTAGAATTTTATGGAAACTACCTAAGGTAGTGGCAATGAGGCATATGGGAGATGATTGAGATTTAAGCCCACATGAAACTATGTAATATCACTTGGGTGGAGGAAGTCATGTTTTAAACCCTTAGAGAATAAAAAATTATTTTATTCCAATTAAGGGCTTGTAATTTACTGGAGTTGGCTCTACCATAAAATTATACTACCATGGAAGATGTAAAGTAGTGTAGCTTTATGGTGCCACCATGCATATTAGAGATGACATTTTTGTGCTCATAAAGGATTTCTAAAATTTTAAGTCCTTAATTTGGGGGAAGTCATAGTACACTGAACTTATAATTGGATTTGAAGGGGACTCATGGCACAAAGAAATTAGAAACATCACTGATAAAGCCAATTATCATACTCTAGATCACAATCAAGCCTAAGACCTTTCCTCTCTCCTTTGTGTATATCATTTAGGTTATTAAAACTAGATTAGAGCTCTTTAAGGCATCATAATAGTTTTTTAGTAAGGAAGAAATGGATTCATATGTCCTTCTCAGTTGAAGATAAGATTCATAGGGATTGCATAATAGTGGAGCTTTTGGTTAGGTGGTGGTATCTCGATGATGGGGGTGGAGGAACTGGGTGGTTGTTTGGTAGTGTTTAGGCACAATATTATGTTTATTCAGTTGGAAATAAGAGATTCTACAAATCGGTTAAACTAAGTTGGGAGTTTGTGCAAATGGTCAAACTCTTCCCTTTGCAAGTTTAACTAGGTTATGGATTTAAGGGGCGTGGGGTGGAAGTAGGTGTGTGTGTATACACATGGGGTGCATGTGTATACACTCACACAAACCTTGTTAAAATCACTTTTACTTTGAAAAAAAGTATTAAAAAAATTATTGATAAAAATAAAAATTCAATTCAAATTAATTCATAAAGTAAATTATACCTCTTTTATATATAGAGCTTTGAATGACTCACCATTAGTCAATGGGAAATGTACTCAGTTTGACAATAATTTAGAAGGAGGTCTTAGGGAGTCCATCCCATTCCCTAACTATCTTGAAAAGTGTAAGTAACACCTTAAAGAATATTCTAGAACTGAGGACCATGGGATGACCATGAGCCCCTAGAGTGTTTTGGAGACTTGCCATGATGACTATATGCTCAAAATTAACAAAATAATGCAATTCAATTGCCATGTTTCATTTTTATGGCTTCATTATAAAGCATGTTTTTACATGTGGCCCCATTAATAGTCACTAGCTAGGTGCCTAGGGAATGAAAAAGGACTATGAGTTGTTCCTCCCTTCTAAAAACATCTAGTCTTATTTAGATAGATTTTTTTTATCAACCCTGGTAGAGTTGTGAGTATTTATAGGAAACCATATGGATATTTATGGCTTGTTAGATCTAAGATGATCCAATATATGGGATAGGCTAGATCCAATAGTTATGATTGGATGTTTCACCCTTTAAGGGCTTGCCTAGAATATTTTAGGGAACCTTTGAGGTTATATGAGGCTTAGTTAAAATTTATATTATCCATTTTTGGAAAAGGAATCTCATCTTGAAATTAAATTCTAGATGTAGCTTAAAATATGAATGTTCCCCATTGTTGGCCTAAATCATTCAGAGTTCCATTTTAACCCTATTGAGATGAGAGTGGTTTTTTTACCATATAATATGGTGGAAAAATTTATATATAAAATGTGAGTTTAGATTGATAACATAGGGGCCATGGACCCACTAGGCTTAGGAAGTCCATGGAGGCCATCTGAACAATACTAGTTTAGCTAGTGCAGGTAGGGTTGACATGGGCTTCATGATGACTATGCAACCACCTGCACATTACTAACTAAACTTGTTATTCCATTTGGCATGTTTAGTTGATGAATGGAGTGTTGTATGCCACCTTTTTTTTACATTGTACATTCTAAAAAAAATGACTTGTTTTTACTTATATCTTTCATACAAACATTTGGGCATGACATAAAAACATTTTGTTTTACTAAAGTTATATTTTGTATCTACATAAGTTAAGTTCTTATTTTAAATGATACTCAAAGTTTTTTCTCATGGCTACTATTATAATTTTAAAGTTGAGATATTTAAAAAATATAAGTTTATACATCTCTTGTCCATTAGACTCAAGCAACCATTCTTAAAATATTGACTTATCTAGCATTACATGTGCCTTCAAGGTATATTCTAGAAGCATGTAAATCACCCAAGCAAAATGTTTTTATTGTTTTATTAAATTTTCAATAACATAATGTAGTTTTAAAGTCCATCTACACTTTTTAAATTATTTAACCAAATCATCTTCACTTTTATAAAATGGTAAGTTACAAATGAAGATGCACCATGTTTCAAAAAACACTTTCTAGTTCATCTAGACCACATACATTAGATCCCATGTTCTAATCAGGGTCACCCTCTCTCATATTTTTAAAATGTTCATTTGTATCATTGGATTTACATTTATTAGGGTTATTAATAGTGTCTAATTTTAAACTTTTAGTTGGTTTCTTGACACACACTGATCTTGATAATGTTTGGAATGAGAATTTTTACTCATATAATAAATTATTGTAAAAACTATTCTCTATACTTCCTCCATAACCATCTAACCAGTCCTATTAAATTTATAAATATGCATTCTCATAGTTATAAAGTGAGAGATCTAGCTTAGAACTAAATTACTGATCATTCAAATTTGTGAACAACATTAGCAATATTTTCCTTCAAAAATTAATTATCAACTTAGGTTCAGATTCTTAACCATATAAACTATACATACAAGGTAGATATATTTGAAAGCTATGCATCAAATTCTTCATGAAAGGAGCCATTACATTATTTACAAAAATATTATAACATAATGTACTCAATATTATACAAGGATAATTTTGACAGTGAAAAACCTCCACACCATTAAGTTCAAGAATATTTTGTGCCTAAGTAAATATACAAGAAATATTTAAAACTTATGCATCAAGCAAGCCACCATAAAGTTAAAAAATCTAATATCACACATATCGGGGTATTATTTTCACAATCTATTATTACAATGCAAATCAAATAACGTAAAAATGATCCAATTTTTAAAAATAATTTTCGTGCAAAATATCACATTGTTATGCAAGAAAGTATAATAGATAATGAATATCATGATGATAATGTGATATCTTTCTCAATCTCATAAGTACCTTGACATGTTAATTTGTATTTTGATGTTACAATTGGTTGACTTATATTCAATACGATGATGAATCACTTGATGATGATCATATCATTGGTTATATTTTCCTAACTAATTTTTTAATGTTTGAAAATGAAATTTCTTTATTTATTATTAATATTTTGTTATTTCACTTATTATTTCTATTTTACATGCATTCTTCTTTTTTTTCTTTATCTTATTCCCTATCAACCTAAGTTGGCAAGTGGAATTTTGGAATCTAGACCTCTTTCTCAACTTTCTTATATGATTTGGTCTCCTATTTGGGTTAGCCTTTGCTTAATTATGAGGTTTTCTTGATTTCATTTTTCTTTTAGTATTCTCTTCTTCCTAATTTTAATTCATTTTTTAAAATATTGGAGCCACTTATTTTCACTTTATTTCAAGATACCATGCATCATTGGTTTCTCTTCAGGTTTCATTCAATGGCTTATTTTATTCATGATGTCTTGCTTTCATTGCCTTGTAAGTTTTATTCTTTTTATCTTATGATTTCATTATTCTCTTATGCATCCATTTTATTTTTATTCTAAATTTGGATCTAATTTTTACTTTTTATTGGTTCCAACCATTTCTATTTATTATTTAATCCCATCCAAAAATACTATGTTAAATTCCACATGATGACAACACATTTATCCTAGAAACATATTTGTAAGCATAAAAAATTCTAATGAATGTTTTAGGCCACCAGGGATCCCATTTCAATTTTTTTCATAACTCTTGCTTTATTGTTATGTGATTAGCTAAATTAATTGAATGTTACATATATTTTGAAAATCCCTTGTATTTATATTGTTAAGCGGTTATTTGTGTTGGAACCTAAATGAATGAGAGGGGAGGGTAAATTAGTATTCAAAATATCTCTTTAAAAATATTACTTAAGCAATCATAGATCATTTGAACAAACACGTATATCTTAACAAGGATAAACATCAATCCACAAGAGCATGAAAGACATGAACTTAGTATATATGTGGTAAACCCTCAAGGTTAATAAAACCCAATGATGATACAAATGTAATATAGTCCTATAAGACAAACACCAACTCTTGTGAAGCACCCACTTCACATGGAATACCAAACCCCAACTAGCTAAGCACCAACTCAGCTAAGCTTTAGCAAGAACCAACTTGGAAGGAGGAACTAACCCCCTGAATGACTCAGCAATAACTCAACCACCTGAAACTCTTTATGACCTTCATAATACCTTATTTATTTTACAAATAATGATGATCTTCTTATTTAATCATTCACACACTTCTATCCCTCGCAAACTAGCCTCTAACCTTCTTCACTCAAATAGCCCTCTTATTGACTTAATTATGTCATATCACCTTAATCCTCATATTTAAACCTTTTTTTATATATTAATCACACCCAAATTATGGTATAGATGACCTCATTCTATTAATTTTTTCCCTCTTTTATTCATTTGCATGAATTCTTCTCTCTTACTCATAAATAGGCCTAAACCTACCTTATACTTATACAAGTCACTTGATCATATATTTCCTAGTTAGCCAAACATTTTTATCTTCTTAGGTCAAACATAGAATGTATATTAAGACATATAATGCACATGTATCAAATGAGATTTGAGTCCCTTTAGTTCTGACCTATTTCAATTTGGCCTTATCTCTCCTTTAGGTCTCATGGAAACCCAATTCCATTAGGTCTACTTAGAAAATGTTACCCTTTGATATTTTTAGAACATATTAAAAATGCCTCACATAAAAGGAAAACATCATAAAACACTCAAAAATACCCCTTATATGTTTATCTAGGCTTTTTAACACTTTTTATCTCAATCCACTACTTGAATCACACCATAAATAATGTTCATATTAGCACTATGCATACTCAAAAGGTCCATCTTGAACAACTGAAGAAAAAA
Organism: Torreya grandis; assembly: GCA_037957365.1. NCBI lineage: Eukaryota > Viridiplantae > Streptophyta > Pinopsida > Cupressales > Taxaceae > Torreya > Torreya grandis. The sequence goes on from JARHVA010002046.1 coordinate 2,853,602, forward strand.
CATATTTTTTTCCAAAAACTATGGAAAAAAACACATAAAATTAAATATAATGACCTTAGGCTGATCAAAAAATTCATTATATGCTTCAAATCATGGTATATAGGCTCAAACACTTGCCTGCAAGTAGCCCATTTAAAACTACCAATTGGCCTCAAAACACACTCAAGGAAACATAAATTTCTAACACCTGATTGAAAATACTAAATATATTTAAATAAATAAACATGATATTATAAAATACTTATGATAAATTAAAAAAAACATATCATAATCTTTAATGGAAACCATTTCTCTTGAAAACCAATCTGATGCCTTTTTCTCTCATAGACTTCACTCAGTGAGACAAGCCATTTTGGCTGCAATGTTCCAACATCTTACACTAACTTAAAAACTTATGAAAAGTATGGATATATCACTCAAGAAAAATAAAACATCATTGAGTGAATTATATAAATTAACTCATGGCATAAAGTCTCAAACCCATCATTGTAACTTGCTCACCCAAAACTACTAATTTACCTTCAAGCATAGTCATGGTGATAATGGTCTTCAATACCTATGTAGACACTTATAAATACATAAAATTAATGTATATGACATTATAACATTATTATAAAAATATCAAATAGATATATAATATGTTCATATGGCAATATTGGTCTTGAAGACCAATCTCACACCTTCATTATCTTATTTGCACTAGACAGGCCAACTTATGAACAACATTGTCATCATATCCACTAACCTTAAAAACTTCTATCCAACATGAAAATGTATTACACATATTTAAAAACATATCCATGCACTTGGATTCATTCAAAATCCATGACAACACATCTTTGATAAACTTCTCACTTATGCTTTATTTTCTCACTGTCTATACCATTAGTTCTATTAGCAATATGTCAACTTGTATGACCAATTTAGCATACCTAATGTTTGAAAAATGCTCAAAAACTACCACAGATATATAATACAATTATCAAGATTCAACCTTCATCTTTTATCAACCTTGACTTGGTTATCTCTGAGTACTATAGCACATTTCTTATAAACAAACACTTTCTTATAGGGTCTATTCACTCACCTAGGAAACAAATCACACTTAGAGTTGATTGAGGGAGTTTAAAATAACCTAAAATCACTTTTGTAGCCATACCAAACCATTCTAGTCACTTTTGATCAACTTTTTCATATCAGTTCACTACTAGGGTTCTTTGATGGTTTAAACCATCTTTCAATCTTAACAATCATTCATAAAGCTTAGTCCCTCATTCTAGAAACCAAATATTGTAAATTTGAGATAGGAACCTTACCATATACCATGAATATATTAGGTTTTCATGTAGATGTTATGCATGCCAATGATCACCTAGAAAAACTTCTCTAATAGACAGCTCTTCATCATGTGCTCTTTAGAGACCTTTATACTTGTTATCATGCCTTTTATTTCATAATTTTGACATTAGACTCGGTCAACACACTTGGGATAACCTATCACACCACTAACACTACACACATGATCTTTATTATATTGAAATCTATATATGATACCTCATTTGACCACCATCTCTCTCTTTTCTTTCTACAGCTAAGTCTTCACACCTCATTAGGTCTTGAACTGACCTTCAAACCTGTTTCCATGTGCTTTCCACCTAATATACACACTCACATAACATCTTACATACTCAAACAATGTCAAACATCCTTCATTTTTCTTGATAATACCTCATAACACCTCATTTGGTTAGATAGGGTCTATAACTAGTCTAGTTGTAGATTTTGGCTTAAGCCCTTACACATTTAGGCTTGTCTTGAAACTCTTCTGAGTTCTCTAACACATTAGATGCATGCTCAAACAACCTTATATATCCTCTTCTTTGAAACTTCAACAAAATGTCTTCAAAACTTTGTTAGAATTTCTTCAGAGCTATCTAGGTGTATCTTTGGAGCTGCCCAGTAGATCTTCAGAGCTTTAATAGAACATCTTCATAGCTCTATATGATATCTTTAGAGATATTTTCATAGATATTTGGAGCTAGTCTAAAGATATTCATAGCTCATTGACTTCACTAGATGTATCTAGACATAAAACACACTTAAACATTAATGATATCAGATTGACATCAATGAAAACACTATGATTAACATCAATGATAACACTATGTCAATAAATTCCAATTTTTTCATTGATCAATCTTATCTCCCCCATTTTGGTATTTCTCCCCCTTTGACATTAATGAAAAAGTGTCACCTGTAACTATTGAAATCACACTTCTCAACCATAGAAATAATGAAGTTACGAGACATAAATTAGACATTCTCCCCTATCTCCATACATACCTTCAAGGAATAAATCACTTATTCTTAGAGCTAATGATAATGATTAGCTCCTCCTTAGTATTTGATTTTTTCAATTATTTCTAGGGGAAAAATTACACTTAATTTTTGTTTTAGGTGTTCAAATGTTACCTTTGGAAGTGGTTTAGTTATAATGTCTACAATCTGATCTTTGTAGAAACATATTCAAGTTTGACACTTTGTTCACTTAGCTATTTTTTATAAGATGATACCTGATGGAAATATGTTTATTCATTGAGTGCATGATAGGGTTATTTTTGACACTTATAACACTTGTATTTTCATAATAGATAGGACTAAGATGATCATACTCTACCTTGTAGTCTTTTAGGTTTTGTCTCATCCATAGGACTTGAGTGTAACATGAAGTTCATGTAATGTATTCAAATTCAAAAGTAGGCAATTCTACTGATAATTTATTATTGATTATCCATGAAACTAATTACCCACATAATAAGAAGGATCTTCCACTAGTAATTCCTATCATCTATACTTCCTGCCCAATTTACATCTATGTAGGATATCGAATTAAACTCCTTGATTCTTAGATACCACAATCCATACTCCATATTAGCCTTGAGAAACTTGAGTATCTTTTTAAATGATTGCAGATGATTCTCTTTTGGATCATGAAACCTTCCCAAAAACCTAATAATTTCATGATTTTAGGTCTAGAGGTAGTGGTATATAACAAACATCCAATAACTGAATTATATGATGTTTGATTGACCTTTGAAGACTCATCTTCCTTGTTTATCTTACATCCACTGATCATGGTATATTAACTACCTTATAATCCTCCATCCTAAACTTCTTTGACATCTCTTTTATGTGCTTGGTTTATGAGATGAATATAACTTTTTCAAATTGAGTGATATGCAACCTAATAATTAATTATGGTTCTCCTAACATTGACATCTCAAATTATTTCTTCATCACTTTTGTAAAGGCCTTTGTCATATTCTCATTATTTCTACTAAAGATGATGTCATTCACATAGATAACTACTATTAGTTGATGGTGATATTCTATTTTTATGTATAGGTTATTATCTGCAATTATTCTTTTAAATCCTTGATTTCAAAAATACTTTTCTATCCTAGCACACCAAACTATAGGAGCTTGTTTTAGATCATAAAGAGCCTTTTTCAATCTGCAAACATTGTCTTTATCATTTGATAGTGAGAAATGTTTAGGTTTCTCAATGTACACTTATTCTTCTAGATTCCTATTGTAGCACAAAATTTCACCCTCATGAGAGAGTTCTTCAGGCTCTCTCACTCCTGGCTGCAAAATGGAAATAACCTCAATCTATGGGTATCTTGATAAACCCCTAGAGAAGGCTAGTTCCTCTTGGTATCTCACCTAAAATATTGATTCTAATAATAAAAGGGATAGAATGGTTGCAAGGAATGACTCAAAACATAAATAGGATGATGCAAAAAAATTATAGATCATTGCATGGGCATATGAGTTCAAAAACCCAAAACTAGTAAAAAATCTCTTTTGGCAACTCAGACATACCTACATTATTAATGATTATACATAAAATATATACCTTCATTATAGAAATTATTTACATTAATATTTATCCTATATACCCCCTCAAATTTATGAAAAATATTGGGCTCTTGTACATAAGGTGTGCAAATTTATGAATGTAAAAAGTTTGCTTGTGGGGTTTTGCATGTATTCTAGGCCTACTTAGAGTCTTAATGATTGTTCATAAACCTCAGGTCCTTAACCAAACTAAATACATAATTAATTTCAATTATATTTTTATAATAAAAACATGTTAAAATCATTTTTCCCAACTCCCTATGTAGTAAAAGATGTGAGCATCTGAAGAGGGGCTTAAATTGAGTGTCTTAGGCTTGAAAATTTTGAGTTACTCCTTGAGATTTAAATGAATTTTTAATTATTACCACATTATTTAATCACCTAATTAATTTCCTAAAACATATTATCATACCTCAATAAGGTGTCGTCTTGAAATGATAGAGATTCTTAGTGCCTCAATGTGATATAGGAGGCCTTAAGACTAGATTCCAAGCTTAAAACTATGTTTTATGGATTGAATCACCTATAATAGGGTATTAGGGTAAAAAATTATTAAAATTAATTTTAATCCATTTTTACCTCTTTTTAATGTTGAAGTCTCATTTTACCTTCATGCCTTTTTGGATTACCTGTGGGAATGGTTGTCTACCTGCTTGATCTAGCCCCCAAGGGCATGGTTTTCATTAAAATTGAAGAGTGATAAAATATAAATGTGTGTATATATAATTATTATAATATAATTAAGCTTCATAGACACTCCCATGAGGTCCAAAACTCTCCACCAACCTATAGACTTAAAAAATGTCTACTAGCTCCAATGGTGGCTACCAATGGATATGTAGGGGACTATGCTAAAATAATGGGTACTTAAAATCTTATTCAGACCCAAAAAAATATTTTATTTAGTTTTAAGTAATCATTAAAAAACATCTCCACCAAATTTCATACCTATTATATATTACATATTGTAGTTTGTAGATGAATTTTCCTCTAAATTTGCTTAAGCTGCCTCCTTTGTTCCTTTATGCTTAAACTTGCCCTTAAGGAATTTTTTATTTAAACCTTGAATTTTATCAAATAAAAAGATAATATTAGGTTACCAATCATCAAATTTTCACTATTTTAAAACCCATCCATGGTTTAAACTACTTATTAACACTCAAACTTGATAAAGCTTCATTTGGTCTCCAATGGCTACCTTTTTTATTTGGGTATGACTATGAAAGAATAGTTGGAAATTTAACCATAGGTATTATTTGAAAATTTACATGGTAATATTTTATGGGTCATTTATACTATTAATACTGACTTAAAATTTTTGACTTGACCTATAGATGCCCCAAAAAACCTCAAAACCTCTCAAAACATCCACCAGGCATTGACTATGTCTGATAGTGGATGACTATGCTAAAATTGTGACTACTTGCACTATTTTTAGGAAACTGAAGATAAAAATTGAGGATTTATGCAATCATAAGTACCTCTTTTATGTAATTTGGGGTCTTGACACCATG
>JARHVA010002047.1:0-30000 GCA_037957365.1 Torreya grandis
GATATAGATAAATAATTAAAAGAGATAATAAAAGAGTTGGGGTTGAGATTTGAGAAGATAGATCTCATGGTGAAGATCATGAGAGAACAATAAAGCCAATGGAGTGGTTAGAGTATGAAGAGAAAGGTGAATTGGCCAATAAAGTCACTAGTAAGAAGAATAAGGCATAAGAAATGTGTCTTAAGGAAAGAGAATAAGATAGAGAAGGCAACTCAAAGAGGCAAGAGAAGAGAGATGTTACCAAATGAGAAAAAAGAAAGAGAAGTTGAGAAGAGATTTATCATTGAAGAGAATAAGAAGGGGAAAGAAGTGCCAAAAATAGCACATGAAGATGAATAAAAGAAGAGAAGGTGGATAATGCTTATGCCAAAGGCATTCAAAGAGACTACATGGTCTCTAATTTTATATGCTAATGTTATTTTCATGTTTGTTTTTTTTGGTATGAAGATAAGGTTGATGAAGGCCAATAATAAGGCCTAAAAGTTGATGAAAAGTGGGCTAAGAATGATACCCATCAAATGGAAAAAAAATGACAAAGGAAAGGAACCTATTAAAGAAAATAAAGTGTTGGAGTTTGAAGATATTTTACATGTTGAAAATAAATAGGAAGATGAATTTTATGATGCATTTCCATACATATCAGCTAAAAAAAGATAAGAAGAAACATTCAAAGAAGACATGAAGTTCACCCATGAAGATATCAAGGAAAATATAAGTTTTAAATAGTTGCCATTGGAGGTAAATGAGTGTTTCAATGTTGAATTTTATTTCATATATGAAGAAGGCAATTTTGATATATAGGTTGAAATAAAACATGACAAAGTGCAACCCTCAAAAGGTTAACATGGGAATGGGTATATATGGCCTAAATGGTTTAAACAAGAAGGTAAAGAGATTAAATAGGAGAACCTTAAGAAAAAGGTCAAACAAAGAAAAGATAGAGGTGGAAAATAAGCACAAATGTGGAAAACAAAGGTAAATGACAAGGAACATAAGGTTGGAAAGATAGATGACCAAGGCATGAGGCATGAGAGTGATGAAAAGAGAGGAAAGTGGCATCCCAAGAGAGTAAAAATAAGTAAATGGGTTGAAAATAGCACCAGGAGATCATGATGTAAGTGTGATCCAAGAAAGTATGAAGGTTGAAGAAGTTGGCAAGCACACAAAGAAAATGAGAGAGATAGTGAAAGCAAAACAAGAAAGTGAAGGTAAGGTATATCCATTTAAACAAGTAAAATAATGCATAAGATAAAATAATAATTTTAAATATGTGTTTTTAAGTGTGATATATGATGGTATGTTTGAATTTGACTCCAATAGTGAAGATTTCTTGTACATAGAAACCATGGCATTGATGGATGATTATATAGTTTGGAAAGATGAGGGAGAAGCACATCAAAGAGTGATTGATAAGAATTATGTATAGAAATAGGAGGATTATATTAATCTTAAAAATGAGGGAGTCTAAGGAAAATACAAAAAACATGCTGCCCAAGACAATGAATAATAAATTAAACCAAGGTTTGATGAAGAAAATGAGGAGATTGATGTAATCAAGTTGTAAGATGAATTGAGAGTGTTGAAATAAATGTTTAACCCATCAAAGGAGCTGAAAATAAGTGAATAAAAAAATCTAAAATTAAATCAATAATTCCAAGAAAACTCAAGAGAGGAGCAACAAAGAGAAGCACAAACAAGTGTGCAAACAAATATATAAATATACAATTAAGGAAGCAAAAAAATGGAAAACAAGGTGAGTTACATAATGGTTCAAGCTAATTATAAGTTTTTATTTGATAAAAATGGATATATAAATCTAAAAATATACCAAACAACAATGTTATATGATGAAGATGAGAGGAATGTGAAGTTTCTCTTGCATAGTGAGCAAAATGAGAGGAAAAAGCACAAGGAAGAGAAGGAAAGTGAAGTAGAAGTAGAAAGAGAAGGTAAAATGGGAAAAATTATAAATAATGAGATGTATGAGAGGACATTATAACCTCATAAAGAAGTAAATATCAAGAACAAGAAGTAAAACTTATAAAAAAAGCAAGCCGTAAGTGAGAATGAGGAGAAAAAAGGCCATGTAACAAGTGCAAGAAAGACATTTATACAATTTGGTTGTAGATGAATGTGAAGTGGTCAAAAATTAATGGTAAAATGAGGAAGGTGTAGTAAATAAATAACTACATTAGTGCAATTAATTTATGGAAGTGGAAGATGAATGGATACAAAGAATAGACAAAGCCAAGAAGAAGAAGAGCAAGCATTTGGAAAGGAAAATGAAACCAAAATAAAGGAAAAGTATCATGATGAGCATGAAGGACCCTCAAAATATCAATTTTAATTTAATAAATAAATTTGGAGGCCCAAGGTTTCTCCCTTCTGAGGAGTATGATGCAGGAACATCGACTAAAAGTTGTCAAATTTTGTGTTTAGGTCCTTAGGGGTTAAAGGTTGGTCAATAATGGGTAATAAGGCATGTCAAGGGAAATTTTGAAGGTTAATTCATGTGTATAAAGTCTCTAAGAGTCCTATGTTGAGTTTTGAGGATCTTTGGAGTTTTCCCTCTAAAAACAAATGTTTTAAAAATTCAAATATTCAAATTAGTTTAGAGGGGTCATTGAATGTATGTAATGTTAAGATTAGTAATATAGAGTTAAGAAGCATAATGAGGTCATTAAAAAGGTTTTTGAAGTGACATAAGTCCAAAAAATTATGTCAGAGATTATAATCTAGTCTTGACATCATAGATCCACATTGAAGTTGATGTGTGAGAAAGTTTTTTGTTGTAACTAATCAAGAATCCAATAATGAAGTTGGTTATCTATGCAATTGTATGACATTGTTGAAAAAAATATAAGAATAGGGAGAGAGACTAATCTCCATGTGTAAGGAGGAAGATAATAGGATAAGAGATTATACAAACCTTTCACAAAGAATATATAGTCCATGAAAGGACTGCTATGTAATAGTGGATGGTATTTTGAATAAGAAATAAGTGTTGTTATGTGTTTCCATTAATTGAGTATGGTTGAATTAATTTTTATTATCTTAGATAAGTTATTTATGTATGAACATGTGGATTATTGTATGAATTTGTAGGTAAAAGGATGATTTTAAGTTGTTGGATTAATTATTGCAAATAACCCACATTGGTTGTGAGTCTTAGTCTAAAAAGGAATATCTTTGAAGTGGTGGTCTATAGCAAAGGTGAGGGAAATGTATTAGGATTTACAAATCTATATTTTTTGGTATGGTGCAGACCTCTATGAGGTTGTGAAAGGCTAAATCTCTGAATACATTTGGTGTAAAAACCCTATTTAAGATTCTATGATAACTCAATTTTGGTGAGGTCTATGGTGTCAGTCTATAGTTTCTTGACATTTAAATAATGGTATATTAGAAATAATTTTTTTTTTGAAATAAAATTATCTAAGGAGAATTTTATAAAAAAATGTACACCCTAGATGGTCTCATAAACATGTTTATATAGACATTGTGAGTATACTTAGTCACTAAAAAAACCTTGTTTTGAGTGAGACCCTTATTCTGGCAGATGATTAAAAGAGTATGCATTTTGGAGAAAGAGAGAACTATAATTATATTGGGTTATTTATGAAAAAAATGAGGAAGTAAGGTCTTAATGATAAGTATTTAAGAAGTGGAAACACTCTTGGGAGAAAATTTATATTGTAAACAAGATATAGGCCTACATAACTAAACCCCTCCCCCTATTTTGAAAGAATATTGTTAATATACAACAAAATAACTTAAGTGATGAGTGGAAATAGATGTGACAAGTCATTGATACAATTTAACATGTATATAACCTATAACCAGGTCCTTGAAATCTTGTGATTGGCTACTCAATTTATATTTCAGGGTTGTGTCATACCCTATTCATCATAGTGAATGCTTGAAAAGGAAACAAACATGTTTGATGTATATGATGGAAAGGGCATATGGGGAAGTTTCATGTGTAAAAAAATAATATTAGGCATTTAGCAACCCATATTAATTCTTTATATACTCCTAATCATAGTAAAGAGATCATGAAGCCCTACACATTCACGAGTATATAGACAAAAACCTTGTATTTAGAGCATTTGGAAGTGTAAAAAATTTAGATTAGAACTCTAACCTTATTGGATGGTAAGATGAATTTAAAATAGAAATAAATAAGCTAATTTGGTCCTTTGAATTTGTGTAAAATGCAAGAAATTGAATTTACAATGATCTCAAGCCTATACATGAGGTGTAAAGCCCTAGATTATGGTTTCTCCATTTTTTAGATATTCCTAATATAATATATATAAATTTTTTGATTTGGTCCACCTGATCTTGATGGATGATATTAAAGTGGTTTTTGATTCATAACATATATATTTGAATGGATTTGGAGCTATGATAAGAAACTAGGTCTAACTAGGCCTAAAAGAGTGTGGTTTCACAAAGGAAAAGGTAGAAAGTGAATGAATTAGGATTTGAAACTACTTAGGGAGTTAAATAAGCATAAATATTACTCATAAATGAATTTAATTTGTATTTTTCAATCTTATTAAGATTGTACAAGGCACAAATCAGTAAAAAAGGGCTACAAGCTTATGTTGCCAATGTGAATAGTGAAGGAGGGAATGAGTATGGAAGAAAGTTTGAATGATTGAGAGAGTCCAAACCAGATGGGATATGATCATTTAAGGTCATATAAGAGAATATATAGTGTTATGGAAACATAAATCAATAATTCACTTGAAACCTAGAGGTTGGTTATTTAAGGAAAACTAGTGAGAATATGAAAGACATATTTTGTAAAAAAAAGGATGGATAGAAGTATGGAGTTCACATAAAATATACAAATGGGAATTAAGGTCATAAAAAAAGTGTTTAATGATAATAAAAATAGATAGATACATATTTAAGAAGGTTATCAAGACCAAGGATCAAAGAAAGGTATTTATCTTGATGCAAGGATGACTAAAGAAGCATGGTAACAAAAAGGGACATTAAAAACCAAAAAAGGTAAATATGATATGTGGATTACTTCTCCTAGATACCTTTGCATTAGTAGGAAACAAACCATATCATCCCAACTTATATATTATAAATATAGGGTGGCTAGAAAAACTATCCATAAGGTAAGAGGAAGGAGACTTAAAGGATCTTGAATTATATGGTATATATAAAATAAACATTTAAGTATAAGTTGAAATTTATTTTTAATACTTTAGGTAATATTTTATATATTTAATTTTAAGATGTTTGAGAGTGGTTTCAGACATCTAAGAGTTATAATGCAGATTCTATGTTTTGAAGGATCTTATCCAATTTTAGAGTTATCTATATTAATGGTTTTAAGATTTTAGACTTATCCAAATTTCAATATTTTGAGATTACATGCATAAATCATATGAGGTATGAAGATTTTATGAAGGAATAAATTGGTGTAATAAGATATTATGTGAACATCTATCAAAAAACACCAAGAACGAACCCAGCCCTTTCCTAATGCACTCCTTAGGACATGAACTATGTAATATTGATGTATTAATGAGTATTCATATATATATATATATATATATATCATAATTAGGAAAAAAAAAATATGCGTGAACATATAGTTTTGTTTATCCTATCACAAGTATATAGTTTGATAAATTGGTGTGAATCTTATCCCACATCTGGTTCTATTTTCTTCATGTTTACATTTTATTTTTAGCATTATCTTAGTATTTATAATTTCTCTTCATGTGTTATTGAAGATCCTAAACCCATTCTTAGTTTCCATGGGTTTATCCTTTATATCATCCATGACAACCTTCAAAGGCAAATCCTCATGTTAAAATTATTACACTCCATTCCCATGGCTAAATATCCCCATGATTATCTTCACATGTTTGATGATACTAATGAGGATCTATATATCATGGTAAAAGATAAATACTATCTGATATTTGGCACTTAAAGCATGGCCAAAGCTCCCATTAATGAATATCTTTCCATTTTGATATTCCTAACATATGGAGAATCCTGTTTCTTACACTTTTAACATGGTTACAAATCAATATAAAAATTTTCCCATATATGATGGTGGAGGTGAATAATAAGAACCTCACATTGATGAAATTTAGAACATGGATGAAAATCCCTATGAATTTCCCCTGCCCCCAACCCCTCCTACCCCCCTCATACTTATACATGGTTGAAAATCAATATAATATTTTTACCACATATGATTATGATTCTTATGGTGGAGATGAAGAATAAGATCATCATGTTGATTACTTTTATGATGATTTTCTAGTTTAAAAAATCCTCACTTTGACTCAAGAAATGATGAAAATAGTTTCATTAATTCATATCCACATATTACCCACCCTTGGAAAAACATAGGTCAATTATTAATCAAAGCTAAATTCACATTAGATCTTACCCATTTCAACCAAATTTTGTCAATTCATTATCTCAATAAGAACACTTAGTTTACATGCCTAGTTAAAAACACATTATAGGTTATGTTGATATTTATCCTAGATATTATAGGATTTTTAAAACCTATCCTAGAGGTAAAATTTAAATTTAAACTTGAAAATAATAAAATTTTAAAATTAAAAAATATACAATTACATCAGTATTTTCTATACAATTATACATCAATTTTTTGTATTCAGTACTTGCATTGGCCCTAACCTAGATTGTGATGATACAATTTGAAATCACCTCCCTATAAAAAATAATTGCATCCTTAATTTTATACACACTTTGGGGCCATTTTATAATGACCATCCTCATTATCCCTAATCCTTGTGAATATTTAACCCTTTCAATGAACTCAATATCAATAATATTTTACACATTAAATACAAACAAATTCAAATTTAGTAGGTCTTCTAAGACATATCCTCTAGCTTAAAAAATATAACTCTTGTGATCTACATTCCTTATTATTACATTTAGTTAGATATTTAAATCACATTACATAGATTAATCATAGTTAATTTATTATATTTTAAGATAAATTTTATTTAAATTTATATTCTAACTCTCTTTATGTTAAAAATTAGACCTAATTTATCTATCTTAGGCTCCAATTTTCATAGTGTTAGTTCTTGGGGATTTTTTGTGGTTTCACACTTGTCCTATATATGAATATATCATTATATTATTTTAGACATGAGAGAATTATTTTATGTTGTTATATTAATATTAAATTATTACTAAGATAATCTATTTATGTATTTGATGTTGTTATTTTTGCTTACATGGATATGATTCAAATGCTAGTGGTAGAAGATTTTAATTTTTTCATTGAGATGCATATAATATTTATATAATAGTAGAGATCATTATTATTTAGAATTTTATTAATTACATGGATCATTAGATTATTTACAAATGTATATTAAATCATCATGATTATGTAGACATTATGATTTACATATTTTACATATGTATTATGTATCGATAGATATTATTAGAGATGTTTACATTCAGAATCTTAAAATACCTAGGGGAGTGTAATTTTATGGGTGAAATGATGTGAAAGTGAAAATGGAGGCCAATTAAGGGCATTATGACTACACCAAGCACAATTTCAATATTTCTATTAGTTGTGTAGTGGCTTCATAAATCAAAATCCAATCCTAGTGTAATATTTTAACCTAATATTGAGTTTTTACCCTTTGTGACCCTCCTAATACTATTCACACCCCTATCACTATTCATAATACACTTTTAAAAAACCTTATGAGTCACCTTAAATTTAAATAAAATTATAAACATGATTTTGTAAAAACCATATGAAGTCAATTAACCAAAAAATTGAGTGACAATTTAGATCCATGTTTAGAAGTTGATAAAAAATTAAATATAGGTTGGTGTAGGTGTATTTAAGATCCCTTTTGACCAAGGGATAGGATAATACATTTTTAGAGTGTTTAAAAAAATTAAGATTGCACATTTGACCATATATGGCTTGAGCAAGAGGGAACATTTATGGGTATGGGAAATCCTTACTTTCCCACATGGGTTTTTGTAAACACCCTAATTTGGTCAAGAAACCACAAGTACTATGCATTATCTTGATATTTCACATGAAAGTCTTAGTGATGAATACAATCCTTGTTTTCATGGTCATTTTGAGTCTTTTCATATTTCTTGTCTTATTTTTCCTTTTTGTTGCACCCCCAATGGTGCTAAGTCACCTTCAGCTAGTCATAGGGGTCCTTAACCTAGAATTATTGGTATTAAATATATTTTTAGACCTTAAGACACTAGTTCCATTTTTAGGATAATAACACCATGTGGCACTAGTGTCTAATTATGGATCTAGTTTTTTATGGTCATTTTCTCTCATGTTTGAATCATAACCCTACCTTGAGCCTTTTCTTATGTTTTTATCCCTCTTTTAAAAAATTTTAGATAGGTAACAAGGAATTATATTCAAATCAAAATTCCTTCTATATAAAGAGACTTAAAAATCATTTTACATCTAAAACTTATTATTTTGTCACATAATTACATAAAATCAGTCAATAGTAAAGCTTAATACTCTACATACTACTTAGCTACCAAATCTATACATTACATGATTGATAAAATTAGGTCCTAAATGAATGTAATAAGAACATACCATGCAATTTGATTATGAATATTCCCTAAGGGAGAATTACATGTAATTTGACACCCCTAGTATTGTAGTCAACATAGGTAGTGGCTAGGATAATAGGCATTCTACTCTACATGATTGTAACATCCCACTACCTAGTTTTTACCTTATTTTATTTAATCTAGTTTTTATTTCATGTGTGTAGTTACTCATTAGGGTTTTGGAAGATATTCACCCAAAATAGTGACACAGATGAGCTCCCAAATTACATAAAACCACCTACAGGACCACCAAAACCTCCCATAGCTTCCCTAAAAGTTACAGATAGTTATTATAGGAGGGAAACTAATTCTATAATTAGACACTAGTGCCACATGGTGCTAATTTCCTTATATTAGTACTATTTTCCAAGACTAGATTTCAAACATAGTCATAGAATGAAATGTGTCTTCCTATTTCTCTAGCCTATTTTAGTTCCTTGATATGTAGAAAGACCTTTTTTATTATATATAAGTATTCTTTCTCTTCAAACTTGTTATTTCGGGAAATATTCTTTAAATTAGTTATTTCTAATTTTTATTCTAGATTATTATCATACTCATCCCTTTAACAACATAATATTTATACTCACTAAGTAGTAAAAGGTTAAAACATTTAGTGAACTTGACTTACTTTCAAATATTTATTAAAACCAAGTAGTTTTTCCTAGGGTTTACCTTCTAATTTTTGTGCACTAAATTAGGGTTAAAAGTTTTTGTTTATTCCTGATTTTTTCCAAAACCTAGCCCATTCTAATTAATCTTATATTAGGTTTTCTTTAATTTAATGTAATTTAAATTTTGACAAAACAACCCTCATTCAAAACCTTAGATCCACATACTAGGTCCCTATACACCTAAAAAATAGTAATTAGGGTTTCACTTAATATCCTAGTTTATATTACATAATTGTTTACAAATTTCTCAATTGCATATATACTTATGTTAGATTAAATACCTCCTCTTATCTTATTGCTATTCATTATTTACATTATCTTCTTTGGCAAGTTTAAAATGACATCTAAGAAGTCTTATATCTCTAATCCAATTAATGAATTCTTTAATTTCTCTCATAATTATAATAATCAATGGACACTTTCAAGATTTTACATTAGAACATAATAATGACTTCATTTACAATGATGATGATGATGATGACTAATGTTATAATAATGGATATGAAGAATACTATGAGCATGACACTAGGAATTTAGATGAGGATATATTTGATATGTCTTATTCTCTTTCCTCTCCCTCTTATATTACACCTCAAAATCAAACTAACAATATAATGCCAAAATATTCTCTTATTGGTATTATTTTGTTATAATGTGATCCTATTCTTTAAACTACTTTCTATACCTCATTAAAATTAAATCAATATAAGTGCAATACACAAAATCCACTTTTGCATGATTCAATTGAAGTAGATACGAATAATGCATATTCTTTTCCCTTCTCAGTTAAATTCAAAAAATCATGTACCAATGATATTACATCTTTTACCAATGCATATACTAAGGTAGATGACATTATTTTATCACTTTATTTTACATTTCAATCTCAATTCAATAATTTTGTATAACATATACATAATGCAAATGTCTCTAACTCTTCTCCTACATGTCATAATATGAAAAATGAAAACATGATTGCTACTTATTCTACCCTTGACTCTAAGATTGAAAGTAAAAATCATCCATGCATTCCACACATATCTAGTGAATAAATGCATTAAATTACAACTTCACGTGTTGACACATTGCATAGTATTAAAAAGTTAAAATCTTCTACTACTCTCTCTCTTTATGAACATGTGGATGATACTTATTCTACTCTTCTTCTAAAATTGAATTAAAATCTGATTTTGATGAAGCTTTTGATAATGATGATTACCATGATTATGATGAAGAAGACATGGAATCTACACCTTCTAGTTCTCATCCTACTTCACCTATTTATCTTATTTAAAAAAATATGAGGCCACATGTAAAACACACACAGACACACACACACACACACACACACACACACACACACACACACACACACACACACACACACACACACACACACACACACACACACACACACACACACACACACACACACACACACACACACACACACAGACTTATTCTTATGTTAATAATTTACATTTACTTGAGAATAAATTTCCTTCTATTCAATCATGTTCATAATATACATTTACTTGAGAATAAACTACCTTCTATTCTATTAGCATGCAATACTTCTTTAAAAATTAAAAAAATAAGATATACCAATGAATCTCCCTCAACCCCCCTTACTATAGTAGAACCTATTTCTCAGACTAGCCTAAATGAGGGTGATATCTCATTTCCCTCTAACCACATCTTAGATATCACACCTCCAAAGGTTACAATGAGAAAACCAACCCTCCCTAAAAAATATTCTCAATGCAATATACCAATGTTTAAGATAACTAACAAAATTTAAAAGTTAAATGAACCCTTTGATAATGATAATATACCTTCACAAGAGGTAATCTCCTTTATGCAGGATGTGGGTTATTTACAACATGTACAACATCTCACATTGGAAAGTAAAACATACCACTTATGGGTGGATTTCAATGCCATCCATAATAATCCCATCCTATGTAATATTTTAATTCAAAATTAACAGAAAAATATAAATACCATAATTAATAAAATTTGATAGACATAGAGATCTATACTTTCATCTTAAAGCTTACACGAAAGCTATGACACATGTTACTAATAGTTTGAATCTTTTACAACTATTTCCTATAAGTCTACACGGTCAGGGAATATAACAGTTTCATCATTCACTCTCTAGTGTTTCATTACACACATATAATGAGTTATAAGATGAATTTATCATGTGTTACATTCAAAATAAGGGACCTCAGGTTACATATGATAGGTTTACTTTATTACATTAGGGCTAGTTATAAATAGTCAATGAATACATTCTAAGATTCAAAACATGTATACATCATTTAATCTACTAGCCAATAGATTTAAAGGTGCTATAAATTTTTGTTATAGGTCTCATTCTCCCTATTCAAGATAAATTGATATATAAGACATCACAATCATTCAGACATCTATGTTACATAGCTTTGAGGTTAGACAAAAAGTTGGGACTAGTGGTTGCACATTGAGAGGCATATTTGAATGTAGGATTCTCATAGCCATACATGGTACAAAAACTTACTCCACTTCTAATTAAGAAAATATTGAAACATAAATAACCAATAAATATATTTAGCAAGGGAAAAGAACCACTTCAAAGATCACCTCCTATAGTGAGTAAAACACATGACACACACAGAGGGGTTATATAGTTTTTATATAGGGATTAACCTCATGACATGTTGATTAAATTACTAGATAAGGAGATGATCGCACTTCATCCTACTAATCATCATCCATCACACCATTTGTATAAGGCACAAAACAAGAGATACTATAATTTTCACAAGATAAATAAACATTAAGACAATAATTATTATGCACTTTGATTATGTATTAACTAGTATGTCAATCAAGGCATTATAGAATTTACATAAGGGTAACCAAGATATCAATCTCCACATTATCATATATCACACTCATCTACAATAGAGTTATCTCATGCTATTTCCTTTGAGGATCCATTAGTTATTCGTCATATGAGCTATGTGATTTCTAGGACACATATTCATGAGCGATCTCATGCACCACAGATTTAGTAGAGATGGTATCTAGTTTATATAGATCATAACATAATATTAGTTCAAAAAACTATCAAGATATTTGGAAACAACTATAGGGATTAGAGCACAACACCAATTCTAACACCTATCAAGATATTTGGAAATAACTACAAAGATCATAGAATAATATCATTTTGAACACCTATCAATATATTTGGAAAAATTAAAAGGATCAAAATATATCTCTAGTTTGACCACCAATCAAGATATTTTCAAGAGATCACAAATATCATAACATAGTCGAGCAGCCAATCAAGATATTTTTTAGATATCACAGAGCTCAAATATAATTTCAACACACTAACCAATAAATATATTTCTTACAAATTCTACACACATTTCCACTAAAAATGTATCACATGTAGTTCTAGTTTCATAGTCTACTTCTACATTATCATAACATGAAAAATATTGTCAATAGTTCACCATGCCATCTAGGTTCAGATAATGCATATCATAGTCACATTATCTACATGAAAATATCATTCAAAACACCTATAAAAATAAATACCATTCCTATTCCACTACAAATATATACCTAAACATTTGTAAATAGATAAATATTCTGTTAAGGATTAGCATTTATATTGGTATTTACTATAGGGTAAATTACTATTTATTGGATAGTATGTACCATATGGTAAGTTAGTAATTGGTTATTACTAATTATATTGTTAGTTATACAAATATATTTTTACAACAATATATTTTGTATATAGTTTAGAGGTTAGTCAATGAGAGTTTATAAGAATCTCAGGAACCCCATATATAGTGTTTACACTTCCTATATAAGTGCTATGTAATGTTTCAAATGAATATAGTGTGAATAATTATATTATCATTTTGTCTATTCATTGTTGGTGTCTTCTTTGATTTATAACTCTAATTTTTATGAATATCTAGTATTAGAGTGGGTTGTTGTGATGGATAAGTAATTTGTTTGAAGGGGTAGATCATTTCATCACTAAGGTTTCCATAAACAATGAGAGAATATATGGTTTGAAAAAGTTTATAATATAGATTAATAATTTTGTTTCTATTTTATATATTCCTCATTGTATATAGATCTAGAGAATTTGTACATGTCTTCAAGAGACATATTCACATATATAGTTCAAACGCCATCTTCCACGACCTAGTCCATTGGTCTTAACTTTAAACAAACATTCATGACAAGTTTTAATAGATCATTCTTCTGAAAAAGTGTGTAGATGATTATTGGTATGAAAGCTTACTTCTCAAATGAATCTATTGAAGTGCATTTCTATTTCATCTGAGTTAAAAGGATAAGATCCTATTTAACATTTGAGAGATGTTATAATCATTCTCTAAAGAGACCCATATTTGAATTGCATCAAAGACTTTGTTATTTAATATCCACAGTTTTGGTAAAATACGTATCAAACTTTATATCTTGGCTTGCACTAGATAATATACATTTAAATTTGAGACTATCTACATTCAAAGGATACAAAACTAACTTTGTTCATCTCTAGGTCTTCTTTATGCATGGACATATATTGAATTAGCTACACATTGCATTTCCATCTATAGTTTGTTTGTGGTGATTATGTTGTAGATATCTTGAGTCTTTAGATTTTTATTTTTTTATATTAAGACAATACATTTATGGTACATGTATCACCTGATAAGTCTACCATTTATCATTAGGTAAAATTGTCAAGTTTTTTTATTTTTAAGATATGGTCATGTGCATCAACAATTTATTTAATCACTGAAATCGATATTATATGTACATAGTCTATCACCATTGATACATGTCCTTTCATTAAGGTTTAAGTCTTGGTTTAATATTTACGTATTTTTAAATTTAAAATTTAAAAGACATTAAAAGTAAATTTTATGATTCTGGTCTAATTATGTGTTTAGTCATTATAAAAGATAATTTATGGTTATTATATATTTAAAAAGTTATATTATGTCAAATTTTGTCAAAATAGTCTTAACAAGATTTTAGTCTTGTATATTGATATTGTCAAAATTTGTTCTAGTTTATAATTAGTGTCAATTTTAATTTCCAAAATGTCATATAGAATCATTGTCAAAATTGTAAAATATAAAATATTTATTCTAAGGAGAATTTTTTTCTTGTATGTGATGTCCAGATTATTTGGGGTCTTCTCAAAATCTTCATATAATTAAAATCCATAGACACATGTGTTGAGTAAGAAGATTAATTCACTAGAGGATGGAGGCTACAGGTTCTAGAGCCTCTTGTTAGTCACCAACGATGAGGCCCCAGATGATTTTTTGACATCTTTTGTGTGGTGTGCTTTTTCATTTTTTAGTGTGGTGTGTTTTGTGCCAAATTGGCTAATGCCAAGGATAGTTCTTCAGTGGTAGTGAAAAATTATGTTATTTTTGTTTGGGTGGAAACAAACATCAACAGAGGTTCCATAAGATAACAATGAGTATTTATTCCTCATGATATATAATTTTATAGTGTTATGTGTGTTTTCATTCCCTTACTAGATTGGATAAAATGAGAGTGTCGATATAATGGAACATGGAAACAATTATATAGGAGGGAAACTAACTGTAAAAATCTTCTGATTGTAGAGATTCTATGACTATCATACTTCTTTATGAAGATGACAAGCTAGTAAAACATCCATTGTGTTTACATGAAGTAAATGTGAGATGCATTATTCACATAGTAGTGGTCATGTGCATCAAGATTTAGACAACAAGATTCAGATAGTAGTATGCAAAACTAAAAATATGCATTGGCATATAATTTTGTTCAGGCAGTTCTTGAAGATGTACATTCTGCCAATGTAAAAATTAAGGAGGAGGATGTTCAGGATTAATGTTTAAACTGGTATTTAATTTAGGTAAATTACTATTTAATATATAGTATGTACCATATGGTAAGTTACTAATTAGTTATTACTAATTAGATTGTTAGTTATATGAATATTTTGTTGTAACAATATAATTCATATATAGTTTACAGGTTTGTTAATGAGAGTTTATAGGTTTATCAAGATCCCCATATATAGTGTTTGGACTTCATATATAAGTTTCATATAATTTTTCAAATGAATATAGTGTGAATAATTATATCATTATTTTATCTATTTATTGTTGGTGTCTTCTATGATGTCTAACTCTATTTTTTACTAGTAGATTCATTACTCTTGCTTAGACAAATACAATATATAATATTACCATTTAAAACAATCAAAATAATTAAACACATATTAACATATGCTATATAACCAGATATATATACCAATATACATAGCTCCAATATAAACAATGAACACACACACATCAATATATAGTTTTAATACAAACATAATACATCACTCAATAATGTGGCATAGCCAATAGGACCAGCCCCTCCACTCTCAATCTTAGATATATCCATGTTAGAACTAGAGGCTTCCCTCTTCCTCCATGACCTCGATTGATGATTACATCTACTCTTTATCTCATGATACATACCTAGTTTGAGTATACACTCTACATGCTCTCATTATATACACATATAGTCATCTATTATCTGACTACTAGCCCTACCTAAATCATAGGATGTGGGTATGGTCTACCTATACAACTCTATGTGGGGCTTGTATTTAATTATATTTATTCATCTATATGCATTATTAGCTATTATATCTTGATCAAACAAATGGGCATGTACAATATAAACATTGGTGGCCCTCTTTACTAATCCATCCTCTATGACATCATTAGGGATATTCCATGTCAATACATGTATCCTAGACTTGATGGTAGTCCCCCAACACTCATCATCACCTAGACCTATACATACCCATGTAATACATGAGATTCCTAATCAATTAAATGAGTAACCAAATATGTAGAATGTACAAATATACTATAACAACTTGCCATAAATAGACCTAAAGGGACCCACATCTAGTACATCTTATGTAACAATCCCACCTCTCATAATTAGAGGTGACCATATATGATATCTACACTAGGATTCATAGGTGTTAGTGACTCCTACATCATCTACATCTAGTATGTAAATCATAAGATCCCACTCCATTAAAGAAACTAAGGCTAACTTAGCAGTCAATGGCTTAGGCCTACTACTTATACTCATATTTGTTAAGAACTCATGAACCACACCATTAGTGTTGGGGGCACATATTTAATCACACCAAAATATCACATAACCCACTCATAATATAATTTCTCATACACATTGAATCAATAGTCATGCATCTAGTATCTTACTTGAATCTATCTAAATTGAGTAATATCCTTAGGGCATCCCTTATAGCTCCTGTAGGGCCTCTAGGTAATGTCTCTAGCTATAAAAATGTCTATCACATGCTAACACTACATCATGTTCTTCCTAAGAATATGATCTATCCCATTCCACCTCTCTATAAATGGATATGGGTGGGCCTAATCATTTTGTAAAGGAAACACTAGCCTACTCACTATTATGTACTCACACATCCAATAGTGTAATAGTGTAGATGATCCAATCCCTCCACCAGATATATCCTACATGAAATGGTATGGTATAGATGGGATATCATCATCTAACCCCATTTTATATATGTTAACATACTCCTATATATCCTATACTATCTCATGTATCCTATAAGATATTGTTATACCACTCTAGTCTATAACCACAAATGAAGCTAATAAAATATATAGTAAACTTTGTAAACTTGGAACATCAAAAATGATAATAATTATTAATGGTATATCATTATGGATCCCTAAATGATGAATCCCTACAACCATATTAGAAAAATACCTAGAAGCCTATTGTATAGCCTAATCACCCATGTCCTCTTGTAATATAGCTCTCTACCTAAAAATAGGTAGCCACAAAATTCTTTACACATCTTTTAGGGTAATGATCATCTCCCCATTTAATAACTAAAAAAATTAGGTGTATGCATCCCATCTCTAACATAGTACACTCATCATGTGTTTATCCAAAGGCGTTAGATCTAGGAATGTCACATGTCTAAAACACACTCTCTAAAGCATGACCATCTCAACATCTAACATGGGTATACCCCATAGGGCCTCCATCACCTAACTAGTCTAAAAATCTCTCATACATGCATCAAACTACAAAAGTATAACCAAATCTAGCATTAAAAACACAAAATAAAAAACCAATAGATAAAAATACACATAAAAAATTAGTGAGTAATAATAATAATTACAAATCAATCCTAGTGGACACTAGAAATATATACCATACATTAGTGTTCAATAGTAGCACCATATCTTGAATACTAGTGCTAACTCTTGGATAGTATAACCCATATCAAGACAGAAGCACCAATATCCCCAAATAGACCCAAACACTATTAATTTTTTAATAAAAATAGTAAAAAACGCATTAAAAATTAAAACAATTGGAAATAATATGGACTCCTTACTAGGATAATCACCTCTCATCCTAGATCCATACCTCTACCTCCTCATATTAGGTTTGTGTGGTTCCTCGTCTCCTCAGCATATTCTATAACTTAAATAAATAATTTATGTCAACTCAAATGCTTCAAATGAATTAAAAAACTAATCAAATAGCCTATTTAAGTCACATTTATCAAATTCTACCTTATTAAGCTGACCTTGCATGCCAAATTAACCAACTAATACCTATTTCTTACCAGTGTGATATCTTGAGATCTGTAAATCCAATTTATAAACCATCTCTTGCACGTGGGACTTGAAATGAATTTTCCTCACTCTATATTGGTTAAACAAATATCCTAATCAATTGTAGCTCTACAAAATGAAAAAATGATATTTACATAATGAACACAATATAGACAAAATGTTTATCACATTACAAATTTCAACAATCAACTATGATATAATAAATAAACTATTCAAACTTAAAAAATCACACTTGATAATTAACACCACTAAAATAGATCATTGCCAATTTTAGTTACACACCCTCACCCCAGTCTTGATTATATCACCAAAATGGTGGGGAAAATACACATAGATTTATTTAGACTTATACATATTCATACACACATATTTACTCATATATAGATTTAGACACACATGCCTACTTAGATACAACTATTTAGATACACATGTCTACGTATATATGCATATATTTAGACACACACATCTACATAGATATATAAATATTCAGATACATAGGTTCACATAGATATAAAAGTCTAATCAGATATAACTATTTAGACACATAGGTCTATGTTGATATACATATATTTAGACACATAGGTCTACTCAAATATAGCTATTTAGACATTCATATCTACTTAGATAAAACTACATAGATATACAAATATTCATATGCATATGTTTATATAGATACATAAGTATACTCATATAAAAATATTTAGACACACATGTCTACTCAAATATAGATACATAGATATATAAATAATAAGATACACAAGTCTACATAGACATACAGATATTCAAATGCATAGGTTCATGAAGATAAATGAGTTTACTTAGATATTACTATTTACACACACATAGGTTTACGTAGATACATCCATGTATATATATGATTTTGAATTAGATATACAAGTTCACTCAGATATAATTATGTTCAAATAAACATCTACATTACTCAAATATCAATATTAGGGGGCATGATGCAAAGCACATGTCCTTGATGTCTATTTTAAGATTACCAAGTTACACTCTATATCTTCACCAGGATGTCACCAATTTTTCACTAGTTTGGGTCATAGGACTATCTATAATAGTTGATCCATAGCCTTCCACTAGATCTAGTTTACATTCCCATATTCAATTTAGATCCAAAGTGGGGGCAAGCGATCCTTATTTCTCCACACATTTAGTTTACATACCCAGATTCAGTTTAGATATTAGTGGGGAAAAAAAATCCTTGTTTCTTAATTCATTTAGTTTACATACTAAAATTCAATACAAATATTAAGGTGTGGGGGAAAATAGGGTATTATTCCTCATGATTAAGTATACCATTTACATTCAGTACAAAGGACATCCACACTACAAAGTTTGTCTTCACATATTTCACTCCATCTACCATCCACTTACCTAGCCAAGAAGTGGGCTAGGTCCAAAACATATCCACACATGTAATTATAGGTATGGACTTATTTTTTTTTACTCTAGTAGTTTCATTTCATTATATTACTATGATAAAGAGGGAAAATGTCAACACCCTAATTTGGTCAAGCAACCAAAAGTACTATGTATTTTATTTCTCTTTCACATAAAGTTCTCAGTGATGAATACAATCCTTGTTGTGTGGTCATTTCAAGTCTTTTGATATTTCTTATGTCTTATTTTCCCTATTTTTTGCACCCCTAGTGGTCCTAAGTCACCTCTTCCCAGTTGTAGGGTCCCCTAGTATGTCTTGCTTGGTCTTAGCTCTATTTTTAGGTCTTAATACACTATCACCATTTTTTGGATAGTAACACTATTGGCATTAGTGTCCAATTATGGTTCTAGAGTCTAATAGTCATTTTCTCTTATGTTTGAGTCGTAACCCTACCTTGAGCCCTATCTTATGTTTTTATCCCTATTTTATAGCTTGTTAACCAACAAACAAGGTATTATATTAAAAAAAACTTCCTTCTATATAAAAAATCCTCACAAGGCATTTTAAATCTAGTATGTACTATTTTGTCACATAATTACATAAAATTAATCAATAATATAGCTCAATACTCTATATATTACTCAACAACCACATCTAGGCATTGTATGCTTGATCAAATAATGGCTTCATCAAAAGTTAATATAGAATACAATGCAATTTTATTATAGATATTCCCTAAAGGATAAATACATGTGATCTAAGACCCCTAGCAATGGGGTTAATGAAGGTAATGACTAGGATGATAGGGGTTCTACTCTACATGATCATAACATCCCACAACCCAAATTTTCCCTTATTTTAACATTTGATTCAGTTATTATTTCATGTGTACAATTACTCATTAGGGTTTTTGAAGATATTTAGCCAAAATAGTGACACATGTGATATCTAAAATTACATATAACCACCTATAAGACCCATAGAACCTCCCACAACTTCCCTAAAAGTTTTAGAAAATTCTTATAGGAGGAACGCTAGTGCCATAATTAGACACTAGTGCCACATGGTACTAATACTGTTATTAACATAATTGTTCAAGACTATATTTCAACCACAGTCATAAAACATAAGGTGTCTTCCAATTTCTCCAACCTATTTCAGCTCCCTGATCCATAGAAAGACTTATTTTATTCTAGATAAGTACTCTTTCTCTTCACACTTGTTATTTTGAGAAATATTTTTTAAATTAATTATTTCTAGTTTTCATTCTAGATTATTTCCATACTAATCCATTTAATAATATAGTATTTACATTCACTAAGTCCTAAAAGGTAAAAATAGTTTTTAAGGTGATTTAATGTTTAGAGAATACTTTTTGGAAATATCCAAGGATTTGGAGGGGGAAAATATCACCTTCTATTTTTAAAGTGAGTTAAGTTATATTTTATATAAGAAAATGGAAAACCTTCCATGGAAGGACATTTTTGCTCATTTTTAAATTGAATATTTTGGGGTAGAATGAGGAAGGAAAGAAGGATCTTAGAGAAAGAGGAAGATATACTAGTTTATGTATGAGTTATATTACTTCAAACATTTGTACAATATCCCATTTTTATAGAGTCAAGTGGTGGAGCTAAGGTAGGTTTTCATGTCACCCATATAGGTTTCATTTTATTGTTTTAAAGATAAATATTTATTCCCTTCTTATCTTTTCATTTTAAGGGGATATATAACCATTTATCTTACCCTCTTTTCTTATTGTGTTCTATGGTTGAGTCTATGGACATCATGAGTTATTTTTATTTCTTATTTTGAATTGGATAGAAAAAAACTATCCATGTTTTTCAGTTGTTTTTACAACCCATTTTTAGTCTAGTTTTGTATTTTTATGCTACCGAATAGGCTAATGTTGTCTAAATGGTATTTGATTTTATGATTAGGTTTTGTAAAAGGGAATTAATTTAAATTTCATTCTTTTAATCTCCAAAGCATGGGGTTTTCGTAAATGGACACCTTAATTTTTTAAAGGTCATCTCATGGAATGGGAGAAGGGTTTGAGAAATGTAGGGACTCCAAAGTCCTCCTTATGCCACCCCATATTATGGAGAGTGGTGATTATCATCCATAACATGTGAGTTTGGAGTCTTGATAAGTATTAAAACACTTTATGGATTCTATGCGTGTATTTCCATTTTTTCATATGAGTGTTATTGTATTGGTGTTATGTGATTTTTGGTTGGGGGAATGTGAAATCCTCTTATTATAAATAAGTTGTTATTTGAGACTTATATGTGTTAATTATAGTCGATCTTATTAAATTATCATTACTCACCTCTTTCCTTGCTTATATTACCCTAATTTGAACCATCACTATCATTTATTCTTTGATTTATAAGTCACATGAAGTTTTTACATTATTTTTTATATTAGTAATATATGAGTAAATTTGAAATTTTGTTTTATAACACTTTATTTACTATGATTTTGATAGGACCTTAAAATGATAATAAAATTATATATATATTATATAATATTAAAGTGATAAAAATTTACATAAATAAATTTTAATGAAAAATAGACTCCTCCAAGATTCCACTAAGTTTTATAGATTAATTTTTTGATTTACACTTTAATTGTTAATCATTTTAAAGGTGAATTAATAAAACTTCCTTATTTACATTTTTAAAATTTCCTAAGTTCATAAAATTAACTTACATGAAAAATGAAGAAAAATTATGACCAAAATAATTTTATATAAAACTTCATGATTTCTAGGACATGTATAAATTTATTTTACAATTTTAAGAGAAAAATGGTTCTCATAGATAATTTTTGAATATTAAAACATATATGGAAATTTTATGTTTCATAGGACCTTTGGACATAAGTTATATACCCTTATTTATAGGTAAATATACAACATGGTTGATGGTATGCCACTGACTAAGAAAAAAACACTTGGGGCCAAAAGGGATGATAGGTTTTTTTATAGTTCTAGCCATGTGAATAAATTGCATGGTCCCCATGTGACAATTGGGGTGGTAGTGTCAAATATTTTTAGATGTGTAGCTTATATACTATAGTTTGGTATATATGAAATCAAGTATAATCACTAGTTAACTTTTTAGCAGTGTTTTTTAACTATTACAAAAATATTACAATTTTTATATTTTATTGTATTAAATTAACTATATTCTGATTGGTGTTTCATTTTCCCAAAACTAATATTATTTTATAAACTTGTATATTATTTTGTATAAATATTATATGTTAATATAAAATTTGAGGTGGGTGACCTAAAAATTACCTCTCATTGATTGTTTTCCTCTTCCACATGGAGGACATGTTATGGCTTGCAACATTATAATTTTTAAGACATGGACTTTTTTAATTTAAGAGAGGTATTTTTTGAATTTTTTGACAATTGTGGGCTCCTATAATCCCCAATATCAGTTGAAAAAAAATGTAACACTCATTAATTTATTCTCCTCTACCACATGAACTAAAAAATTAAATCTTAAAACTTAAAATAAATGTTAATTCCCTTTTTAAACTAGTTTGGAAGCCATTAATGGCTAAGGAGGAGATTGAATCTCCCAAACATATTTTTGAAAGTTGTGGGAGATTTTAACCTCCTATAGAAATTATGGTTACCTAAAAAATAAACCCAAGGATATTTGTGTCAAGATATAATTTCAAAGTGAAATAAAAATTGTCAATGTTAAAACCTTGTCGACCCCATTAATCATAATGATCCAAAGATGAGGAAGGTGAATATGGATGAATATGGGAAATTCATCCTCAAAAATATCCTTCCTCTTCACCAAATCTGAAATAGAAACATAAAAATTGATTTGAATCATTTGTTTCCTTCCTTAAATATTTTTAGGGTTTCCTCATCTTGAATAAATCCAATAGATAGATAAAAGGGATCTAATAGCTAAGATGGAGTGTTCCATCCTCAAGGAGTTAAGTAAAGACATTTTATACCAATTCTAAGGTAATATGAGGAATATAATTCCTCCTTTCTAAGCAATTTTCATAAAAATTAAGTTGACTTGAAAATAAATTTGAGTTGTGACTTAGGGTGTGAACTAAGCCTTGTGATTGGCCAAAATCACTTGGGGTCCCTCTTAAACCCCATTAAGAGTTAAGATGAGTAGTTAAAACTAGTGTTTTATCAAATCCACATATTTTTAATCAATCATACATTATATACATTGTGTTTATGGTCCCCAATAGACTCAGATAGAGATTTTTGACCTAGTTTGAGATCTTACAAGTCAATTAGAGCAAGTGGCCCCAACATTGATGCATAGTGATAATGTGGGCACTTGAGAATTGCCTTCCATACTAGTTGGGAATGTGAGGTTTTTATGATACATTGAACATATCATGCCAAAAATATGGATAACCAATGGCCAAATAATTTTTGACTAATGGGATTTGTAAAATTTTAAAAAATATTTGGTCCTTTTTATGTGGTTTTAGTCATATAATATTTTAGGCATGATTCTATGATATTAGAGAACAATTTAAACATTATCAAATATTGGGATTACTATTTGATGTTAATTATTTTATATATTTTATGTGTGTACTTATTCATTGATAATACTCATTGAGAAGGAAAACATAGTACACATGAAGAATTTTTATGACCATAGACTCTTAGGGTAGAGTATGAAACACTTGGATTCTTAAATTGGTATCCATGCCTAAGAGACCCATTCCAAGAATTTTTAGACATGACCTCATGTAGTAGATCAAATGAGGTTTGTTTAAGGTTTGAAACAAATAATACAACTAGGTGCTAAGAATTTATATGTCCACAAGGGAAAAGTGACCACTAGCTTGCTAATGATATATTATGTGTTAGGCTGATGGGACTTCCCCATCATCTTAGAAATATGTGTCTTACCTTGGAAAAATTCATAGATAATTTATTGGGATAGATTTATCTTGGTTATTAATACCATAATGTTTTAGCATAGTTATACCTTAAATTGTCATGTAGACCTAGGGTCAAGATATGCCTTTCTAGGTTAAATGACCACCACTTTTAAGTAAACACCACCTCACCAATCGAGTGAATTTTTTTATATGGTTGCCTAATTTTATATCACTATGAGTGATGAATTTAGGAATGAATGAAGATTAATTTTAGTGAGGCTATTCCATTTATTTTAGTTATTGACTCTTTCCTTATCAATAGTTGTTGTAAGAGTTGGGTAAGTCATCATTAGGCTAAAAGGCTCATCTTGGTAGACCATAGATGGTTACATTGACATTAGGTACATACTTGGATGAGGTGAGAGACCAAAAGTCTTGTTTTGTTGTGAATGGATTTTTTATTAAAACCTATCCACATACATACAAGTGTTGTTATATATTTTATTCACCTTATTTTATGTTCTAGTGATACCACATGGATGGAATTTTTATGGAGCCTCATATGGGTCACTTTATTTTAACCTATCCTTGTGGTTGATGATCCTTGTATCCTTTTAGTAGTGATTTATACCTTATTTTTAGCCACGTGATGGAGAAAATTCCCATTGGAGTTGGACATCAGTGTTGGTTGGAGAGTAACATGAAGACATTACATTGCATCTTGGTATCATGCTGGTGTGATCACCAACTTCATCAAGTAATAACTATGTTAGATTGGTGTTGTTTCCTCTTATCTAATTTTTTATCAATATCAATTGCATATGGATCTAATTTTAAATTTGATATTTGAATGTAGTGGTCAAAAACCTATTTAATGTTTTTTTTTAGAACAAAAACCTATTTAATGTTATGACCCCCATTTCATGTAATATCTATATAGGTAACACCCTTGTATTGAATTGATAGTGGTTCAGAGGTAACCTTATTGATGGGCATGTTTGGGAGGAAAATCATTATTTTTTCCTTGTTACTAGGAATTTTTGAGCATATGTTCCTATTTGTGGATCATCTTGAATCAATTGATGTTCCATGATATTTTTAGTTCCTTGGTAATAGTGAGATAATTTTCTCACAAAGATTTTTTTCCCATGGTGGTGACACCTAGTTGAGTTAGTTGCCTATGAGTGGTGAAAAAATTTATGAAATAGATGTTTATTTTATATCTAAAGGTATCCTTAAACACCAAGTGGGTGTAATTACTTATTTTTAAAAATTGATCATGATAAGATTATGCTTTTGATTTTGTACCTTATAGGCTAGTTGCCTAGAAAAATTAGTTTATCATGGATTTTGACATCTGATCTTTTATGGGTTTTGACATTTTAAAGTGAACCTTATATATTAACATTGACCATTACATCATTTTGATATTGTGTGTTATTAAAATTCATGAAAAATCTAGTGGCATGTGGTAGTTTATTAGATGTTAAGGTTCATTCTTGGGGCTTGTAGTGACTCATTTATAGAACCATGCCATACCCTTATATGGATTGTAAGGTTGGGTGCATCCTTTTTCATGAATTGATGAGGAGTGTATGTGTCACATATCCATGAATATTTGTAATTTTTTTCCTAAGATAATGTATGTTATAGTGGTGTTATTTTCATAATCATTGAGGACTGTCACTTGTAACTTAACTCCTTATATGATATATTTTTACCTTTCTTTGTAAGGTTTTCATCTATTTTTATATGAGTTTTATGGAATTCCTGTGGGAGTGTGATTTTTATTATATATAGGGGAAATTTTTAGGAAACCATTCTGAATTATACACAAGAACCATGGAATATTTGGACATTTTTTGAGGTCACTTTTGGATAATGTGTTAGTTGAATGAGTGTGTGTCCTTAGGGAGCACCTATACCTTTATAAAGTTATTGAATGGTTACTTAAGTTGAGATTTATGAGTACCTTTTTATGTATCATGTTGGGTAGGTGGTTACCCAACATAGTTCACGAGTTTCATGATCAAGAGTTACTAAAATATTCTTGATCACTATAAATTAATCATCCTTTTGATGGTTAAATTTTTTTATTTATATGAAAAATCACTAGGGGCCACTTACATTATGTGTAGTGGGTGTTGTATGAGTAGGATATGCTACTCAATTAGAAAAGTGTGAACCTATTTGATGGAATTTTTTCCTTGAGAACATTAATTCAAGAGGAGGGGATCTAAAAAGACATATTTTAGATTCATACCACCTTTGAGTGGTGATCATCATTGTAATGGAGGAGTGAAGTTTATGATGTTAATGTCTTCATTTATGTTAATATTTTGTCTTATAGATTGATATTTAATACTTCTTATTTATATGTGAGAATATTTTTTATTATAGTTATCAATTAAATAAAATTGATATAATTTGACACTCTCTCACCATTAACTAACATTATCATAAGTTTGTTGAGTAAATTTATATCTAATATGATGTAAGTGCTCTTTCTAATTGGCACCATGTACCATTAGTTTTAATTCACTTACATTTTTATTAATTTGAAGGATGTCAAATTATAATTTGTATTATCTAGATAAGTGTTACATATGGAGAAACTTGATGCCTTCATGTGTTTCAACCTTTTCTCCTAGTTGGGCAAACAGTTTGAGTCCTACTACTTACATGTTGGTAAGTGTGTGGTAGTATTGTAAATTTAGAGTTATGATTCATACTTCATACCACACAAGGTATTGAAGAGGTATGTATTTTGTTTTTGATATGTTAACTCTATACTCCCCACATGTGGCCTTCTAAATCCACATTACTTAGGATTATTATGATTTAAATTGTGAATTGTTACCACTTGATGTGGCATACCTTGAAATTACTTTGGTTCCTGATTGGGATTTTTAAGTTGATTGGAATAATATTTTTATGGATGTATTTTCTATAAATTTCTAGTTTATTTATCCATTTATTTTTTTAAACCTTTATTTAATGTTTGACCTCATAATTTTATTGTTTATATTCAATTTTTGGTTGAATTGGGTTGTCTAGCCATTTTCACTTTCATTATTATTTGGATTATTTAGGTTTGTTGGACTTTTGATTTGTTCTCATTTGTGGATTGAGATGGGTTTCTTATCCAATTTCACTTTACTCCTTTATCAAATTTATTAAGTATCTCTTATTAAGTGTGTTATTTTGATAAACCATTTTTTGCTACCTTTCAACTTGTGTGAGTGTTAGAGTAGAAGGTGAGTAGTATCTTGTTAGTCTTAGCTTATGAGATAATCTTATGACATGTTACATAACTTGTTAAGAACATCAATATATGTTATCTTGTTTGTTCTTGATTCAAAGGATTTAATGATGATGTGATCCTTAGCCTTATGGATATATTGATATTAACACATGTTTCCTCTTATCTTTTAGAGTGATCAATATAGATTGTGTTATGATATTGGATACAACTTAGTGTTGTATTTTAGTTTCAAGGGTTTGACATAGATATGAAGTTCCAAATTCATTCCAAAGTTTATGTGATTCGGGTTTGGGAATTATGTTGAGTGTCCATATGATTTGTGTGACTAGGATTTTGGATTTGGTATGAATGTCCAAAGTCCTCCTAATGGATTGAACAATTAGGTTTGGGTATTAGGATTAACACACAAAGTCATATTCATAAGATCATTTATTGTGAGTTTGACAATATTATTATGTCCATAGTCCTCCTAATCGATTACATAAATAGGGTTTGGGAAAAATTTATATTATAATCCCAAGTCTTCCTATTGTACATAAATGAAGGGTTTGGGAAATGATGATAAAGTAAATTGAATAATTCATCCCTCTATAATTTCATAGATTGGAAAACATAACTCTTGTTCATTTGATGGGTTAATGACCTATTATATTAAAATTATATCTTAAGGATAACCTTGTGGGGTCTATGTTATTATAGCATTTTATCTCCATATTTGGCATAGTAAGAATGAGACAATAAATTTATTAAATGTAGTTGATAGATTTAAATAAATTAAATTAAAATAAATCCTTGCCTTATACTTAAACATGACATTTGACAAATTATAATACATGATTTAAATATTAAATATCAATTGATTGGAGCTAAATCATTTTTAATTATGTGTTCTCAAAACATGAAAAACAAATATTAATAAACAACATGTCATATTATGCCTTGAAGAATGACTCACCTTATGGTGAAAATAACATAACTTTTTCCATGGATATTTTAGTGTATTGTATTGTACTCTAAGATATGTTAGTATAGATTTTACATCATTGAATTAGAAAGACTATTGAGTTGATTTAAAATTATTCATTTGTATTTTTATAATGTAATTATAAATATAAATTACACTTTCATGACTTTTAGGAGGAAGTTTGCATAATGGGATGAGGATGTGAAGCTGTAAATTTCATAATACTAGTTTTTAGGACTTTTTGATTGTCTCACACATGTATCTATGTGACATGATCCTTATATTACTTGAGACATGAGACACTTATTTTTATGTTGTTATAGTATTATTATATTTTTATTGAGATATTGGTTTTATGTGCTTTATGTTTTTGGTTTTTCATACATGAGTATGTTCCAAATTCTAGTGTTAGATGATTTCATTTCTTTATTGATATTCACATTATATTTACATAATAATAGAGTTAGTGATTATTTATCATACAATTAATTATATGGATGCTTGTATAATTGAAACATTTATATTACCTCATTGTGATAATGGATATGTTATGCTTTGGATGTTTTACATATGTATTTTGTATTGATGGTGTTACTATATATGTTTACATTTAGTAGCTTTGGCTACCTAGGGTAGTGTAATTTTATGGGTGGAATGACATAAAAGTGATATGGCAGGCCGAGTGAGGGGACCATGACTAATAGAACCATAATTTAAACATTTTTATTTTTTCTGTAGTGGATTCATGTCTTCCTTAAATTAAATTCCAATTCTAGTGTTATAATTTTAACCTAGTCTTGAGATTTGATCCTCTTTGACCATCCTTTAACTATTCACACACCTTTGGAATAATTCATACATTTTTACATTAACTTAGGAGTCACATTAAATTTAAATAAAATCATAAACTTTATTTTTTAATCCAATCAAGTAGTCCATTAATAACAACTCGTGTGGTAATTTAGACCCATGTTTTAGAGTTGATAAATAGTGAAATAGATGTGGGTGTAGGTGCATTGGAGACCACTTTTGACAAAAGTATGGGCTAATACTTTATTATAGTGTTAATGTTTTTTGGGACAACCCATTTTACCATTTATGTCATGGGAAGAGATAAATTTTATGGGTATGGGAAAACCTTGCTTGCCCTCATGGGTGTGTAAGGTGAGTTATTGCTTAGATAAGACCTTTTGGAAAGATCTAAGGAATTGGAATATAAAAGTGTCACCTTTAATTTTTCTAACAAGACAAGTTGTCTTTTATAAAAGAAAAGGAAAAACAATCCTTGGAAGGACAATTTTTCTCATTTTAAAATTAAAGAGTTGAAGAGAGATTGAGCAAGGAAACAAGGGTCCTAGATAAGGAGGAGGATAACCTCATTTGGGAAGGATTTATATTGCTTCAAACAC
>JARHVA010002047.1:35000-217500 GCA_037957365.1 Torreya grandis
AAGGTATGGGAAACACACATTTTTAGGGGCCATATTCACTATAGATAAAATAAACCTTAGGGAAAAAAATTAGGAAATGTGAAAAACAACAATCAAAAAGTCAAAAACAACGCTCATAATGACCCATAGGTCATAGCACATGTTACCTATCACCACTTTCATGATTATCCAAGATGAACCATTAGTAAAACCACATTAAACATAATGTAAGTGGGATGTATAGTGACTATAATAGTCATGAATTGATCATTTTTTCCTTCCAAATAGTGTTATGTAGCATGCACAATTTACACCTTATGACTCCACATATCCAACCCTTACACACAACACTAATCAAGGTGTTATCCTTTATACCATTTCTATTGAAGTGTGATTTCTTGCATGGAATCTTATTTACAAGAGTTGGAAATGAATCAAAAATAGTTGTACATACCTCAATTTTGTCCAATGGTTATACACCATTGCCTTCCATTTTTCCCATGGTCACAACCACCTTATTTAGACTTTGAAATCTAGTAAGTAAAACATGATGCTTACCATGATTTAGAGTGGTTTACATTCTCTTCATCATGCTCTTCATGTTAATTTTATTTTTCATTATCCAAAGGCCTTGCCAACCTCCTTGCATGGGTGACAAAAAACTTGGAATTTTGACCTTGTCTATCACTTTCTCCCCACTAATAAGAAAAATGAAATTTTCTTCATTTTTAAAAATATCATAGTGATGTTTTAAGAACGCATCTTCCCTTAGGTTTTGTCTATCTTAAAAGGATATAATTTTCAACTCCATTTCCCTCCTTAGCCAATCATAACACCTTCATTGGGTCCTTACTATACGGGAATATTTTTCTTCCTCTTGGTTTGGTGTATTTTTGCCATTTTCCCCTGGCATGGAGGATGTTTCCCTGAGTTGTGCACCTTCCTTATTCAAATCTAAGTTGTTTTTTATTCCCTTTTTAGAATATTCATGAGGGTTTATCCCTCTATATTTTCTTTATTCATTCATTTTTTATTTATTTTTTATAAGTGGATGACCTACATGATTCATATTCCTTGGTACAAACTATAATTACCTCCCTTGGTTCAATGCATTATGACTTAGAAGTGCACCCTTGCAAGAATGTGTGTTTGTTATCACTACTATTCACACAATAAAAACTCTCCAAGGTTTGGGTGACCTTATATAAGAGATAATATATAGATGAAGGGATGGTTAAATTTGGTACACTCATATAATTATCTATAAACCCTCTAATTTGGTGATTTCTTGAATAGGAAAAGAGTAAAAGGAACAATATTCAAGCTAAAATTGAACATGAAAATTAAAAATTTTAGGTGATGCACCAATGTGATAGTAAATTTTACATATAATTGACACACTTGGGAAGCTAAATAGCTTTTGCACATTAAATTAATCTTTATATAATGGATCTTACATTAGTATTTGATATAAAGGTCTTGACAAACACTCACACTATAATGAAAGGAATTAACATAGGTTGAATTCACTTCCAAAGATATAAATCAGACTTAGACACTTTATATGACCTAGAATAGTTCCAATTTGATTCATAAAGGTAAAAATTTTAGACATAAACATAGGAAAAATAATAATTCACTACGTTACATCAATGAACATAAGACACACATTTCATGGATAGCCTAAAAATGAAGGAAAAAATAGCTTATTATTGTTTCAAATGTGATGCATTATACATTTTGGTAGAGTTTTTCTATGGAAAAAATTATAATCTGATCCTCATTTTAGTCATCCTTCACTCTTCCTTCAACTCAAACTTCAACTTAACCACAAAATTACAAATTCCTACATAGTACATCAAGTTTTTAAACATTATTTTCTTGTAATATGGTGTAGGAGAGAGAGATAAGTTTATTTTAATGTTTTAAAAAAGTTAAAGGTCTCATGCATGCTTTGATGGTGTTCAATCCTAAAGAGATCTTGATCATATTTATTTAACTCCCTGTGAATATTTTGTCCAATATCCTTGAAACTTTCCATCTCTCTAGTGAGTGACTCCAATTATATTCATTGAATCTTGGAGTTTTACTTCAACTATCTTGCTTGTATCTTGAAGTTTGAATTTAGTTATCTTGATTTTATCTTGCATGCATGTTTCTCTCTTTCAACCTCCTAAAATTTGTCCAAGGTAGAATATTAGGAGAGATATTTCATGTTTTTTTTTGAGGGAGTATCCTAATTTAAAATAGGAGTTCAATTTTGAAATTTTTATTCAACCATACTCCTTCATTCTTGCATGTTCTTTCTCCTCCTTTGTAGGGATAATTGAAGGCTTCTTGAATCATCTTGAAGTTTGACTTGAATTTATATAAAATTAGCTCCAAGGGTGGCATATAAGAGATTAAAATATATTATTTAATGTTATTGGAGACTAATTCAAACCTTTAGTTCATTTTTAAAATAACACTTAACCCTTTATTGATCTCCAGATAGCTAAGAGCACATGTGTTTGATTAGGCAAGGTTATTGAAAGCACAATGCATTGATTAAGATTATGGATTGTATTTTTCCTATGATTTGGCATATAATATAGATATTTTATGTTTAATTTTTTTAATTATTCATGAAATATCTCTTCTAAAATTTCATTTTATGATTAATGATCGCAACTCTCAATACTAGTCCTTCTTGGGTATGCTCATCTTCTCTATTTTGGTAAGCTTGTTGAATGCACCATGAGAACTTATAACTTAATTAATTTTAATTATTTTAATATATAATTAGTTTAAATATAATTTTAATATCATAACCATTGTGTCACATACTTTCAAACAGATGTTTAGCTCCAAATTATATATATAACTTTTAAAAATACCATTTTGTGCTCTCTAAGCATTAAAAACCCCTAATTCAGATTTGGGGGTCTAAAATGAGTTATAGTAATTAAAAAACTCATATTATCATTTTATACTTAAAAATGTGTAATATCTATAAATTTTTTAAGATCTTTAAAAATATTCACCAAACTCTCAAACAAAAATTCATAATAAAGTGTTTGCTTGTTCACCGTAGGGTGACCTAGAGATGTTTTTATTTTATATGAAATGATTTTTAATTGGTTTTAATTATATAATCATGTATTAAAACATTTAAATTAATTATAAATCCTATTAAATCATTTTACGCCATTAAAAGGATATGAAACACTCATTTCCAACTCTAATTTTCTTCATGGTACAAACTTGTGTTTTGATATTTTATATATTATAAGGTACATTAAGGATATAAAAACACTTATAAATATTAAATGAAATTAAAACATAAATTCATGTAAAATTTCAAGATATTTCACTTATTAAAACTCAAAATATGCAATTTGTAGTGCTTACTAGCTTAGATAATATCATTCATGAATGCCTATAGGTCTAGGTTTTGGTGTTTTATTTAATTTTATGAGGATTAAATACCTGATTATTTTTTAATTTATAATTTTAATATCCATTATAATAATTAAAACCATTTTATATTCTCAAACAATCACTTAAAACTCTCAAAAAATGCCTTTTTTGACTATCTCTCTTGCATGCTTAAAACCTTGCAACCTGTAGGTTTACATTTCTCCATTATTTACAATGAAATTTTTATTTTATAAGGTTTATTAATTATTTTAATTCCAAATAATATCTCATAGATTTTTTAATTTTAACTAAGAACTCAAAAATGCAATCGCATCTCCTAAAATTGAGCTATTCGGGTTTTAAAAGGGTTTTAGAGCACCTTTACTTCTTAATGATTGTTCATAAAGTTAATCCCCTATAAAATAAAAAAAATCATGAATATTTATTTAAAATATTCCAAAATATTCACATAATACCATTATAACCAACTCTTATTCTCCTTTATGGAATGAACATCTAAAAGTCACCCTTACTAGCTTGCAACTAGCTTGTTAGAGGAATAGAAGAAACTTCTACCAAAAATTGGACTTGTGAGATATTATTGAGCATGGTTTAGGATTGATTATGGTTTTATGATTATTTTTATATCTTAATAAATATTAAATCCATAATATATTATTCTATAAAACCTACACATAAGAAATCTTAACCAATGGTGGCAAAATTTGTAAACATTTTTGGTGACCCTGTTGGGATGTTTGTCTGCTAAACACTCAAGACTAATATACTTAACCATTGGTATATGGAGTCATAAAAATATAAAAATATATTAAAATTAAAATTATATCAATAAAATACAACACTTGTGCATAAGTACTTAGGGAATTAAAAATTAATACAACTACCAAATGAAAAATGTGCAAGATAACACTTAGAGGAAAATGAAAACCAATACTACTATGTACAAAGAAGAACCTATATTTATCAAAAAATTCTTAATAAAAATCCTTTTAACTAATATTTTATTTCTCATCACCATATATCTTAGCTATTTGGAAGGCATTTTGAGGATTTCATCTTGATATCATGGAAGGACCACTCCAAAGTGAGTCAAACTTTGTGTCTTCCTAGTTTGTCCCTATCCTCATCCCATTTGAGAAGCAAGTCACATTCCTTGAATATCCTTGAATATGATCTTATATCAAATGTTTTATTTACTTATGCTTTATTCATCTCCTTAGCTTACATATACTAATTTGTGATTTCTTCCAACTCCATAAGTTTAGCATATCTCACTTCTATTAGCTCACTCTCCAACAATTCCAGCTGATGCATTAGGTCCATAATAGGGAGATCAAATGAGATTGAAAATTTATGTTATCTTTCATACACTATATTACATGGTGAATCTTAAATTAACCTCTTTAATTTGATCTTATCATCCCATTAAGATGACTTTAACTTCAAATTCCAAGTCCTTTGATTATATTCAATGGTTTTGCTAATGATCTTCAAAAAATATTGGTTAGTAGAATCAATAAGGCCATTTCCTTGTGGATAATAATTGAAATAAGTGATAAAATACACACCATTTTATAAAACCCATTGAATTATTTTATCCCCTAAATTTTCCATAATGTTTTCTTAAATTATAGTAGAAGGAACACCAAACCTTCATAGAATTCCAAAACACTAGATTCATTTGCTTCTTTCAAAGCCACTGCTTTTTTCCATCTAGTAAAGTAATTTTTGGATATAAAAATACAATTGTGGCCAAAGGTGTAAGGTGGATTTATGATACCAATGAAGTCCAAACCCCATTGGATAAATGGATAATATACTAAAATAGGTTGAATAGGTAATGCAACAAGTCTTTACTTTCTTGAAAACTACACACTTCTTGAACTTCCATACCCAAGAATGGTAATATATTAATATGTTTGGACAATAATATCCACCCATCATGATTTTTAGGGTTATTTTCCTTTTTAAAAATTATCCTCCACCTTATCCATCATGAAATTCTTCAACTAATCTTTCAACTTGACTTGGCTCTATGCATCTCAACAACATGTCATTAACATCCTTTTTGAATAACACACAATCAAAAATTATAAAAAGTAATATATTATAGGGTAAATTATCTTCTCTTTTAACCACTTAGTCTTGGAGGATACATATCACTTTGAAGGTACATTACCATACTTTGAAACCAACTTACTAAAAGTGTATGATTGGCTAAAATATCTTCATAATTCAAGATAGTAATTGCCTCTTTGATTTCCTAAAAATATTAAGCCAAGTGTTCACACAACAATTTTCCTATAATAATCTTTGTTACCTTTATTCCCACATCATATTACATGACCATTTTATCCATGTTTATCTATTTTCACTTGTCCTAGTTTAACAAGAACTCTTTGATGCTAGGATGAGAAACTATCACATGGATCTTGTTGTTAAATAGTATGTGCCTAATATTTTTAGACATTTGATTATGGAAAAAACATGTTTTTAAACAAATGTGTACCTTATTTCATACTCATTCAATCCTTGACTAAAAAATGTTACTAGCTACTCCAAACCTTATTGATTTTGTGGTGTCAATATTCTTGAATTTATATCAAGATTAGGATATGAATACAACACAAAATTCATAGAAAAATTAGGATTGATAAGAGTGGAATCACTCACAATGGATTACTTGATTTATTAAAAAAAAATCATACCTTCCTTAGTCCAGTTAAAATTATAATTTTTATTAAGTATAGCCATGAGAGGCCTTGACAAACTTACAAAATTAGATATATACCTTCTTATAAAATTAATCTTTCCAAGGAAACTTTTCAATGGTTTATTACACTTAGTCAAGTATAATTCAAGAGTGCGTACTATTCTTTTGGATCAATACTCAAACCATGCCTAGAAATAACATGACCAAGGATACGGAGGAAAACCAGAATGTGTCAGAGGAAGAATTTGACCAGGAAGATCCTGTTGAGGACCCAACTTCTAAGAACAAAAAGGAAAAATCTGATCAGGAGGATATTCAAAATAAGAATATGGAAATACAATCTGGAATCAAGGAGCGAGAACAAAAGAGTCAAGAAGATATCTTTGATGAAGCCAAGAATAGTCCTAATAAAAAGCCTGAGGACTGGAGAGGGAAGAATCAGAATGATGAAACATATACTCCTATGACATGGGTTAACTATAAGGCAGAGGCATCTTCCCAAATTGATTCCTGGATGTGCAAGGAGATCATGGATCTCAAGAGAAAAGCAGAAAATTTGGAAGATTCCCTAAAAATTGCTTGGAACAAAATAAACAACATGGAAAATCAGTTAAGCGAGATCCCAGTCAAGCTCAAAGCTTATGAAAACAACCTCCGAGAACTTATAAAGGACAATAGAAAGAAAATGGAGGAAGTAACATCCAACATTTGTGCTGCTGCTATCAATATAGGTAAACGAGCCAACGAGGAGACCAAAGCACTAGAGGGTCCCAACAAAAGGATGAGGCAAAGCTCTAGAAAGAAAGATACACAAAAAGGAGCTCTGCCGGAGGCTACCACCGAGGAAACTATTTTGAAAGGAAAAGAAGCCATGAACTTGATACTGGAACTGGATGAATAATCTGGTCCTTCTTGTTGGTTTTGAAACTGGTACTGTTCCTTGTTTTCTTTTTGTTATCCTTTGTCTGTTGTGTAACCAGATCTATGTTTTCTGGGTTTTGACCGGATGTTTATCTGGTGGTTTCAGGTCCATTTAAAACCTATTTTTGCTACTTACTTGTAGTGTTTTTTAGGCTTTGCCTATGGTCTTAGACGTTCTCTTTTTTGCTCTTTGTAACAGGGTTTCGGGGCCCCTTCAAAACTTGCTTTTACCCTCAATCTAAAACATGACCAAGGATTTTACCTTTATACACTAAAAATACACACTGATTTATGCTAATTGATACCCCATATTTCCTAAATCTCTCAAATAACTATCTAATATGAAGCATGTGATCACTTTCCTTCTTTTAAAAAATTATAACATCATATAAATACATAAGAATGAACCTATTAATCAAACTTGGAAAGACATATACATGGATATTTAGAATGTTATTCCTGCATTAGACAAGCCAAATGGAAATTTTTGGTATGAAAATATTCCCCACTTTGTGGTGGAAGTTTTTTTGAACTGATCCTCTTCCTTCACAAGTATTTGGTTATACTCACTATGGTAATTTAAAATTAAAAACCTTTCCAAACTAGCTACTAACTATAGTATTTGTTTCATTGATAGAAAAGGATAATGGTTTTTGAGTGAGGCATTGTTCAAGTCATATAAGTCCACACACAGTCTAATTTATCCATTATTATTCTTCATGAGAAAAAGGTTAGCCACCTACATGGACTGTTTGATGGGAAAGATGGTAGCTAATTCAATCAACATGTGAAGGTTTATTCTCATCAAAGGTTTCAACTTTGGGTTGATTAGCCTTTTTTTTTGCCTCATGAATTTTATATCATCATATAATTAAATTTTGTGTTGAGCCAATATAGGATCAAAACATTTTAAATCATTGTATTCCCATGAAAAAACAACATCAAAATCAAGACCAATCTTGTGTAGATAGGATAATGAAGAGGTAAGGTTGTGAGATTGGCAAGACCAATATTGTCACTTGACCATGGTATATTTATATATGAGAATTACCTAATGATCTCATAGGATCATCCAAAGGCATTAAGAGTCTCTAAAAATTTATACACAAGAGTTGAAAGTCATTCTCACCATGACTATGTTTGAAGGTACATTGACAAGTCTAAGTAAGCAAGTGGGAGTGATGAGTTGGAGGCACTCTGATCTTAGTTGAAGTATCCAATGCATTTATTTTTTTTCGTACTCATTTTTTTCAAAATATTGAATGTAATTATAATATTATTGGAACATTTAATCCAAAATGTCTTGTCTGACTGAGTAAGGTCTGTGATAAAGGAGGCCAACAAATTAGTTTGTAACACCAATAGTTGTCATGTATGCTTGTGAGAATTTTAATGTAAGTTTCTATGATGAGATTTAATATCATAATAATTAATTGTAAGACCTTAATATTTTTCATATAGGTGTCAAAGGTTTAAGTTTCTATGACTATGTTTTGAGACCAATTGGTAATTCTAAGTAAGCTACTTGTGGAGAAGGGTTTGAGCACTTTTCCCTTGAGTTTTGAGGTATAATGCACATGGTGATGACCTTGAGGTCATAAATATTTTTATATGTTTTTTTCCATGATTTTTTTGAAATTTTTTGTTT
Organism: Torreya grandis; assembly: GCA_037957365.1. Classification (NCBI taxonomy): domain Eukaryota; kingdom Viridiplantae; phylum Streptophyta; class Pinopsida; order Cupressales; family Taxaceae; genus Torreya; species Torreya grandis. Next base: position 43,682 of record JARHVA010002047.1, read on the forward strand.
TAAGTTCAGTTTATGTTGACATACTTTCTAGATTTACATAGGCCTAATATCAACAATACAAATGATGTGCTCCAAGTAGTGGTTTGAGTTTAAAAAGAGTTATTAATACTAGGTGAGATTAGAAGGGGTATATTTAGTTTATATATGATGTGTCCATAAAATTTAAAGTGTTTTAATGGTCTCCAAAATAATCAAAGGATAATGTATACTTAGTAGGCCTAATGGGATTAGGTCTCCATGATACCTAAAGGAGAGATAAGGCCTAATTGATAAAGTTCAAATCTAAAAGGACTCAAAACACATTTGATACATGTCTATTAAGTATTATAAAATCAATTCCATGTTTGAGTTAATAGGATAAGAGTGCTTGGATGACCAAGAAGGATAATGAACAAAAAGTCTTGTGTGTGTGTGTGTGTATAAATATTAGGCATTTTAGGCCTAATTTGTAGAGAATTGAGGTGGTATATGTGAATCAAAGAATAATAGTATTATGTGAGCTTACATAAGTGGTTAAAAATATTAGATAAAAGATATAAATTATTCATAGACATCTACAGGGCTTCATGAGTGCTTTCATGATAGTTTCAAGCCATAAAAGGGCTAATTGAGTGAAGAAGGTAAAGGACAGTTTTTTCTTGTGTGAGAGGTAGATTTGAGTGTGATAGAGAAAAATAAGACCATCATCAATTGTTAGAGGACAAAAAGATCAAGGTGAAAAGTTTTAGAGTGTTTATTGAGTGGTTTCTTGATTAACAAGCGGGTTGTAGCCTCCTAACAAGATGGTGCTTTCTAAAGTCAGGTTGGTGCTTGATAAATTTAGGGGTTGGTGTTCCTTGTTAGGTTTGTGGTCAACTAAACTTGATTTATTGTCTTATATGACAAGTTATCCATGCTATGTTTTAGTGGGTTGTATTCCCCTTGAGGGTTTCCTAGATACATATTGTGTTCATGTGTTTTCATGTTCTTATGAATTGATACTTATGCTTGCTAAAGATGAACATGCTTGTATAAATGATATATGATTGATTAAGCAAGATTGTTTAAAGTAGTGAAGACTAATTCACCCCCTCTATCAATCATTTTTATTCCAATAATACCTATTAAATTTATCCCCTAAAATATACATGACAACTATGTTATTGTCAATGTAATAAAGGTATCTACTATCTATTATTCTCACTTCAAAGAAGAGGTCTCATGATAAGTCTATGAAAAACATAACCTCTAGCTTCAAAGTTGAGTAATGTAGGGCTTGATGTTTGAATGGAAATAGGTCATTTACTAGTTGTTTATCCTCAATTGAGATGTATTATTTGAGTGCAAAAGATTCTATGTTTTACATATCTTCCCATAATGTTGAGTAATTTGAATAACGACTATAAAATATAGTGGCATCAAACATTATGTCTAAATACTCTATGAAATCCTTTATAGAGAACCTGGATGGTGTCAAGGATCCTTTATATGATTTGGATGATGATGTCATGGTGGTTTGGTGAATACTGGTATGTTTCAAGCTTTTAGAAATGATGTCAAACATTGAATTGAATTTTTCAAATAGAAAATTACTCTAATATTAATTAGGGATTTTGGGATCACTTAAGTCTAAATTTTAATCAATCTCTCAAAGATTTAATGAAATGAACTTGATTGGGGGATCAATTTTAATATATGTTTGCATTGATTTTCAATTCATACACTATTAATTTCTAGTGTCTATGATCTTGTCATCTTCATTCAATTCAAATTTGACCAACTTATCCTAGTTTACATGCCACATAAGATGCCTTATAATTCAAAGTGCCACAATGTAACCTATCATCTTTTTCCATGTGTCATTATGTATTCATTAAAGGGAAGTCAAATTTTACCTTTGAACCAAAAGACCTGAAAATAAAAATGGTCTTCGAAGAGATTGGTCTTAAAATATTTTATGCCAAAGTTTATGAAACAAAGCTGCCAATGACTAAGTACTTTTATGAATGATTGGCTCAAGTAAAACTGGTCACATAGAAAGTTCTTGAAGATGAAACTTTCGATGAATAGTCTCTAAAAAAAGTTTCCAAAATGAAACTTCCCAATGAAATTTTTTCAAAAACAAATTTGGCGATGAGAAAGTTGTTGAATAGAATCTTTTCAAAAAAAACCTTCTAATTTAAAATATTCAAAATGAAAGTTAAAAAAGTAATCTTATAAAATATATTAACCAAAATAAAACCTCTAACAAAAATATTTTGATAGACTAAACTTTAAAAAGTAAACCTTCTAATGAAATTCTTCCAAAATAAATGTTATCGATGAGAAAAGTTCCTGAAAAGAAAGCTTCTGATGAAAAATTCCCAATGAAGTGAAGTATCCAAAGATAAAGTTACTGATAAGAAAGTTTCCCAAAGTAAAACATCCAAAATTAAAGTTTCCAAAAACTAAGTACTCTAAAATAAATAAATCTAAATTCTTGTCATGCAAAGCCTTTCTTCCCATATTCTCATTAATAAGTTAGTTTAAACGAGTGCTTCAAAATAGAAATAAATATGCCTCAACATGATTCAATGTTCAAAGCATCAAGTTTCTAACAAATAATAACAACCATCATCATCCTCAAAACACATAGATACCTTGATAATATATTCATTATTTCCAAAAAATAAAGGTGATCCCCATTTTTTAGAGAAAAATACAAGGTGGGTGTGTTGAATACAACAAATGGTGACTCACAAGGGTGAATACTTCAAAAAAATTCAAGAACCTAAAATCCATAGTTTTACAATTCAAATATAAACCATAAATTAATATAAAAAAAAATGGTTAAAACAAAAATTAAAAGAGACTTAATAATCCTATAAAACATACTAAATTTATATATACCTTGGATCTATGTGTGAGAAGTGTTATTCTTTATCTCTTATCTCAGGTTTTTAGGCAAAGACATGGGGGTGAGCCATAGGTTTCTCTTTGATTGGGTTTTAGGTGTATATATGGGGATCTTAGGCATTGTTTTATTGTTATCAAATCATATATAGATCTAAAAAATATACTTTTGATCACCTATTCCTTCTTTCTTCATATTTTTCATGATGCATGATACATTGATCTTATTTCATCATGTAGGCTTTAAATTTTTTTTTTTGATTTTTGTATTATGCCTTTTGTTTTTAATTTTAATTTTATTTATTTTGATTTCTAAAATATGGAATAAGGTGACCATAATGGGATGGTCTCATTAAAGTTTTAATTTAATGAAAAAGCCCCTGCCAACTCTTGCCCATATCCATGATTACTACTTTAAACAAGTATTAACATTTTATGTGAATTTGACCCAAGGGAATAAGGAGAGTTCTATAAATTTACATAGAACTATGGGAGAAACTTTTGCATACCTAATAAAATCATTAGCTTTGTCATATTCATGGCTAACTCTCTCATTGCTTTCCTAGATTAAGAATTATTGATTATAGTATGCAATACCCATTGATCCAATTTGGATTCAAAATACCTCAAACTATGTTAAATTATAAAAATATTGAAAAATATTTTACTATAATGAAATCAATATAAAACTATTCTAGAAAGTAGGAAAACTATTTAAATCAAAAGGGCTAATCTAGAAAACATGAACTAGTCTAATAAAAGTAAACTACCAAAAGCAAGAAACTAACTAATAAAACAAATCTAATCTACTCCTACCTCTACCATAATGTATATTATTACTCAAATACCTCTCTAGATATGGTATCCATGAAGTAATTCTTGAAAAACTATCCATTAATTAGATATGTCAGATCATTACCTTGAATATATTTCAAACAAAATGCATTATTACCTAAGATTTCTAAAATTTGATACAATCCTATCCATAGTGGGATAAACTTATCATGCATTCCTTTTTTCTAATGGGATTTATCCCATAGTAGAACCAAGTCAAAGATCTTGAATTTTTTAAATTTCTCTCTCTTATCAAACCATCTCTTGACCATGTCCTAATGTTTTTTAAATCTTTGCAACACTTTATCCCTAGAGTCTTCCATTTTAATGATATCCAACAATCTAGACTCTATTTTGTCATTGGGATCCTTGTGTTCTTGCATAAATTGATATGTCAATAATTTTATCATGATTGGGAACACTATATATTTACCATAAACTAGTAGATATGGTGAAGATTTAAGGGCCTATTTATACCTAGTCTGGTCTACCTAGAGTGCATATTTTAGTAAGAGGTGTCAATCTCTTGGTTTATCTATAGTTGACATATTAATAGTATCTATGAGATTATTGTTAGTTGAATCATCCAATTGATTCCATTATAGTCACTAGAGGATGATCTAATTGTAATCTGATTATCATGGGCCCACTTAGTGAAATCAACTAATTGAAATGTTGGCCCATTATCATAAACCAAAAAAATAGGGTTGCCAAACTTGGTTGTGATATGTTCTTCTAGAAAACTTATTACATATTAAGCTCTAGATTTCTTATTGGTTGCTACCTCAATCCATATAGTAAAGTAATATGTAGCAGTGGGCACAAACTTGTGTCTGTTAAGGTCAACATACCTCCATTTATGAAAAATGGGGACCCTTATTTCAAATTATGCAAATTTATACCTTAAAATTAATTCACTTGATTAGAGTACCCCTAATATGTTTTCACATTATCTTTATTTGAAGATCATTTTAACTTGATTTGGTTGGCATATTTATTCATAATTTTGATTTAATATTGCCTAAAGTTGCTAAAATTTGATTTTCATGTTTCAGGTTACAACTCTAATAGAGTCCATTTGGAATGGGAAACGCTTGGGATTCCTGATTTTTTATATCAATTTGGTATTATACTAGCCTTTGGTCTATCAAGGATCAAATTAAATTCATGATTGAGAATCTTGAAACCCTTATTCAAATTATCCTAGCTCAAATCCTCTTAAATCAAATTCAAATTTGCATGGGAACAATTTGCATGGGAATAATTAATTAAACCATAGACTTAGCTTAATTTTTATCCTAATACTTAAGCATGTTTTTAAAATTCAAATTTTCATTGGAACAATTAATTAAACCATAGAGTTAGCTTAATTTTAATCTTAAGACTTAGGCATGTTTTTCAACATGACTAAACCTTAGTCTAAAAATATTATGCTTCGTCCCTTTATATCTCTTGGTCCCTTGGTATATTTTATAATTATTATGGTCTAACTAAATAAATGGTCCCTTTTAATATAAACATAGCCTAAAAATTCTTAGCTTAAATTTTTTTGTATTTATTAATACAATAAACCTTAGGCTAAAACTATATACTATGTATTATTCATGAGGTCCCATTTATCATGTTTAAAACCTAGCTTAAAGATTTTATCCTAAGGTCTTACCCATGTTTGTTAACAAAACATAAAACCATAGTCCAAAGACTTTATGCTAAGTTATTTATTTTTCCAAGCACTAACTTAAATATCATTTTCATTAGTAATATCAATGGTCCATGATCAGGATCTAATGGTCCAAGATTAAATTTGAAAATTCAAATCCTTGGCATTAAGCTAAAATTTGAACATCTTCCAAAGATCAATAGTCCATATTTGCTTGGGAAAGATTGATCCAATGGCACATATGGAGTCAAAGTTTCAATGAATCCCTAGAAGAAGTGATAAAGTAATAAGTGTCACAATATCAACCAAATAAAACTCAACAACCAATGGTTTTTGACCTTGCAAATCAAGATTTAATAGAGCACATTTGTTCAAATGAAGATGATTGAATGGTGCATAGAAAAGGTATAAAATTTAAAATCCCTAAGTATGAATTCAAATATGACACATGGTATAGTTATGATCCATAAATTAAATCTTGATCATCTTTTAGATATTGATGGTATGCAAATGAGTGTACATATTTTGACCAACAGTCTATGGAGTATGAGGCATACTTAAGTATTTCAAGATCAATAGAGCATGATTGATCCATGAAAATGAGATCAATGGTGCAAGATAAAATTTTAAATTTCAATAAAGCTTAGATTAAATGTGAAAGTGATAAGTGTCATAATTATAGGGAATGTAGCTAGCATCCAATAGCATTTGATTTTTCATATCAAGATTGATGGCATATCTGTGCAAGGATTATCCACTAGTGTGAGATCAAGGTCAAATTTTCAAAAGGAAATGGTCACTTTTTAAATATTAATAAGAAAAATGAAATGAAAATTACATAATGATGCCACATCAGAGCCATGTAAGTATAATATGCCAAGTTGAAGATTTTGTAGACCTAGGAAATACAAGGGTATAAGTATGTAATCCAATTAAGATCTAAGTGATGAAACTCATGCAAGTTCAAATAGTTGTTTCCATTAAATAACTATAAAAACCTTCAAGAAATCCATGGCAAGTGTAGAAACACTAGTTCAAACCTGTGATCATATAATCAAACCAAGGAAGTTGAAAAATCACTTTTGTAAGGATAATTCGATCTAAAATTGAATTATAGACCACTAGCAAGCAATCTAGAGAATCTCACATCTATGGTAGCTCAAAATATTATTTCAATGGAAGATATAGAGCTATATCTAAATTTAGATATAGAAGGGAGGATTTTCAAAGACACACAATTTGATGCCATAACTCTAAATATAGGGGATAACCATTGGTTGAGCTTGTGTCAGACCATTGAAAACCAGTAGTCCATCATAAGAGAAGAACATGTTTGCATAGAGGCTCCACTATAATGATCAAGGGGATCTTGAAATAAAACAAAATTTAGAAGAGACTTCCATATTATCAATCAAATAAGATAGACTCAAGATATATGAGGACACCATGATTGACTTGTTTAATTCCTTAAAGTTAGTTAGAACTAAACAAGAGGTAATAATTAAGCAAAATTCCATGGTTGTAGGCCAAGTTAGCCAATGGCAGGTTATAATATATCAAGTGAAAGACTTCATCAAAGCCTTGAAGAATAATTGAGTCCTTGAATTTAGGACAATTAGTATAACCCATTCAAATATGGCTATGGCTATATTCATAGACAAAATCAAATCCCTGAGCAGCTAGTCCAAGTAGATGGAGGACATTTCTAAGGATTTCAAACAATAAGAAAATATAATTTTTCACATATTGGATAAATTGATCAAGTAACCTACCATACTTAGTCCCTTGGGTCTAATAATTGATGAGGATTTTAACTAAAAAATTACTCAATTCATACAATAAGGTCATGATCCTACTTTTATTATTAGAAGAAAAGATAAGAGATGCCAAAGACATCAAATAAGCTTTGGAAAGGGATGAGAGAAATATTAAGGGTCTAGAATATAAAGAAATAGAATATTTCATGAAGACCTATCTTTTATCTCTAGCTAATCAATGAAAAACATTACAGAATGAAGATCTTGCAAGGAATGTATAAGACTACATCAACAAAAGGGTCCCAAATTTAGTTAGATTAGGAATATTCTATTACAACTAGTATTGTATATTTTGGAAAAGGAATATTATTTTTTGAAATTCATGTACAACTTGTAAAATACATTTCCTATAGGTTAGTATATTAGAAAATGTCATTTTTTCTAGAACATAATAGAAAGGACAACTATCTTATACACATGTACAAATGCAATTTGTCATTACTAACCTACATACCTCATGAATTGCCTATATAAAGAGGTATTTCCAATTTTAAAAAGGGGGAGATTTTTAGGAGCCAAATACTATTTATAAATTTTGAGAAAATTAATATAAGCAAGGAGTTTTATAAGGTTTGTCCATATTTACTTGTCTGAATTACTATCATGGTTTCTCTCTCATTTGTTTGATCTTATCTTCAGATTTGAATGGTTATTGTGAATTCTAGATATGCATCTTTAAATGTAGAGTTTGTAATTTGTGATAATTTTGAATTAGTTTAAATTTATTAGGTTTAATTCACTTTCTTTGTTCTTCTTTCATCTAGGCTAATGCTATTTGCTTGCAGGGGTAAAATTCTTAAATTAATTTTTTTTCTTATTTGCATCTTTCCATACTTTCCTTAGATGTTTTCCTAATGTGTGATAGGATTTAAGATTATGATCATTCATATTACATATTGTTTAAATTCATGTTAAGATGAAATTATAACTTTGTCATAATATTTGAAGCAAATATCAATAACACTTCTCTTTTATGCCCTACCCTTCCTTTTGCTCCTTTTTTTATCAATTCACCTTTTATGAGTTCCATTATGAATATTCATATTAGTTTATATTTAGACTTAGATTTAAACATAATTTACTTTAAATAGCATAGATCATCTCTAAAGTCAAAGATCAACTATTAAGCCATGGTGGCTCCCAACCACCAACTAATATACATTTGTGAAACAGTTAACCTATTCTACCTTTATTCCACTAGGGATAACAAGATTATAAAAACCATAAACTCATGAAATGGATTATTTGAATCCATAAATGAGAATGGTTTCTTAAACACTATATGAACCTACTAATACATTTAGGTGCATCAGTAGGGGAAAACTGATGCTAGAAGGAGGGCAAGTTAAATATTTGAGAATTTACAACATATTTTCTAATTTTGGTGAATTATGTTCAAATATTGATGTATTTTTTACATATTTGTGTTACTTTTAGAATATTTGTGTAAAGATCATTGATCTTAATGGTTTCAAACTAGTCTTTGTACTTATTTAGACAAAGATAAATCTTCTTTAAAGTTTGATGTTTAATTATGGTAAAGATATCTAAAGATTTACGAATCCAAAGAATTTTAGGTTAGTAATAGCTATTTTTTATAAAGATTGATATATACTTTGAAAATTTGAGTTTATTTGATCTAGAAACATGTAAATATCATTCATATTTACATGTTTGGATGCATCTTTGAGCTAATTTAGTAAAATATTGATGTCCTTTACTATTATTATAAATATTTTTGAAAAATTATATTAATGTGTAAGTTTGATCATAATTATTTGTAAATATAAGACTTACACATTGTATTTCAAATAGGTTTCAAAGTTCTCAATCTAGAATTTCCAAGGATAAGTACTAGATCATGTTCAGAGAAAAGGGTTCCCCTTATTTCATTAGAAGTCCGTAAGAGAGCAATGCGAGAGAAAGGTAAGAATTGAATCTAAAATTATCAACCAACTTCACCAATTTGGGGTGCTCCTATGTTCAATCCCTATTAAGGTATTGCTTGACTAGGTGGTTCTTCAATCAATGTGCTAGGTGTAGTACATGACCTTCCTCGTAATCCTAAAAAGTATTTACCTACTTTTAGTCCTAATGGTGTTGTAACTATTGAAGAACACATTAAAAGATTCAAATATTCTTTAAGACTTTTTAATGTTGTTCATGAAGATCTGGAATGTGGATTATTCCAATTTACTTTCAAATATGTTGCATATGAATGGTTCTTTAACCTTCTTAAAAAATACGTAGCTAGCTAGAATGATTTTAATAATTACTTTATTAATCAATTTGTCAAAATTATTAGTCCATGTGTCTTGTACCAATAGTTTACCATAGTCAAAAGAGACTCAAATGAGCCCATAAGAGCATTTAATGCTAGATTCCAAAAAATGTTTATCAAAAGTATAGCTCCTTACAATCTTAATGATACTTTAGATTTAGATATCTATAAGGATTCCTTAGATCCCGTGAATTCAACGTTTCTCAAAATATCTACTCAATTCATTAATACATTAGCCTTAGCTTATGTTGAATTTGTGATCATTAATGACCAAATGAAACCATAGGGCCAAATGGCATACAATATTCCCAACATTAAACCAAATTTACCCATTTTCAATGTCATTCCCAAAGTTAATCAAAATATGTCTACCTTAAATCAACTTTTAGTCCTGAACCAATTGCCTTTGAGTCATGTACATCCTAGCCAAAACCTAGGATTCTTGAACAATGCTACCAATAGATCTAGGTCACAAGACTTGAGAGATTTGTTGCCTACATCTAGTATCAATACTCAAGTACATAATTTTGATGCACCCAAGAATGAGAATGATTTTATCTTGAAAATGGTTCAAAATCTAAGCACTAATTTTGTTCAACTGACAAATCAAGTTGGCCATACTAGAGAAAGCTCTAACACGAACTTATCTTTCTAAAGGTTTAATTGGCCTTCAAACAGATTCTAAAATAATAGTAATAATAGCCAAAATAATGAGTCATTTAATAATAAGAATGTTTCTAATATAAATCTTTATGATGTAGCTTTACCTGATTATTGTAGAGTTTATTATAACTCAAATCATGATGAATTAGACTATCTAGAGTTTTTCAATGCTTTTGAAGATTTTCATGAAAAATTGGATAATTTTGAATTTGTACCTAAGAAAGACAATGGTTTAGGTGCCTCAAGTTCTTCAAGGTCATCCACATTTATTGATTCAACCCTAATGGTAGAGACCTTTGAGTTCCCATTTTAAGAAGAGAATGAGCCTAAGGATATCCATGAAGAGATTCATGATTTTTAGAAATATTTGAGGAAGACCTATCCTTTACGGAATAGGGAGAAGAAACAACCTGTGAATACCTCAACTCCACCAAATAATTTTAACACTCACCCTAATACTACATTTGATAATAATTCAAAGCCTCATAAGGGAAGTACATATAAACCCAATGCTGATGCATCTAATTCTTCCAATAAGACTAGATATAATATAGTAGAGGACATGAAAAAGATCAAATCTAACATTAATTTCCATGAATTGACTTAGATTATAGAACAATGAGATTTATTGTTGGAATCTTTGTCTAAGAAGCTTAACAAACCAAAAAAAATTGCACATGCTAACATTACAATACACAAAAGTAAGGTAGATGTTCCATCTTTCCTACTTACAATAAGAATTTTTGGTAAGAATTTATATAATTATTTATTAGACTCTAGTGCATCTACAAATATTATTCCTAAGGTTATTTATGAGCAACTAGGTTTGACTCCAATTAAATATGATAGTGTTATGACTCAATTATATAAATCAAGAATCAAAGTGATTGGTAAATTATTGAATGTTCACATGTAGAGTGCTTCTAAACCAAGGATCCAAAAATTCATTGACATCCAATTGGTAGATATTTCTAATGATTATGCAATGTTATTAAGTAGAGACTGGACCAGATATTTAAATGGGTACATGTCTACTAACTATTCACACATGTGGATTTCATAGAAGGGAGTTCTAAATTAGATAAGAATATAGAGGGAGCCCAAGATGAACCATATGATCATCAAGTACAATGAAACCAATGAGAGGGTTAACATGGTTAACTCATATCTAAGTGTTTACACTCTTGACACAACAAAGGTATGTAAATCCAAAACTACTCATGCTATGCTTGGATTATCAAATTTATATTTTGATGGTACTAGATGAAAAATAGGTTTTGGGGTAGGATTGGTATTAATAAATCCCATTGGGAAATAATAAAATACATATTATAAACTTTAGTTCCCATGTACTAGTAATTTGGCTGAGTATCAAACACTTAGTCTTGGATTACAATTTGAAATCAAACATAAGGTCAAGGAGCTATTGGTTTTTGGTGATTTTGAACTAGTAGTTAATCAAGTCAATAGTAAATATAAATTTAATTTTTCCTATCATAAGAAATATAAATTTAAGTGTGGGACTTAATTGAATGTTTTTATGCCTTCAACATTGTCTCAATCCCTAGGGAAGAAAACAAGGTTATCGATGAAATATTTTTAGCTACATCCAACCTTATACCCAATCAAAGTTCCAAGTTATAAATCCTTAACATTAAATTATTTCCATGTCCCTTAGTACCTGATAATGTCAACCACTTTCAAGTATTTAGTGATGATCAATAGATCATATACTTCATGACGAGCTCAAGAATATTTGATACTCACATTATTGATGAGGTCAATGAAAATAACCCTAATGATGACAAAGTTGAAGGCAAGGTTGATGACAAGGTCATTCAATTAAGTGATAATAAGATCCCAAAAGGGATGATATCCTTAGAGATACTATTTGATTCAGATAAACTAGTTGATATTGTCAAGACTCCCAAAGTAGATGTGAAAGACTATAATGCAATGGACCTAGGTTCCCAAGGTAAACCTTAGTTGGTGAACATTGATACAGCCTACACAATCATCAAAACCAAGAGATCCAAAGATTTTATAACCAATTATAAGGACCTAATATCATGGTCTTATGATGACTTGAAGATCTTTTATCCAAGGGTCATAACCCACACCATACCTCTAAAGGAAGCATGCAATCCGTTTAGGCAAAAGCAAAGGCCAGTCAACCCTATTCTAGAACAAATGATATATAAAGAGTTAAATAAGTTACTATATTCTAAGATAGTGTTTCCCATTATACACTCCACTAGGGTAGCTAACCTAATATAAATCATGAATAAAAATGGCGAAATCAAATTGTGCATTGATTTTAGAAATTTGAATATAACATTTGAAAAGGATAATTACCCCTACCTTCTCTTGAAAAAGTAATCCAAATTGTTTTTGGTTATATTATGATGTCTTTTCTTGGTGGATTTTTAGGGTATAATAAAGTTATAGTAAATAAGGAAGATAGGATGAAGACTATTTTTACTACCAAGTGGGGCACTTTTGCCTACAATAAAATGCCCTTTGGATTGATTAATGCAGGTACAACCTTTTAAAGATAAATGTATCATGCATTCCAAGGACTCATAGGTAAGTGCATTATTATTTACATGGATGACCAGAATATATTTTCAAATAATAGGGAAGATCACATCATGTACTTGTAATAAGTATTTTAAAGGTGTAGAAGGCATGGAATTTCTCTCAACCTAAAGAAGAGCATTTTTGTGTAACTAAGGGAAATTTTTTGGGATGTGTTATAACTAAGTAAGGGATATATATAGACCCAAATAGAGTAAATTTAATATAAAATATATAACCCCCTAATAATAGGAAGGAACTAAAATATTTCTTTGGTAAAATCAACTTTTTAAGGAATTTTATTTTTGGTTTTGTAAAAATAGTGAGACCTTTGAATGACATATTGAAGAAAGATGATAAGAACACTTGGAATGAAAAGGAAAATAAGGCCTTCAAGTAAATAAAATAAGCAATTGGATAATCCCATTTTTTGATAAGTCCAAATTTTACTAAAGACTTCTATCTTTACTCTTTTGACTATGACCATACAATTACAGTTGTCCTAACTTAAAATATAGATCGATGTGATCATCCTATTGCTTTCATGAGTACTAATTTTAAATTTTTGAATTGAATTATTCTCCTATTTACAAACAATCATCTGCTCTGGTCAAATCATTGAAGAAATTCAAGCATAATATCCTTAGAAATAAGGTACATGTAATACTACTAGACCCTGCCACTAAGTTCATGCTTAATCAATGTGAACTTAGAGAAAGGATAGGTAAGTGGATGTCTATTATAAAATAATATGATCTAGAGATGAAGACTAAAATTTTGGTAATATTCCAAGGTTTAATTGATTTGATTTCTAATACTAATGCCAAACTTAGTGTCATGAAGGTAGAACAATAAATTTTTTAGCCCAATGATTGGTATGATCCTATTGTTCATTTGATAATCAATGGATATTGTCATATAGGGTTAAGTAGAGAGAAAAAGAGAGATTTAAGGATCAAAGTATCTCATTTTTTGATCAAGGATGGAGTGTTATATAGGAAAAAATTAAAGGCATTTACCTAATGTGTGTTTTCAAGGAAGAGATGATTAAGATCTTGAGCACTTTTCATGAAAAACTGGCAAGTGGACATCCAACTAGAAGGACAACAACCCATAAGATCCTTAGGGATGGTTACTAATGGACCAATATATTCAAAGATGCTCATAATCATGTGAGATAATGCCACTCATGTCAAATATTCAACACTAAAGATCCCAAGTTATCCATTCCATTAAAACCAATAATGATTGATAAACACTTTTTCCAATGGGGACTAGATTTTGTGGTGGTCATTAAACCCAATCCTTTTGATGGTCATAAGTATGTTCTAATTGATACTAACTACTACACCAAATAAACTAAAGTAGTGGAAACTAATCAGTGTAGGATAGAAGAGGTGATCAAATCTTTAGAATAAAACATATGTATAAGGTTTGGGACACCTGTATTTCTAGTCTATGATAATGGATCTACCTTTGTATCCATTGAGATGACTGAGTGGGCATATGACAACAACATTGTCTTCAAGTTCTCATTAAACCATTATCCTCAAGGCAATGGAGTGTTTGAATCAACAAATAAGAACTTCATGAAATCTATAAAGAAGTTGTAGCTAATAAACCAAGAAAATGACACAATCTACTCAAGTATGCCCTTTGGGTAGATAAAACTAGAGTCAAAAGAGCTCGCAAGGAATCACCATTCTTACTAGTATATGATCAAAAACCTATATTTTCCATCACACTCAATATGCTAACATACAAACTCATGCAAGAGTACATGGAAGTGGACCAAACATTTTCAAGTTCAAGGCTACTTGACTTCATATAGATGAAATATGCAAGAGAGGAGGATTTTTCCAATTTTAGCAAACACCAGACCATAGTCAAGAGGTGGTTTTACAAACATGCAAAGATATAGGTGTTTAAACAAGGAGAATTTGTCTTTCTTTGGGATAAGGCATCTAAACCCAAGGGTAAATACAAAAAATTAACTCCTTTATGGATGGGCCCATATTAGATTGTAGAAACATTAAGAGACAACACCTTCAAATTAAAAGACTCACAAGGAGCAAAGTTTAAATTACCAACCAATGGGAAATACCTCAAACACTATTTCTCTACTTCCCCACTTAGAGTCTTCATAGAATGAACTATAAGACTAGTTAGAATTAGTATAGGTAGGTTTTATATTAGTTTATTTCATGTTTCATTTCCTCCTGTCCCTTATATATGCATAGTATTTGTTTATATTTATTTGCTTATGTGCTTTTTGCTTGGTTTGTTTATTTTCCCTGATTTGTTTCTTGATTTTAATAAGTCTATTCTAGACAACCCTTAGTTCATGATTCATATGATTTCTCAAAGAAACCTCACATTTTAGGACTGTAGGTATGGCCTCTCAGCATTAGTTAATCATGGATTATTGGAATATGAGCTTAATATTATAGTTTAGAGAAACCAGTAAAAGACAAATAGGTAAGATAATTGTTCCATCAAATTTTTAGACTTGTTTTGATATAAGATTCACTCTAATAATGATTTCACATGTAGGATGAAATCTTGAATTATTGTAACATGATCATGCTTGCACTTAATAAACATTACTACCTTGGACATAGTTTATAACCAAGGATGATTATTTGAAGATCAAACACTTGACCAAATCCTAAAACCTAGCTAACCTAGTTCCTAACCTTTTCTAGAGAGTCAAAAGTGGTTTGAAAATAAATAAATAAATTCTAGATCTTTCTAAGAAAAGGTGATTCTGGTAATCTCCATCAGGTCTATGGACACCTAGTTGGTAGTGGATTAAGGCTTTGAGTGGAGCTAAAGGCATATATGTCAAAGTTATGGATACTTGGCTGGAGGTAGAGCAATGCTCAAGCCTTACCTAAGCTAAAGCATGGTCCTTAGTACACATCCAAATATGCTACAAGATAAGTGTTAATTGTTAAAGCCATGAAATATAGATGTTGTTCCCTAAATCCCATAGCAAATAGTAGGTGGAATCAAATCACACACACAACATGACTAGGTTTTGATTTTTGATCCTAATTCTACATGTGTATGATTTTTTTTAACCATAAATTGATCTTAATGATGTGATTTAATTTTTTGGTAATATTGTATTCCTATTCCTAATTTGGTTAAGACAATAAATAATAATGTAATAATTAAGCTACTAATTTTTATAATTTAATTATAATTTGAACCTTTCTATAAATAGCAATAAATGTGAAGAAAATAAAACATAGCTAGAAACTTACTGAGATGACTGTTGTGTTGGGGATCAACCAACAATAGATTACACTTATGAAAGTAATAAACCACAGAATTAAATCAGATAGATAAGTAACTAGAGTCAAATAATAGCAATGAACAAGAGATACAAGAAACCACCCTGAAAACTTGTATTAAAACTCTTTACAAAAGGAATACAATTGAAGAAACTTCTTTCTTCCACACCTCTCTAAGATGCACAAGATCTCTCTCTAGATCTCTATCCCTTAAGAGCTCTCTCTCTCTCAAGTACAATAAATTCCAACAACCTGGATTGATACAACTCTGTACTGTTCTTCAACATTCACATACAATGAACTACTACAAAATCACACTAAGCTAAGAAGATCTAATTATACATATAGAATTAGGAAACTTGCGCATGCACTTACAACCAATAGTTAAGCCTCTTGAACAAGGGCTCTAAAAACAATCTTACTAATAATAAAAATGTGAACGTAAGACTAAGACTTAAACTCATCATGCAAACACTCACTTTTGTCCTCAAAAATAACATTCTAGATGCACAGGTAACTGACGCCGGTTCCTGCCTGCTTGCCTGTGACCGACATCGGCCAATCCTCTGCCAATGTCGGTGTCTCTTCAACTGCACCGAACTGACATCAGTCGCTCCTGACCAACACTGATGACTATGTAAACCTGTAACTTTGATAATGCACTCATATGTGAAGCTTTTAGGCTCCACACCTTAACAATCTCCCACTTGGAGATAAACAGCTACACTAGTACCTGTACAGCAACATCTTCTAGCTCCTCTATCTTCAACTCAATCATGAAGACCAATAGAAGTTGAATGAAGATTCAACTTCTCCTTTGTAACTGGCTTGGTTAACATATCAGTAGGATTCCTATCTATATGGATCTTCTCCAGCTTCAAATCACCATCTTCCAATACCTGTCGTATGAAATGGTACCTTAGCTATATGTGCTTGGTTCTTGAATGAAAAGTTGAATTCTTAGCCAAATGGATTGCACTCTGACTATCACTATACAATCTGCAACTCCCATGCTCCCTTCAAAGCTCTTCCATGAACCGTGTCATCCATATCATCTCTTTGCTAGCTTGTGTGGCTACAATATACTCTGCTTCTATAGTTGACAAAGCAACAACCTTCTGCAACTTAGATATCCAACTAACCGCCATACCACCTACAGTGAAAACATAACCTGTAGTGCTCCTCCTGCCATCCAAATCACCTACCATATCTAAATATACATAACCATGTAGAGAAGTATCTGAACCTCCATAGCACAAGTGCCTACTGCTGGTTCCTCTCAGATATCTAAGGATCCACTGAACTGCTTTCCAATGTTCCTTACCTGGATTGGCCATATACTTACTTACAACTCCCACTACTTGGGCAATATCCGGTCTAGTACACACCATTGCATACATCAAACTTCCTACTGTGGAAGAATATGGAACCTTACTCATGTACTCTACCTCATCATGTGAACTAGGACATTGTTCTTTACTCAACTTAAAATGTCCAGCCAAAGGTGTGCTTACCGGTTTAGCATCCTGCATATTGAACTGTTTCAACACCTTGTCCACATAATCCTCTTGAGACAATATCAACCTGTGATTTTTCCTGTCTCTCTTAATGCTCATGCCAAGGATTTTTTTTGCTGCTCCCAAATCCTTCATAGCAAATGTTTGAGCTAATTTTACCTTAAGCTCAGAGATATCCTGCATGTGTGATCCTACAACCAGCATATCATCTACATAAAACTATAGAATAATATATCTACCATTGTCCAATCTCTTAAAATATACACAATGGTCAGATTGACACCTACTGTAGCCATGCTCAGTCATAAACCTGTCAAATTTCAAATACCACTGTCTAGGAGCTTGCTTGAGGCCATACAAGCTTTTCTTCAATCTGCACACTAACTTCTCCTTACCTTTGACCTCAAATCCTTCCAATTTTTCCATATAGATTTCCTCATCCAAATCTCCATGAAGAAACGTTGTCTTAACATCTAGCTGCTCAAGATGCAAATCCTCAACAACAACCAAAGACAGTACAATCCGTATAGAAATCATTTTAACAACAGGAGAAAAAATCTCACCAAAATCAATACCTAGCTTTTGTGAAAATCCTTTCACTACCAATCTAGCCTTATATCTCATATGTCCATTCTCACCTTCTTTCAACCTGTAGGTCCATCTATTCTTTAGTGTCCTCTTACCAGCTGGTAATTCAACCAAATCCCATGTTTGGTTCTCTCTTAAGGACTCCATCTCCTCAACCATGCCATGCTCCCACTGACTCTTAGACTCCACCTGTATTGCTTCTTCAAAACTTTCTAGTTCTCCACCATCAATTAGCAATAAATAGAATAATGAAGGAGAATACCTAATTGGAGGCTTGCTTACCCTTTTAGACCTCCTGATGGGTGTATGAGACTCGTTCACAACACGCTGTCCACCCAAATTCTTTGACAGTGACCGACTTTGGTCACCTCCAGGCCTCTTACTGGCTGACGCCAGTTCTGCCTAACCGACGCTAATGCCTGTCCTGCCGACATCAGTCTCTGTATGACCGACATTGATTTCTATTTTGCTGACGCTGATTCCTATACTGCTGACATCAGTCTCTGTGTTTTCCTGCAAGTGATTATTTCTTTTTCCCATGAGCTCATTTTGGACCATCACCTCGTCCAATTCACTATTACTCTACCCAAATTGATTTAGCTTCTTCAGTTGATCACTATACATCACTTTTTCATTGAAAACAATGTCACGGCTCCTAATTATCTTGTTAGTTCCTAGATTCCAAAATTTGAAACCAAAATCATCTGAGCCATAGCCAATAAATGTGCACCTCATAGACTTAACATCAAGCTTCTTTATATTTTCCTTATCTATGTGCATAAAGGCTTCACAACCAAAAACTTTGAGAAAAGAGAGATCTACCTTTTTACCTGTCCAAGCCTCTTCTAGAATTCCACCATCCAGAGCTGTAGAGGGTCCTCTATTAATCAGGTACATTGCAGTGTCAACAGCTTTTGCCCAAAACTCTGAAGGCAAACCAACATGCAATCTCATACATCTTGTACGCTCCATGATTGTTCTGTTCATCCTTTCAGCAATCCCATTCTACTAAGGTGTCCTTGGAACTGTCCTTTGCCTGTGAATTCCATGCATGTAACAATACCGGTTGAACTTATAACTACAGAACTCTCCACCATTGTCAGATCTCAAGCACTTTAATCTTTTGCCTGTTTCATTCTCAACCATAGCTTTCCAAATCTTAAAAGTCTCAAATACATCAGATTTCTTCTTAATACAGTAGATCCATACCTTTCTTGTAGCATCATCTATGAATGAAACATAGTACTGTGATCCTCCAATAGAAGCTACCTAAGCCGGTCCCCACACGCCTATGTGAACAAGCTGCAACTTATGCTTCTTCTTTGTAGACCCAGTCTTGAGAGAACTAACCCTTTTCTATTTTCCAAATACACAATGCTCACAAAATTCTAGATCCATGCTTTTCAAATCTGAAAGCTTACCTTTAGACTTAAGAATTGACATCCCCTTCTCACTCATGTGGCCAAGCCTTGAGTGCCATAATTTTGCATCCACATCTGAGGCAGATAATACAGAAGGAGAATTGTTAGTAACACAATTACACAAATAGAGATTACCTACTCTCTTACTTTTGGCCATAACAAGTGCACCCTTGGTCACTTTCCAAGATTCTGCTGTGAGAGTTACTGTACAACCCTCATCCCCTAACTTTCCTGTAGAAATCAAATTTCTCTTCAAGCTAGGAACATGCATAACTTCTCTCAACACCCATGTGTTGCCATTCTGCATTTTCAGCTACACTTTACCTTTGCCAATAATTTTACAGGGTTCATCATCCCCTAGATATACTATTCCAAAATCTCCATGGATATAGTCACAAAAATATTCCCTATTAGGGGTAGCATGAAAAGATGCACCAAAATCTAACACCCAATATTCTATATTATTATGCAAAGAGAATATTAAAGCATCTTGTGCAATACCTGCAACATTTGCTTCTTCTTTTCCTTGGTGTTGATTGTCCTCCTTAGGCTTTGACCAGCAATCTCTGCTTATGTGCCCCATCTTTCCACAATTCCAGCATTGTGGCCTTCTGCCATTTCTGGATTTGGATCTGCCTTTCCCCTTAGACTTGGATCTTGATCTCCCTTTCTTGCTCTTCTCTTTTTGCCTTCTCCTACTCTCAAAACTTAAAGCATTCCCAGATGTCTCTTCTGTGCTTTTCCTACAAATTTCCTCATTCAAGATAACACTAACAACATCCTCTACTTTTAAAATATTTGATACAGATGCAGTATTGCTAACTGCCATTACTAAGCTATGCCAGCTTTCAGGCAAAGAACATAATATTAAAAGAGCTTTTATTTCATCATCAAATATAATTTTAACTGAACTTAATTGATTTACAATACCATGTAAATCATTCAAGTGATTAGATATAGATCCACCTTCCTGCATATGCAAATTGAATAGCTGCTTCATAAGATATACCTTATTAGAAGCTAAGGGTTTTTCGTACAAATTTGCTAGAGTAGTCATCAACTCTACCGTTGTTTTTGCCTGTGATAAATTAGATATCATAGTAGATGTTAGACTCAGTCTTATAGTCCCCAGAGCCTTTCTATCAAGAACTTCCCATTCTTCATCCTCCATGTCTGTGGGCTTCTTTGCAATCCCACCTAACGGTAAGTATAGATCCTTCTGGTACAGATAGTCCTCTATCTGCATTCTCCAATGTTGATAGTTTTTGCCATTGAACTTCTCCATTCTCAGTTTACTTTCATCTGCCATTGCTTCTCCCACTCAAACAAAAATCCCTGCAGAAACTCCTGTGAGCAACCTGTAATCAATACACACTACACAAATCTGAACTGCCTGTTAGTGAACCTGAGCTTTGATACCAATTATTGGATATCAAACTCTAAACCTACAACCAAGGCTCTGATACCACTTGTTGGGGATCAACCAACAATAGATTACACTTATGAAAGCAATAAACCATGGAATTAAATCAGATAGATAAGTAACTAGAGTCAAATAATAGCAATGAACAAGAGATACAAGAAACCACCTTGAAAACTTGTATTAAAACTCTTTACAAAAGGAATACAATTGAATAAACTTCTTTCTTCCACACCTCTCTCAGATGCACAAGATCTCTCTCTAGATCTCTATATCTTAAGAGCTCTCTCTCTCAAGTACAATCAATTCCAACAACCTGGATTGATACAACTCTGTACTATTCTTCAACATTCACATACAATGAACTACTACAAAATCACACTAAGCTAAGAAGATCTAATTCTACATATAGAATTAGGAAACTTGTGCATGCACTTACAACCAACAGTTAAGCCTCTTGAACAAGGGCTCTAAAAACAATCTTACTAATAATAGAAATGCAAACTTAAGACTAAGACTTAAACTCATCATGCAAACACTCGCTTCTATCCTTAGAAATAGCATTCTGGATGCACAGGTAACCGACGCTAGTTCCTGCCTGCTTGCCTGTGACCGACGTCAGCCGATCTTCTGCCGATGCCGACGTCTCTTCAACTACACCATACCGATGTTGGTCGCTCCTGACTGATGCTGATGACTATGTAAACCTGCAACTTTGATAATGTACTCATATGTGAAGCTTTTAGGCTCCACACCTTAACATGTTGTAGGGTTTGAAATTCATTTTAAAAGACTAGGCAATGTTGTAAATTAGGATCTAGCCTTCATT
This sequence comes from Torreya grandis, assembly GCA_037957365.1. Lineage (NCBI taxonomy): Eukaryota > Viridiplantae > Streptophyta > Pinopsida > Cupressales > Taxaceae > Torreya > Torreya grandis. Next base: position 65,459 of record JARHVA010002047.1, read on the forward strand.
TTATGAAATAATAGGATCACTAAAATAAGACACCCTAGGTTTTGGTGATATAGTCCTCTTTTTATACTATTATATAGGAGAACTAAGATTTTTAGGTTTTTTTGGCTGTCTGTGCGAGCCTGCCTATGAAATTTTGACTACTGGATGTTTGTAGAACTCTTTATAGAGATAATTTAGTCTTTAAACCCTAGATTCCATTATGCTTTGAAAAAAATTGGAAAAGAGGGGGGGGTTAGTGTGTGTAAGATGAACTTAACATGTGTCCACACCCCTTGTGTGGGCACACTACCTATATACTAATAATTATAAGAGGGATCAAGCCATATGTAGTTCTCCCACTTATGTTTTGTATAATAGTGTATATGAAGATGTAAAATACTAAACTGGTTGTGTTTGAGGTGGTTAGGGACTAGTGTGAGGGTTTGAATAAACTTGTAATTATATTGGCTAGCTATATGCAAAGAATAGAGAAATATACTTGAGTAGTCTTGCTTGTATTCTTGTTTTCTTTGTGATATTTTCACAACCCTTCTAAATGAACTTTAAATAGGATTTTATAGGGATATGTTGGTCATGGGTCCAATGTATTTACATTAGGCTAATAATAATGAGGATAAGAACTAGAAGGAAATGACCATTGGTAGTAAAAATGCACTTAAATAGGAGCATAAAAAATGGATGCTCTAGGGTTTGGTGCTATAGTCCAAGTTGGGCGATATAGTTCTAAAGGAATGGGACCTAGGGGGATAGAATCATCACTAGAAATGCTACCTAGAGGAAGTGGAATCATTTTTTGAAAGGCTATGGATGACTGGGAATCAGTGAAAATATTACGAGGGTCATGAGAGCAAGCAAGAGGGACCTATGGGTTGGGTATCACAAGCCACACTCAAGTTACCAATTTTCACATTTTATATTACTACATTTCCCTCACTTTTATTCTAGTAATGAAGTATAGCAAAATACTAGGATAAAGGAAAAATAGAAAATGTACCTGAACTTACTTATAAGGGTGAATCTCATAAAGCTATGTAATGTTGGATTTGCATAGAGAGAGGACATTGTGAAGTGTAAATCTGAAAGAGAAAATAAAGAGTAGATTAGATCTTACTAGATACACTATATCCAAAATAAGAATATACAAAGATGGGTAAGAAAAAGAGGAAGAGAAAGGAATGAATACACCTCACTAGGTATATAAACCAATAAAAACCTATTATGATGCTGAGTGATGCTAGATGATTCTGAGGAATGTTGGGTATGTATTGTACCAAGAGTAATATCATGAATAGAGATGAGTGCTCAATTCGTCAAGAGTGGCTCAAAAATGCAAAGGTTGGACCTTTGGCTCCATCATCACCCACTAAGTGAAGCTAGGTGGTCATGCATGTGCTAATCAATGTTTGGACTATGTGTCCAATCCCTCTAAGTAGGTGGCTCAAGAATATAAAGGATAGCTAGTCCTTTGGCTCCATCATTGTCTTATGAAGTGAAGCTATAAAATAATACTGATATAAATGTGTATCATATGGGATGGCTCCTAAATCCAATGAATGCTTTATAATCTAAGAATGTGGCATGGATAACTGAATGTGTATTAGAAACTAGGCCAATCTTAAACAAATCAAAAAAGGTAGAGATTAGGATTGTATGAAAGCCACTCCAAAATTGGGCTATAGGCTTATGTGGAAGCAACTCAAAAATGATGGAGGTTAGGATTGTATAAAATCCATTATAAAATGATGTTAAACACCTATAGATAGAATAAGGCATGTAACTATTGAGAAAGATTGGGTAATGAACTAAACTTAGAAAAAAAAGAAGTCAAATGTGTCACACACATTGCCCCCAATTGCTAGTGTCTGAGACATGTATTTTAATCTAGAAGTCATGCCAACTTCTTAACCTAAAACTAAAAGTGAGATCCATATCTAGATTCTCTAAGAAAAATTGTACTAAAATTATTGAATCTAAACTAGTCTATATGTGCAAAACTATAGCTGAGATTACCTTTCTACTTGTGTCTAGAAAATCTATTTTTTTGTTATTTGGACAAGAGCACTAAAATTAGACACCTTCCTATCTAGCACTATAGTCCAATCTTGGCACTATTGGCCTAAGCTGATTCTGATGACTATTCTTTAATAACCATTTTTTACCTAGTCTATTCTACCTAGTTTAAAGTTTGGTTGTTATTCTAGGTGTTCTAAAAGCTACTTTTTTAACTATTAGGAGGTCTAATCTTTGTGAAAAATCCCCTAATTATTGACCCCTCTTCTTAGGGAATGAATACCTTGCAATGACTATCCTCAAAATAAATATCCCTATAAGTGTGTTATGTTTCAAAATACATGATATAGCAATGATAATCAACAAGATATCTTAAGATATAGCATGGTTTGTAATGAATATTGTTAGATTAATAGGGGTATGCCTAGATAGATATAACAATGTAATAGCATGTTCAATATAATTAACTAGAACTGGAAGTTTGATTAGATGTTAGTTATTAATTTTCATGGAGGGATGGAGCATGATGTCCATCATGGCATATAAGAAAGAAAGAAAATTCATGATGTGGATCATGGCATTGAAAATAATGAGAAGAAAACAAGCAAAAAAAATTCAAGTCAAGAATCAATAAGCATACAAAAGTGGCCAAGGGGCCAAACAAACAAGGCACATGGATAACGTTGATGTAGTGGATTGCACCCTATGTAAGAGGCTGAGCTTCTGCCTTCCACATGCAACAATGAAAATTTCCCTCTTGCCTATGGGCCTGGCAAAATTGGGGGGAGAGTCTCTAGATAAGGGCTAACTCTCTTTGATTTATCTTTTAGGTCCTGGATTTCCTACTGCTAAAAAATAAATGAAAAAAGGGGGGGGGTTGAAAAGGGAGAAGGATGATAAAAATAGAACCTAAACTTAAACTAAAAAGGTGATACACCAAAAAAATTGATCCACTCAGCCCAAACATACACTTTTCACCAAGAATAAGCTCCCATACAATTCATTTGATGTGGAAAAATCTTCTGTATCAGTGAGTCAGGGGTCTATAGAGATACAATGAGGAAGAACTATCAAAGGTGTTCTGAGACACACTTTGGCAGCCTATTCACATGAACCTATATTCCTGCTATAGACACTTTTGGTAGACTTGTAGAAGAAGAAACTTCACAATGCACTAGACATGTTGGAATCATTATATGAAAAGCATAAAAGAAAATGACTTAACACAAAATAAAAACATAGACATATGTGTGAGTGTGAGTTCAAATGGAGGTGAAAATTGCTAAGTCTTGATTCAAGGTAAAATTTTAGCAGAGTTCTACCTTACAAACCTAGATATTTTTGGGCAGAGCTTTGCCTTATAGGCTAAGAGATCTGCTTTCAAAAATGAGAAATTTTACAATATATAGAAAAAGGAGAAGTAAAGGTACCCCTTTTGAAAAGAATTTTTTTCGCCCTTTGATAAAGTGGCCCATGTGCATTTGAGAGCATCAGGAAGAGGAAGCCACTATTGCTGATGTCATTCTTCTAGAAGAGGCCTGCTAAAATCATGATGTGTAATCACCAATCTTGACTTTTGCATTCAAACATTAATGTGAAAGCACGGGTTGTGCCTCTTTTCTACAAACAAGACTGCTCTTTCTAGATATTTATGCAGTTTATCTGTTCATTAATGTAAAGTGGAGAAAATAGGGCATGCCACTTACTATTTGCACCATTTGATGACCACTTAGCAAGCATTGTTCCAATTGTAGGAATAAATTTTTGAGTCGACACCTCTCTTTGCCACCTAGATTGTTTGTTTATTTTTGTACTTTGTCTCTTCTTGGTTTTGTCTCTTTCTGGCTCCTTCAGCCCTCAAGGCTATCTTCTTGGTGGGTCACTGAGTTCATTGGGCTTCTCTTTAAGATTTTCAAAATCAATGGCTATTTCACCACCTTAAATTTGATGTCTGTGCACCCATCACTACATTTGAACTTCTAATGGCTAGCTCACCATGCTCGATTTTGACGTCTTTGGGCTCGTCACCCCCTTAAAATTTCCTCAACCTTTTCCTTTCTTCAACTTCTTATTACTTCCATTTTCTTCAGGCTTCTTGTTTTAGACCCTCCTGAAGGGAGGGTGACCCTTTAGCTTTGGAGAAGTGTCTTTCTTTTAGAAGTTGAGAGTCCCTCACAAGGGCACCTGCCCTTCGGGGTCCTTCGGTAGCCTTTTCTCTTTGGCTATTTTCCCACAGACAAAATGTCTAGAAGAATTATCTCTCCTACTTATTTTCTTCAAAGCTTTCCTCAGACTTTTTCCCATGGACATTTTTCCTATGGACTTTTTCCTAAATTTCTTCAAAATTTTTGTCTAAAAGAATTCCTTCAGACAAAAGTATGAAAGAAATCACTCTTGACTTTGTCTTTGCGTTAAGTCCTTTTTCATGAGATTTTTTGTTTGTAGCCCTTCTAAATTTCTTCCATATTTTTTTCTAAAGGAATTCCTTTAGACAAAAAGTCTGAAGATATTATGTCTTTGTCTTTTCCTTTGACTACCTTCAAAAAGTGCCCTTTGGGAAAATTGGAAATGACCCTTCCAAAGGGTAATTTCCTTACCTTAAACAAATTTCTAAAAGAAAATTACCTTTTCAACTTTTCTCTATGGCCTCTTTGCAAATGTTCCCTACCCTCTGCAAGGGAACTTGAGTCCAGAACTTCCCTCCACAAGGGCACTTGGAATAGTGCATTTTGTGCCTAAGTGAGAACTTGTCTCTACATGTAGAGTCTGTAAAAACTCTCTACAAAGTTCGTAAAAATGCCTGCAAAGTTTGTAGAAAACTTGCAGAGTCTGTAGAAACTTTTAAGACTTGTGAAAAATGAAAAATGTATTGGCTCAAAACAATAGGAGAAAAAAGGGGGGACAGATTTTGGCCTGCAGGACCAAAATGGTCAACAAATTGGTGACTCCCAAGGGAAGCATGCCTACTATGCTTAGAAACTAGTTGCCTTAAAGTCCATTGGGCACAGAGTTAGAACACAACTTGAAAAATTTAGAAATAACCCTAATAGATCCAAGAATCAATCATGAAGCTTTTACCCCACACACAAAGGAAAACACACACAAGGCAAAAAAACATTACTTGTGGAAATTGCACTTAGGGAAAACAAGAAAGAAAAGTAAAAGCAAACTACTATATACAGCTAACCAGGTATATTTGACTCCCTGCTAGATCAAAGGGAAAATTTCTTAAGTCCCCTCCCTATCTAGGAAACTTATGGTGCCAGACAAGTGGTTGAATGGAATGGAGACTTGGTGACCTACTCCTCTTGCCTACCAACTTGATTGGCTTGCATCCGAGTGGATCAAAATCAAACATACTTCAAACATATATGTACTCTTCTTGTTCTTGGAAGCTTGTTGAATGTTGGTCCTTCATGCTGGTGTGTTTCACCAAGAAATCAATGGTTGTTGGCTCATCACCATAAGCCCTTTGATATGCACAGTCCCTTTGCAATGCATCATGGTTTGACTTGTTCCTTTCTGCTTTGTTGAAGACCTTGTCAAACTCATCCTCTACTCTCTCAAGGCTTTATTAAAGAAGGGTGACTACTATGATGTCTAAAATGGAATCATAAACTAATTTCTCATCCCAAAAGACATCACCCTTTTGTTCAAAGATCTCTTCTTCAAGCTTTTCTCAAATTGGAAAAGCCTCTCCTTTTTCTGCTCAAGGATAAAAGTCTCTAGTTGTTCAAAGACATCCATCTGATCCTCCTCCAACTTAGGCTCCTTGACATAGTCATCCTCCTCATTGAAGCACCAAGGAAGTTCATCAAACAAAGGAGGAGAGAGCTCACCATGCTTACGTTCCTCTTCATATTGCTAGACCATTCACATGTATGCATGACCTGTGTCTTCTCCATTGTCAATGATGTCTTCAAAAGGAGCATCGATGATGATTTCTTCTTCTTTGACATTCATGATAGCCTCTTGGGAAAATATAGATTAGAACTTTTCTTCCTCACTCACCTTCTACAAAATAGGTTCCTCCTTGAGAAGGGGTTAAGTGGAAAAAACCATGTGGAAGAGGAGGCAGTCCTTGAGCTAAAATCAAATGATTCTCCTCTTTCCATTTGGCTAGTACTTCATCTATATCAAGTGTGGCCTGATATCTTTCTTGGAGGTGTGTAGATGGGGTGTGTTCAGACATGTCCATCACATGTTGGCTGAGGAATCTCGCTCTGGATTCCAACTCTATAATTCTCCTGGCTATGTCTTCTTGGAAGAGCCTTTCTTAGAGGTCACTAGCATCATCATGTTGAGGAGCAGCTTCATCTTCTTTGAGGTTTTGAGCAAAACCTTTCTCCTCCTCCTTCCTACCACAAGATTCCACTGTTTACTTCTAACTCATGACCTTGGGATTGGAATTTTTCTCCTGTGAATAGGCAACAACTTTATGCTCTTTATGGTCCTAAGCTAGCTCATGATGTTCCTTTTTCTAGCTTTGGATCTGGAGATCATATTGAGAGACCTAAGGAAGTTGGGGAAGGTTAGGGAGGGTCTGCTGATGTATAAGAAGAAATGAATCAAGAAAGATGTGCTGGTTCATGATGTTCCCTCCAAATGAAGATTCACAATCTAAGGAATTGAGAAGGTTCATCTCCATGGGAGGTTGCTCTAGTTCCCTTTGATGTTTGAAGGCTAAGCACATAGGTTTAAGAGTAGGATTGATTGATGCATCAGATGAGCTAGAATGAGCAAGTGCTATTTGATAGAAAGGATTTGGTGCATAAGAGGGGTTTTTTTTAAAAATAGGAGGGGGCACACAAGGCTGACTACCTTGAATGAATGGACTCTTCCATTTTTCTACCTCCTCCTCCATGGATTACAAGGCCTGAGCTTACCTAAACAAACACACCTCTTTGTACATTAGCTCTTGTTGATATCTATACTACTCATCCAATCTATCTATCTCCATCACCTACTTCTCAAACTCCAATGCTACTTCCCTTATTATTGAAGGGCAACTAGGAGAGATGCATTGCATGAAAATCTTAAGCTTGATTAAAACCATATGAAATAATACAAGGCCCATGATTCTAGGTAAAGGGATTATTCATACAAAAAAAAAGATTTCTTAATGGCACCAGAACTGCTTAACCAGCTGATTCAGCTCAGAGTCACCATTGGTGTTGAAGAAAAAGCCTCTAAAGGTTGGTCGGTTGAAGAACACACCAAAAATTATTCAACTCTTTGGACCCAAACTAGTTGGTCCCATCAGGTGTGCCAAAAACTATTGACATAGTGGATTGTACCCTAGGCAGGAGGCTGAGCTCCTACCTTCCACACACAAAAATGGAAACTCCCCTCTTGCCTGTGGGCCTGAAAAAATTAGGGGGACAGTCTCTAGATAAGGGTTAGCTCCCTTTGATGTATATTTTAGGTCCTGGATTTCTTAATGATAACAAATAAATGAAAAAATGGGGGGTTAAAAAGGGTGAAGGAAGCTAAAAATAGAACCTAAACCTAAACTAAAAAGGTGATACACCAAAAAAGTTGATCCACTCAGCCTGAACATATACTTTTCACCAAGAATAAGCTCCCATACACTTCATATGATGTGGGAAAATCTTCTGTATTAGTGAGTTAGGGGTCCATAGAGATATAGGGAGGAAGAACTATCAAAGGTGTTCTAAGACACACTTTGGTAGCCTATTCACATGCACCTATATTCTTGCTATAGACACTTCTGGAAGACCTGCAGAAGAAGAAACTTCACAATGCACAAGACATGTTGGAATTGTTTTGTGAAAAGCATAAAATAAAATGACTTAACACAAAAGAAAAACATATACATATACATGAGTGCAAGTTCAAATGGAGGTAAAAATTGCTAAGTCTTGATAAAAGGTAAAATTCAGCAGAGTTCTGCCTTACAAACCTAGAGATTTTTGGGTTGAGCTTTGCCTTACAGGCTAAGAGATCTCCTTTCAAAAATGAGAAATTTTAAAATATATAGAAAAAGGAGAAGAAGTAAAGGCACCCCTTTTGAAAAGACTTTTTAGTGCCCTTTGACAAACTAGCCCATGTGTATTTGAGAACATCAAGAAGAGGAAGTCACTGTTGTTGATGTCATTCTTCTAAAAGAGGCCTGCTAAAATCATGTTGTGTAATTGCCAATCTTGACTTCGGCATTGAAACATTAATGTGAAAGCACAGGCCACACCTCTTTTCTACAAACAAGACTACTCTTTCTAGATATTCACATAGTTTGTCTGCTCATTAATGTAAAGTGGAGAAAATAGGGCATGCCGCTTACTATTTACACCATTTGATGACCACTTGGAAATCGTTGTTCCAACTATAGGAATAAATCCTTGAGTTGACACCTCTCTTTGCCACCTAGACTGTTTGTCTATTTCTACACTTTGTCTCTTCTTGGTTTTGTCTCTTTGTACCTACTTCAGCCCTTGGGGCTATCTTCTTGGTGGGTCGCTGAGTTCCTTATGCTACTCTTTAAGCTTTTCAAAATCAATGCTATTTCACTACCTTAAATTTGACATATGCATACCCATCACTATGTTTGAACTTCCAATGGCTAGTTCACCATGCTCAATTTTGATGTCTTCAGGCCTGTCACCTCCTTGGAATTTCCTTGGCCTTTTCCTTTCTTCAGCTTCTTATTGCTTCCCTTTTCTTTAGGCTTATTTTTTTGGATCTTCCTGAAGGGAGGGTGACCCTTTGGCTTTGGAGAAGTGTCTTTATTTTGGCAGCCAAGAGTCCCCCACAAGGGCACCTACCCTTTGGGGTCCTTCAACAGCCTTTTCTCTTCAGCTATTTTCCCATAGACAAAATGTCTACAAGAATTGTCTTGCCCACTTATTTTCTTTGAAGCTTTCCTCAAACTTTTTCCCGTAGACATTTTTCTCATGGAATTTTTCTTGAATTTCTTCAAACTTTCTATTTGAAGGAATTCCTTCAGATAAAAGTCTGAAAGAAATCACTCTTGCCTCTATCTTTGCCTTAAGTCCTTTTTTGTAGGATTTTTTGTTCATAGCCCTTTCGAATTTCTTTAAAAATTTTGTCTGAAGGAATTTATTCAGAGAAAAAGTCTAAATAAATCATGTCTTTGTCTTTTCCTTTGACTGCCTTGGAAAAGTGCCCTTCAAGAAAATTGGAAATGACCCTTCCGAAGGGTACTTCCCTTGCTTTAAACAAATTTTTGAAAGAAACTTACCTTTTTAGCTTTTCTCTATGGCCTCTTTGCAAATGTTCCCTACCCTCTACAAGGGCACTTGAGTCTAGAGCTGCCCTCTGTAAGGGCACTTGGAATAGTCCATTTTGTGCCTAAGTGAGAAGTTGTCTCTACCTACAGAGTCTGTAGAAACTCTCTGCAGAGTCTATAGAAATACCTGTAGAGTTCGTAGAAAACTTGTAGAGTCTATAGAAACTTCTAAGACTTGTGCAAAATCAAAAATGTACTAGCTTAGAATAGCAGGGTAAAAAAGGGGGGGACTAATTTTGGCCTATAGGACCAAAATGGTTAACAAATTAGTGATTCCTAGGGGAAGCATGCATGTTATGCTTAGAAACCAGTTGCCTTAAAGTCCATTGGGTACAGAGTCAGAACATAGCTTGAAAAAGTTAGCAACAACCTTGATAGATCCAAGAATCAATCATGAAGCTTTTACCCCACACATAAAGGAAAACACACACAAGGCTAAAAAACACTACTTGTGTAAACTGCATTTAGGGAAAATAAGAAAGAAAATTGAAAGAACAATACTATATACAGCTGACCAGGTATATTTGCCTCCCTGCTAGATCAAAGGTAAAATTTCTCAAGTCCCCTCCCTAGCTAGGAAACTTATAGTGTTAAACAAGTGGCTGAATGGAATGGAGACTTGGTGACCTGCTCGTCTTGCCTGCCACCTTGATTGGCTTGCATCCAAGTGGATCAGAATCAAACATGCTTCCAACATATATGAACTCTTCTTATTCTTAGAAGCTTGTTGAATGTTGGTCATTCATGCTGGTGCATTTCACCAAGAAATCAATGGCTGTTGGCTCATCACCATAAGCCCTTTGATATGCACAGTCCCTTTGCAATGCATCATGGTTTGACTTCTTCCCTTCTATTTCATTGAAGACCATGTCAAACTCATCCTCTACTCCCTCAAGGCTTTCTTGAAGAAGGGTGACTATTGTGATGTCTAAAATGGAATCACAAACTGATTTCTCATCCCATAGAACATCACCCTTTTGTTTAAAGCTCTCTTCTTCAAGGCTTTCCTCAAGATGGACAAGCCTCTCCTTTTCTTGCTCAAGGATCAGAGTCTCTAGTTGTTAAAATATATCCATTTGATCCTCCTCCAACTCAAGCTCCTCAACATAGTCATCCTCCTCATTGAAGCAACAAGGAAGTTCATCAAACAAAGGAGGAGAGAGCTCACCATGCTGACATTCCTCTTCATATTGCTGGAACATTCACATGTATGCATGACCTGTGTCTTCTCCATTGTTGATGATGTCTTCAAAAGGAGCATCGATGATGATTTCTTCTTCTTTGAAATTCATGGTAGCCTCTTGGGAAACTACAGATTGGATCTTTTCTTCCTCACTTACCTCCTATAGAATAGGTTCCTCCTTGAGAAGGGGTTAAGTGGAAAAACCATGTGGAAGAGGAGGCAGTCCTTAAGCTAGAATTGAATGATTCTCCTCTTTCCATTTGGCCAACACTTCATCTATATCAGGTGTGGCCTGATAGCTCTCTTGGAGGTGTGTAGATGGGGTGTGTTCAAACATGTCCATCACACATTGGCTAAGGAATCTCACTCTGGATTCCAACTCTAGAATTCTCCTAGCTATGTCTTCTTAGAAGAGCCTTTCTTAGAGATCACCAGCATCATCATGTTGAGGAGCAACTTCATCTTCTTTGAGGTTTTGAGCAAAACCTTTTCCCTCCTCCTTCTTACCCCAAGATTTTACTATTTGCTTCCAACTCATGACCTTGGGATTGGAATTTTTCTCCTATGAATAGGCAACAACTTTATCCTCTTTATGGTCCTGAGCTGGTTCATGATGTTCCTTCTTCTAGCTTGGGATTTGGAGATCATACTAAGAGACTTGAGGAAGTTGGGGAAGGTTAGGGAGGGTTTGTTGATGTATAAGAAGAGCTGCTTCAAGAGAGATGTGATGGTTCATGATGTTCCCTCCAAAGAAAGATTCATAATCTAAGGAATTGAGAAGGTTCATCACCATAAGAGGTTGCTCTAGTTCCTTTTGATGTTTGAAGGCTAGGCACACAGGGTTAAGAGCAAGATTGATTGATGCATCAGATGAGCTAGAATGAGCAAGTGTTATATGATAAAAAGGATTTGGCACACAAGAGGGGGTTTTCTTTAAAATAGGAGGGGGCACATAAGGTTGATTTCCTTGAATGAATGGACTCTCCCATTTTTCTACCTCTTCTTCCATGGATTGCAAGGCCTGAGCTTGCCTAAACAAACACACCTCTTTGTACATTAGCTCTTGTTGATATCTATATTACTCATCTGATATTTCTATCTCCATCACATGCTTTTCAAACTATAGTGCTACTTCCCTTATTGTTGAATGGCAATTAAGAGAGATGCTTGAAGTGATTGCATGAAAATCTTGAGCTTGATTAAAACCATATGAAGGAATACAAGGCCCATGATTCTGGGTAAAGGGATTATTCATAGAAAAAATAAGATTTCTTGATGGCACCATAATTGCTTAACTAGAATTCAACTCAGAGTCACCATTCATGTTGATGAAAAAGCCTCCAAAGGTTGGTTGGTTGAAGGACACACCAAAAATTCTTCAACTCTTTGGACCCAAACTAGTTGGTCCCATTGGGCATGCCAAAAACTATTGACATAGTGGATTGCACCCTGGGTAGGAGGCTAAGCTCTTGCCTTCCACACACAACAATGGAAACTCCCCTCTTGCCTGTGGGCCTAGAAAAATTGGGGGGAGAGTCTTGAGATAAAGGCTAGCTCCCTTTGATGTATCTTTTAGGTCCTATATTTCCTACTGCTAATAAATAAATGAAAAGGGGGGGGGTTGAAAAGGGAGAAGGATGATGAAAATATAACCTAAACCTAAACTAAAAATGTGATACACCAAAAGAGTTGATCCACTTAGCCTAAACATACACTTTTCACCAAGAAGAAGCTCCCATACACTTCATCTAATGTGGGAAACTCTTCTATATCAGTGAGTCAGGGGTCCATAGAGATATAGTGAGGAAGAACTATCAAAGGTGTTCTGAGACACACTTTGGTAGCCTATTCACATGCGCCTATATTCTTACTGTAGACATTTCTAGCAGACTTGTAGAAGAATAAACTTCACAATGAACTAGACATGCTAGAATCATTATGTGAAAAACATAAAAGAAAATGACTTAACACAAAAGAAAAACATAGACATATGTATGAGTGCAAGTTCAAATGGAGGTAAAAATTGCTAAGTCTTGATTCAAGGTAAAATTCTAGCAGAGTTCTGCCTTACAAACCTAGAGATTTTTGGGTAGAGCTTTGCCTTATGGGCTAAGAGATCTCCTTTCAAAAATGAGAAATTTTACAATATATAGAAAGAGGAGAAGAAGTAAAGGTGCCCCTTTTAATAAGGCTTTTTGGTTCCCTTTGACAAACTAGCCCATGTGTATTTGAGAGCATTGGGAAGAGGAATTCATTGTTGTTGATGTCATTCTTCTAGAAGAGGCTTAATAAAATCATGCTATGTAATCACCAATCTTGACTTTGGCATTCAAACATTAATGTGAAAGCACATGCTATGCCTCTTTTTTGCAAACAAGACTGCTCTTTCTAGATATTTATGTAGTTTGTTTGCTCATTAATGTAAAGTGGAGAAAATAGGGCACACTACTTACTATTTGTGCCATTTGATGACCACTTAGCAAGCATTGTTCCAACTACAAGAATAAATCCTTGAGTTGACACCTCTCTTTGCCACCTAGACTGTTTATCTTTTTTTGCACTTTATCTCTTCCTGGTTTTGTCTCTTTCTGGCTCCTTCATCCCTCAAGGCTATCTTCTTGGTAGGTTGCTGAGTTCCTTGGGCTGCTCTTTATGCTTTTCAAAATCAATGGCTATTTTCCCACCTTAAATTTGACATCTATGCACCCATCACTATGTTGGAACTTCCAACGGCTAGTTCACCATGCTCAATTTTGACGTCTTCAGGCCTGTCACCCCCTTGGAATTTCCTCAGCCTTTTCCTTTCTTAGGCTTCTTGTTGCTTTCCTTTTCTTTGGGCTTCTTATTATGGACCCTTCTAAAGGGAGGGTGACCCTTCAACTTTGGAGAAGTGTTTTTCTTTTGGCAGCTGAGAGTCCCCTGCAAGGACACCTACCCTTCGGGGTCCTTCGGTGGCCTTTTCTCTTCGAATATTTTCTCACAGATAAAATGTCTGCAAGAATTGTCTCACCTGCTTATTTATTTGAAGTTTTCCTTAGACTTTTTCCCACAGACAATTTTCTCGTAGACATTTTTCCCACAGACTTTTTCCCGAATTTCTTCAGACTTTTTTTTCGAAGGAATTCCTTCAAACAAAAGTTTGAAAGAAATCACTCTTGCCTCTATCTTTACCTTAAGTCCTTTTTCATGAGATTTTTTGTTCGTAGCCCTTCCAAATTTCTTTGGACTTTTTGTTTGAAGGAATTCCTTTGGACAAAAAGTCTAAAAGAATTGTGTCTTTGTCTTTTCCTTTGATTGCCTTCGAAAAGTGCCCTTCGGGAAAATTGGAAATGACCCTTCCAAAGGTTACTTCCCTTGCCTTAAAAAAATTTTTGAAAGAAACTTACCCTTTTGTATTTTCTCTGTGGCGTCTTTGCAAATGTTCCCTACCCTCTGCAAGGGCACTTGAGTCCAGAACTGCCCTCCACAAGGGCACTTGGAATAGTCCATTTTGTGTGTAAGTGAGAACTTGTCTCTACTTGTAGAGTCCATAGAAACTCTCTGTAGAGTCCATAGAAATTCTTGTCGAGTCCATAGAAAACTTAAAGAGTCCGTATAAACTTCCAAGACTTGTGTAAAATAAAAAATGTACTGGCTCAGAATAGCAGGGGAAAAAAGGTGGGATAGATTTTGGCCTATACGACCAAAATGGTCAATAGGTAACTATCACTCAAACTAAAAATTAGGCATACAAAGCATGCTCAAATGCCACATACACATACAATTGAAACAAGCAAGGTTGGAATGAAAGACACAATCACATAGAAGTGTACAAATAAAATTCATTGGAAAATGTCCTAAGGCACACACAACAATAAAAGCAAAGGACATTTGCAAATATCCTAAGGCACATATTGGAGACAAAGGGGAACTAAGAAATGTAATCACATCTAGCTACACAAAATAAAAAAGGAAAACATGTAAATACTATAAATATAATTGCATCTAACTAATCAAAGCAAGAGGTTAATACATGTAAGACATGGAGTACAAGACTAGTTATATGCTAAGAAATACACGAGTGCTATATAGTAGTGAGTGTCAATAGAGTAATCTATGTAAGCTAGTAAGTAATATACATCAACATGATAATTAGAGTGCATGGTGTAGGAATGACAGAACCTAGGTGGTTTAGTCATGTATAAGATGTCCCTAATGGGTAGATATATTGATATGTGTATCAAATCTATGAAGTAGGATGCCCCCTCAATGGGTAGAGTGAAGCAATCAAGGATCTATAAGTCACTAAACACACTTAAAATAAGATCAAGTGAAGCATGATAATGTAGATAAATTGACAAATAATATCATAGAGCAACAAATTTAAGTCTATCATGGTAATATAAATGTAAAGCATGGATAATGCATACAATTGAAATGTTTTTTTAGATTTTTGAATTATTTGAATGTTTTTGGATTTTTTGAAATTTTATATTATTTTTGGTATTTTTGATATGTTGATTTATGTATAATCAATCAAAAAAGAAACTATGTACAAGTAAGTTTGAGGATAGATGATACTAACTAATGAGTCTCATAGGAGACTCCATATCATGGTGTCCTATATCAAGGAGAGGGATCGTGAAGCTTGATGAAAGTGCTGAGACTATAACTCTAAAAGCTATGCATGTTTTAGAAGCTTTGAAATCTATGAATTAGAAACTAGATGTGGGGTCCCCCTATAACTATGAGAAGTAGATACCACTATAAGGCTCTTAGGGACCCATATGGTAGTAGGAGAAGCTCTTTGAACATGTACTCTATGTGTAGAGGTATGATACTACTTTGGGTGTGAATATTATGGCTGGAAGCTATCTAGAATATTTAAATTGTGGCTTCTCTAAAAGAGACCTCTATGGAAGTGTATGAACTCTTTGTGTTGGTGATGGAGGCCTCAACTATGTTTGAATCTAAACTGGAGGAAGAACTAAAAAAAATTGGTGACTAAACTAAAACTAATGACTGTAAAGTAAAAGATGGCTCTAAAGTGGGGAGTGGTAACTCATATAGAACTCTAACAACTATAATAACCTAATTAGTGTGAATAAATTTCATACATCTATGAATTGTAGAAGGTACTACTTGAAGTGTTTGAATCCATGGTCAACCAAGTAACATATCAAAAACCCATGTACTGGGAACAATAGTAAATGGTCTGGCCATGTGTGTTGGACCAACCTATAGAGGAAGTACAATCTCACTTAATGAAAATTTTATATGCCCACTAAAGATACTAATATTTGTGTTCATTAGTGTAATATCCTACTATAAATGTCTTGAATTCTACAATAATGTTATAGTGCACATGTTCACACTAGATCCATTATCTATGAGAACACTATGAATAGGTTTATTATGAATGTAAGATCCGATAAAGAGTGCATGGTATTATAAATCATCCTCAACTATCTTTTACTCTGAGAAGGAGATTGAAGGTCTAGTTAAAAATCTAGAATTATATACACTATTCATGTTACTCAAAGGATGTAACTCAACTGAAGGTGTCCTATATGTATTTGGTGGGGTATGTGCATGATATGCATGGTCAACCCCTACTTTATCTCCTATTTCTTGTTTATAATGATGTGGAAAAGGATCTAAAAAGATTTTCAAAGCTTTATCCTATGTTTTATTTGCCTTAGGAGGCTCAACTAAAGTGCCAAGATCAATAACATTGCCATTTATTAAATCTTGTATCTTGTGTTTCAAACTGATTTATCTATTTTTTATGTGGTGTGGTGCCTTATGAAAATCAAAATATGCATTTTGATCATATCCCCATGGAATATTCCTTTTTGGATCAACTTTTTGAAGATAAGGGAGAGATATGATATTACATTCCAAAAGCTACTATAAAACTCTAGCTAGAGAAACTAGTAGGTCGGTAAAGGTTCATGGAGGTGGTGCTAATAAAACCACTCTTTTAAGAGGCTCTAAAGTTGCATTAATTATAGGTTGATTTTTAATCTTTCTATCATTATCCTTTACTTTTTATGGGACTTTGTTTTTACTCTTGTTTGTTTTTTGGGATATGCTCATGTACTTGAGTTTTCCCATTACGATTAATTTGACTTCCCTTTCCTTTAGTGTATAATATAATCACTGAAGGAAGAGAACCTTTTGAACATTATTGACTCATGAAAAGCTAGTCGAAGACTCTATTTGAATATATTTTACAACTCCTGATCAGCCATGGCGCTAGTCATCTTAGCCAAGATAGACTTATATCAAAGATCATAATTTGTGAGATGATCATTTGAATTTTGTTTCTATTGTGCAACATGGGCATAGAAAACCTTATCATTAATTTTAATGCTAAAATGAGCTATAAATATGTCATCTAAAGTATTTAATGCATTGATTGACTGATTCAGTAGATTATAGAACCATTGTAAAGCATAATCCTTTAGACTTCATAAAAATAGCCTAGTTAGTAGCTAGTCATTTGGTACATAGTCCAAGCATGATACATGGAAATCTCTCAAATGTGTCTATATATCACCCTGCACATCATATATAATGAGCTTGGGTTGAACAAAACCTTATGGTAAGGGTGTTGAAATAATATGATGTGCCAATGGTGTATGAAGTAGAGAAAAAAAATCCAAGGTCTGTATAGGTCTAGAAGCACCTTGCTCGAGATGTATCACCTTGGATTAAAGATATTTTATCTCTTATACAAGGGATACCACATTAGGAGACAAAGATGTACTATCTATAGCTAGTGGTGGCATAGAGGTAGGTCAGGTTGGGTTACTATAGGGGGTTGTTAAGATATAGTGTCCCTTGTAGTGTCATGTGTAATTGGTTTCTCTATGGTTTGAGAAGATTAACCTTTATTCACTTTTGTTTCTCTTCTTATAGTATTTTAAGCATATTATCTTGCATGTTAGGGTGTTTAGTTAAGAGTTATTGAAGTTCCCTTTTATCAGTTTCATCAAAACTAGTGTATTGGGCCATTGTTAAAGTTGGAAAATAAATTGAATTTTGATTGAATTTTTTATAATAATTTGTAATAGGCAAAGTGTTATGGAAATAAAGTATTGAATATAGGAAATGTAAAGTCCTAAAAATAGCAAACTGGAAAATGCATAAAAAGGATACAAATCTCACAAACATGTAAGGTGATACCTCTAAAGCAATGGGATCTAGTATATGCAACTAGGGTTCTAAAAATGATATACTCTAAACTTATTAAGGGGTTTTAAAATTTAAAGTGAATTTTTGGTTTAAATATGCAAGTAAAAAATCAAATAAAATATTGGAAAATTCTTGATTTGAAGGAACTGAGTACATGAACTAGGGTTTTAAATAAATTGACTTTTGTGAAATTACTATGGAATTTTAAAAATTAATTTGAATTTCTAATTTAAATATTCAAGTAAAAAATTAGAAAAATATTTCTAAAATTAGCAAGAATTTTTTTAGGGTGTCTAGTGTTTTTTGTGTGCAAAGGACCTAATAAATTCAACTAGGGTTTCGAATAAATTATTTTTAAAATTACCAAGGTAAATTTAAAATTTTGAATTTAAATTTCTAATTTAATTATTCAAGAAAAAACTAGAAAATGTTAAAAAAATTAGAGGAATTTTCCTTAGGTTTTTTATGCACAAAAGAAGTATGTCAGGTTCACCAAATGATTTAACTTTTTTGAGAATATTGGAGTCCTATTACTAATTTAGTTAAGGGTTTGATCTAATTAAATCGGTAAATAATAATGTAATAATTAAGATATTGATTTTTGTAATTTAATTATAACTTTAACCTTTCTATAAATAGCAATAAATGTGAAGAAAATAAGACTTATCTAGAAACTAACTGAGATGGCTATTACAGAGTCTAAAATTCATTATGTAAGACTGGGACAATGTTACAAATTAGTATCTGGCCTTCATTTTATGAAAGGATAGGAGCACCAAAATATGACACCCTATGGTTTGATGCTATAATCCTCTTTTATCATTGTTGTCTAGTAGAGTTGAACTTTTTGGGTTTTTTTCACTATGTGTATGTGAGCCCATTTGTGAAATTTTGACTACTATATATCTATAGAAATCCCTATAGAGATGATTTAGTCTTCAAACTCTAGACTCTATTTTTCTTTGACAAACTTTGGGAAAGAGGGGGGGTTAGTATGTGTAAGATTCACTAAACATGTATCCACATCCCTTATGTGGTCATGCTACCTACATACCAATACTCTAAAGAGGGATCAAGCCATATGTAGTTCTCCCACTTGATGTGCTTTGTTCACTAGTTTATATGAAGATGCATAATGTTAAACAAGGTGTGTTTGAGGTGGCTAGGGACTAGTGTGAGGGTTTGAATTAGCTTATAATTATATTGGCTAGATGTATGTAGAGAATGGGGAAATATACCTGAGTAGTATTATTTGTATTCTTGCTTGCTTTGTGATATTTTACAACCTATTCTAAATGAATTTTTAATGGGCCTTTATAGGTATCTATTGGTCATGGGTCGAATGTATTCGTATTAAGTTGAAAAGAAGGAAGATAGGAACCATAAAGAAATGACTATTTACAGTAAAAATATGCTTGGATAGGAGTGACAAAAATAGACACCCTAAGGTTTGACACTATATTCCAAATTATGTGATATAGTCTTGAAGGAGTGAGACCTAGGAGATGGAATCATCACTAGAAATGCTACCTAGAGGAGGTGGAATCACTATCTAGAAGGCTATAGATGGCTAGGAATTAGTGGAAAGATGCCTGTGAGGGTAATGAGAGTAAGAAAGAGGGAAATATGGGTTATGTGTCACAATCTACACTCAAGTTACCAATTTTTACATTTTATATGACTATATGATGATACTTGATCAAATGGAATGACTAGTCTAGTTATTAGTCTAAACTAGAGCCTTTAAATTCTAACATGTTACTATGTTTTCCCTAGAAGTCACCATTTTTTGAGTTCAACATATCCCCATTTCTAAGAAATTGGAACCCTTATTTCAAATTATGCAAATTTGTACCTTAAATTTGAAAATTCACTTGATTAGAGTACCACTAGCATGTTTGCACATTGTATTTAATTGAAGATCGTTCACACCTGATTTGGTTAGCATATTTGCTCATAATTCTAATTTAATATTGCCTAAAGTTGATAACATTGGATCTTCATGTTTTAAGTTATATCTCTAATAGAGTCCATTTAGAATGGGAAATACCTGGGTTTTATGGTTTTTTACATTAATTTGGTCTTTTACTAGACTTTGGTCTATCAAGGATCAAATTAAATTCATGATTGATCATCTTGAAACCCTTATTCAAATTACCCTAGTTCATATCCTCTTGAATTAAATTAAAATTTATGTAGAATAATTTTTTACAAAAAAAAGTTATTGAACCATAGACTTAGCTTAATTTTTATCCTAAGACTTAGTTGTGGTTTTCAACATGACCAAACTTTAGTCTAAAAATTTTATGCTTGGTCCCTTTATATTCTGTGGTCCCTTGGTCTATTTTATCATTAGCATGGTATAAATAAATGAAGGGTCCCTTTTACTATATAATTATCCTAAAAATATTTACCCTAAAGGTTGTTTTACTTATTTATATAACAAACCTTAGGCTAAAACTATATGATATGTCTTTTATTATTTAGGAGGTCCCCTTTATCATGTTTAAAACCTAGCTTAAAGATTTTATCCTAAGGTCTTACTCACATTTATTAACACAAAATAAAACCATAGTCCAAATAATTCATGCTAAGTTATTTATTTTCCCAAGCACTGACTTAAATATCATTTTCGTCTATAGGATAAAAAATTTACAATTAGGATCTAATAGTGCAAGATTAAAGTTGAAAAGTCAAAGCCCTAGCCTTAAGCTAAAATTTTAACATCTTCTAAAGATCAATGGTCTGAATTTGCTTGGGTAAGATTGATCCAATAGTGTGTATGGATTCAAAACTTCAATAGAGCCACAAGGTAAGTGAGAAAGTGACAAGTGTCATAATATCAGCCAAATAACACTCAACAACCAATGGCATTCGACCTTGCAGATCAATCAAGATCCAATGAAGCATGTTTGCTTAGATGAAGATGATTAGATGGTGCATATTAAAGGTAGAAAAGTAAAAATCCCTAAGGATGAACACGAAAATGACACATGGCATAGTTTTGATCTATAAATTAAACCTTGAGCATATTTTAAAGATTGATGATATGCATATGAACATGCACATTTTGACCAACAGTCTATGGAGGAGGAGGATGAGGTATAATTAAGTAGATAAATATCAATAGAGTGAGATTGATCTATGAAAATGAGATAAATAGTGTGAGATTAGCATTGATATTTCAACAAAGCTTAGATCAAATGCAAAAGTGAGAAGTGTCATAATCATGGGGAACATAGCTAGTAGCCAATAGTGTTTGAGTTCTCAGATTGAGATCGATGATCTGCATTGATTTATGTAAAGATGATCCAATAGTGCAAGATCAAGGTAGAATTTTCAAAATTAAATGATCAATTTTTAAATATTAAGCCAAAATTCCATGAAAATGTTGCATGGATGCCACAGTGATGCCACATTAGATCCACATAAGTATAATATGCCAAGTTGAAGATTTTGTAGATTCGATAAATGTAGGGGTAAAAGTATTCAATCCAATTAAGATCTAAGTCATAAAGCTCATGAAAGTTCAAATAATTTCTATCATTAAAGCATTGTAAAAACCTTCAAGAAATCCATGGTGTATACACAATATTTTCAACTTTTATTGATTAGTGACACTTTGTATCTTGTAAGAACCCATCGAGTCTTAATCTCTCTGAGTACATGCCTTAAGGGATGCATAGAGAAAGGGGTGGGTAGACCATTGGTGATTCATAAGATTGTTTTCCATTTTTTCACTTGACATCTACACACTTATCTCTTATAAACATTTACCCTAAGCTTATTCTTCTCAGCATTACCCATTCTAGTATTTTGCCATGTTTTATCCTCCCTTTATTACCTTAATTCCCTTTTAGATAGTTGGTTATACTAGGTCAACTGGGTCAAATCTGTATAGTCTAGGGGTAGTTTTCACTCTTTGAGCTTGTTATCCCTTTGGCTAACCTAGCTTAGACCTAGTGAATTATCCCCTAAAACATATAGGGTCAACTAGGTCGACTCTATACAATTGACATTTCTAGGAGGATTTAGGGAAATACAAGTTCATTTCCAACCATTTGTAAGAAGAGAAGTGAAGAAGAATAATTATGAATGAACATATGCTTATTGACCATTATAGTTGAGGAATGAAGCTTAGGGTTATATGTTTTCTTTAGACATTTGGATCTTATCTTGTGAAGTCTTTTGGATATATCGATAGGTTGTGTAGCCTAAATCTGATTTGTCTTTGTTATCTTTACATACCACAATAATCTCTTGTGAATAACCATGACCAAGGCAGATATTGAGGTTCATTAGGTTCATCTTCAAGGTAAGTATTCATAACTTTATTTCTCGTTTGTAAGAGTAGATAGATAATGTAGTTTTTCTTCTTTCTTTCATACATTAAGATTCCATATACATTAAATTGAGTATATGTCTTCTATGTACGTTTAGTTTTTTTATAACCCCCACTTTGTGCCACAATATTTTGTGTTCACTATATTATATTTACTTTATTATTTATTATAATAGAGTGAACATTAAACCTAGGACTCTTTTAGGGTTGTTGTGTGCTTGTGTTAGACTGTAGGCATTGGAATCCTTCCTAGCATGGTGTATTGTGATAAGTGATCCCCAAATCAGGTCTAATTAATCCCCATATTAATCATACCCATACTTAACAAATGTATTCCCAATCATAAGTGTAAGTATGCTCTATCTTCTTTGAGCCAAGATTGATTTATAGACATGATGCATTTTTTATTGCATACATTCTGGTGAACCTAAAATGAACACCCTTGTAAGATTTGTTCATCTTTTTTCATTTCTTTCATAATTATTTTTATCATATATTTGCCATAATAGATTGACTCTATTGACCTAGTATCTAACTTTTATACACATGTTTTTAGGTACAAGCTACTACATCGATCATGTTGACCTAGTATAGTTTTTGAAAATTTTAGACATCTAGTCCAGACTACTAAGTCAACACAATCAAACCTATACTTATTTAGACATCAAGTTTAGCATATTAGGTCAACCTAATCAAATTTTTACATTTTAGGCTCTCAAAAACAAGTTTTTGTAAAGCTTGATCGACCTAATCAACCCTATTAGTAGAATTTACAAGTATATATCAAGGTTCTTAAATAGAAATATTCATTATTTTCATTTTTTATCCACCAAGGTTCCTTTCTATCTCTTTCTTTATAATATTTCCTTTTAAAAAAATTAGTCTTCAAAATCTCCTTTACATAGTTAATTAGATTGACCCTATCGACCTAGTTATATGTTCTATGTGTTGTCTGGATAACTGGGCCAACTCTATTGACCCTGTTCATTTTCAAAACTTACTTTAATAGTATAAGTTCAACCCTGTTGACCTTTTTATATATTTTGTGCATACATTATTGACCATTTCAACATTGTACCTTGTTTTGAAGTTAGAATTAACCTTATATACTAGTAATTAATTCATGCTTTCTTTTCTTGTTGCTTTCATGCTTAGAATAAATCACATAGCTTAATTAGGTGGTTTTTAATTAACCATTTAGTTCAATAATTTTTATTTTATACACATACAACTAAATTATATAATCTAAACAAGAATTTTAACATTTATCTACCCAAGGCCAACCTACTTGAAATTTATCACCAAGGGGGAAGTTGACTTAATATCTTAGTCAAGTATAAATCATGGTTAATGGTATATTCTAGCTAAATACCCAACACCCTTATCACTGTGGTGTGTGAAGTGAGGGTAAGACCCAATACCAAGCCTATATCATTGGAACTATAGTCCTTTTCATCCCAAACTACTTGAAACCATCCTTAGATTTCCATTCTGGTTCCTTACAACCAACTTCCCCATCACATTTAAAAGCATATTCTAATAATCTAATAAATATTTAGGTTGACCAATTAGTTAGCTCTTTACTTTCCAAGTTGATTTCTTGATCTTTACTCAATTTTATTTTGTATTGCAAAAAACTTACATTAGCCAATGTTGGTGTAAGGTTTTGTGTTGTGTACTTCAATTAGATTGGCTAGTGTTAATCCAATTGACTATTTATTTCCTTTCATCTATTTATTTTAAATTACTTGCCAAAATTGTCTTGTTTTAGTTCATAAATCTATCATCAATTTTTAAATTTTATTTTCTATGTACTAGGTCAACCTAGTTGACCCTATACCTTTTTAAGCCCCTGTTCACTATACTAGATAAATCAAGTTAACCCTATATAGTTGGTAGACCCTATTTTTTATTTTTCCAGTTCTTTTTCACTGTACTAGATCAACCTAGTCAACCCTATACTATTTATATCATTCTTTATTTTCTCACTTTCTCATCTCTTCTTTATTTCCCTTCATCATGGACTTTCTATTTGATGATAATACTAAGTTATAGTTAACAAAAATGATGAATCTTACCAACCCTCATAGGGTCTCCCATAGACATAGTATGGGTCCTCTCTTAAAGGCTAGTAATGTTCATTTTTCCACTCACACAATGAACTATGGGAACCTCTTAATAACTCTTTATATCATAATCCTTTATTCTCATTAGAATACCTACTTGAATTAGAGTATACCCCCAAAATGCTCTTCTTTATCTCTGAATTTCCTCAACATTGAGGGAAAGATCCTTCTACCATTTATAATCTTATGATTAGTGGTCAGGTTGAAGAGCATCATTCACCTACTACATTATCAACTGGATTTGAGGGTACCACTTTCTTTGACTCTCAGCCTCTTCCTTCTATTATGACATCTTATCATACCATGACCTCTTCTTCTCTAACTTTTTCTACCTCCATGCCTAGTCTATCCACTAACATGGTAGGTTCTACATCTAGTGGGCCTCTCATAAGATCCACTATCCTTAATCGTTCCACTAATGCATTGTTTTCTACCCAAGGTAACCATGCTACTAGTGCTTCTTCTTCTCAACCATTCACTATTCCATATTTTACTACACAAGAAATTTTTACCACTAGTGCCTCACATTCTCATAATTTCTCTCAAACTCCTTTCAACACCTATAGTGGTACCCCAACCACTAATACCACCTCTAATGTTTCTAATAATGCTAATCAAACCCACCAGATATTGGTATAAACACTCAATCAAATGAATACCTTTCAACCTCATAACACAAATCAAATGATGAGAATTCAAAACCACCTTCTTCATCTTTAATCTCATCCTAAACCAATAGCTTAGGGCATACATAATTTAAATGTTCCCCCTCTTCCTCTTCAATATTCTTAAGGAAATATCATTCTTTAACCTCCTTTAATCAACAAAAACATTAAGCATCTCCAAAGTGAACCTCTTACTACTCAAATTTCTAACATTGATATAGGAAGTATCACACCTACAATTTATTATAATGGATCAACTGATCCCACCCTTCATCTTAAAACATTTAGAAATCTTTATAAGGGTGGGTCAAATTGAACACATTTGTTTCTACTAAACTCTTAGTGAAAACTCTCATAGGTGATGATTTGATTGGTGCAACCAACTTATAACTCATTCCATTACTAGTTTGGAGGATTTAGTGAATTTTTTAGTTTAAGAATTCCAAACTAGTGATCTTGATGAAAACACTTTGGTCCACTTCATAAATTTCAAACAACTTGAAAATGGATTTTCTCAAGCCTTTGTTAAAATATGGAAAACTTTGTCAAACAAATGTAAACATAACATGGATGATGATAATATTTTCCATCTCTTTACCAATGCCATTTTTTCTAAACTTCAATATCAGGTCTGCACTCTCTCTCTCTCCACATACATTGGAGGAGGCTATTGACTAAGATAAATGACAATATTTTCATATGCATAAATTTGAGCCACCCCAACCTTTTGTGGGTCCTCATCTCTTACTTAAGAGCAAAGATTGAAATGTTACCAATGATGGTGTTATAGATTCTTATGACATGATTCATAATGTTCAAGCTATCATTCATATCCCTTCTTTAGAACTAGCCCCCTCTCAATAATATACCAATCCTCACTTATCTTCACCAAATAAAATTAATTTTCATAAACCTCTATCCTTAGTTGAATTTATTAAGTGTTTACCTAGGCCTCTTCCACGAGATCTTGACCCTACCCATCCTATTATATTTTTGTATAATCATAATAAGTTTTGTTGGTTTCACACTAGTTGGGGTCATTCTCATGAGACCTGTAGACAACTTCATAATTTAGTTATGAAATTTATTTTTGGTCCTAATTTTGATTAAAACTCTATCCTTTGAAAGTGTTAAAAAGCTTATGAAATTATTTTTAAAGATTATAAATCACATGATAAAACTCAAGCCTTAAAATGAGCCAATGCTCATTTAGCTATCTATAAAGACCCTCTTCCTAATCATCAACCTATTCAAGACAATCAAGACAAAGCCACCCCTTTTACAAATAATGTAGAAAGTCTTGTTGAACCAAAATTTGAAGATAATGTGGTTATCTTGATTAATATGTGAAGAGTGGTTGCTTTTATAGATTGTCAACCTATTTACACTCCTACCTCATCTAGAACATATCATGTTATCTAGGATTCTTATCCAACTCAATTAAATGAGTTGGGGAATGATGAAGTTATAACTTATAATGATCTAATTTTAAATTTTCCCTTGGATAAAACTTACCATCATATTTCAACCACTCTTCCATCATCTTCTAACACTAATTATACTAAAATGTTTACTAATACTTTTACCAATTCTCCAAATCAACTTGAACCAGCTACTTTATCATCACAACATAAATGACAAATTTTTTATAAACCTTATTCTTATTACCAATATAAATTCTAATGTACTTTGCCTTAATCATTATGCACCTATATCTAACAATTTTATTATGGGTTATGATGAGTGGGATCCAATCATATAACTCACTAATCTCCCATCCCAAATTCCATTTCTTGAGATTATGATGACTTCTCCCCATCATAGAAACCATCTTATGCAACTATTATTAAAAATGAATATCCCTCATCCTCCCCTAGTAGGATGGGAGGTAGCCTTATCTAGATCTAAGGATATTATATTACAAAAAATTGAAGAGATGTCTATCAATGTTGATGAAACTATAAACACTTATCTTTCCTTAAAATTTCCCATAGCTTCTATGATTCTTGATGATATTATAATTCATGTGTATGATCCTCCCTTATTAATTAGTGTTAAAATAAGTAAAATACAAGTTAAGCATGCATTGATTTATGAGGGTTATAGTACTTATGTTGCTTCTCTTGACTTCATTAAGACCCTTGGATATGTAGAATATAATCTCAAGTATGCACATAGTACCTACCAAGGATATGATAGAAGAAAAATGCCTCCTCTAAGTTGTGTGTGTATTCCCATTACTATCCCACATATTATTGTTCATGTGAAGGTGATGATTTTTAACTTTACCCATGCTTATAAAATCTTTCTTGGTAGACCATGGAGTTACCATATGAGAGTTGTTGCTTCCTCCACCTTCTAGATCATTAAATTACCTCATAATGGAGCCATTTATAGGGTTTAGGGTGACATTAACCCATAGAATTTCAAACAATTCCAAGACTATGATGTCTTCAAGATTCCTACTCTTGAACCTTTGCCTATCATTCCATTCTTTGAGTCACATATTTTTAATTTTTCCATCAATTCAAATCAAGGTTATAATGGACATACTGAACTCATTGGGAACATTCCCCCTAACCTCTTAGTTTTTTATGATGATGAACCTTATGAGATTAACCTAAATATTAAAACTTCTAATCTCTCACCTCATCACATCTTACAACTTACTTCTTCCTTATAGCCCCATTCTCACAAACCTCCTTGTGATGATATTCCCATAGTCTTAACCAAGACTCGACATTCTATTCACCACACTTCCTCAAATGACAACTTCATCCCTACTTGTGTCATTGATCTTCATACCCTAGATTATGATGATGGTTATTCCCTAGATGATCCAATTTTAGGTGGTCTTGTATAGGCTCATGATGCTGAGATTGTTCATTATCATTATTCTTTAATTGAGTCTTTTTGTGTATCTTCCCATTGTCCTTTGTTTATAGTTCCTAATTTTAGTATTTTTTATCTTTATCATAGGGTAGAGATGGCACCAACACCTCCAATTTTTCAAGAGCTTCATATAAATATGCTCATGGATAATGCTATGACCAAGCCTTACCATTTTAATAGGTTCCTTGATCACCATAGTTGGTTTTCTCTTGAGATTAGTGCAACTCTTATTAGAGATTATATAGATCCTACTCCCCCCTTAATAGAGTCCTTATCAGAGCCCATTCCTACTCCCACTATAGTTGATCCCATTCTTGCCCCTACTATAGTTGAGCTTATGCCTACTCTTATTCTTGTTGAGCCTACCCCTACTTCTCATCCCTTTACTCCTTTTATTGAGCCTAGTTCCATTCCTCATCCATCACCATCTTCCCTTGGTGATGGTTTGTTTCCCTTGCCTAAGATGGATCCTCTACCCACCAAATGGGCCAATGAGTGTTCTCTAGCTTCTTGCACTCCTATTATACATCCTTCAATGAATGATTCTCCTAAGACCACTCACAAGTGTATCTCTTTCTTTCATGGGATAGATAATCATATTTCTACCCATTATCACAAGTTTTGACAATATATTGATACTTTGTATCCTTCCTCTCTTACCTTAGACAAATCCATACCTCCCCTAAAGGTTCTACCTAAATATATGCCTAAGTATGGTGAGGTGTATTATCTATGGCATCAATTTATCACCCATCACATCGATCATTGTTTCATCCTTAAACAACACCTTAAGGATCACCTTATATATATTCCAAAACCTTATTATATTCCTCCCATAAGTCATTCCCACAAGAATTTTCCTCCTTATTCTCCCATGGCTCCACCTCTAGTGGTTCCATCCCCTATTTTGGTCCCTTCATCACCTTATATGCATTTACCCATGATTCCTTCACCTATGGACATTCCCTCACTTATGGATCCTTTTCCACCCATGAGTCCTTCACCCATGGATCCTTATCCATCATTGATTCCTACATCTCCCTTAGAGCCCACTCCCACACATTCTCTCGAACATCCCTTGCTTGATTTTGCTTAGCATCCTTAGAGTATTCCTACTTTTTTAGTTGAGGAGATTAGAAGAAAAGAATTTTCCTAGTTTTCATTGAATATTAATGAGACATTAGCATCAATTCATATCCAAATTCATAGAGATTTATCTAATGTCTTGGATAATGTTTATGGGAAGATTTATCAGTATTTATGAGCACATGCATGGTGCTTTACATTTACATTTTGATTGGATGCGTGTTCTAATTTCATTAGTATCTATCTATTATATCATTTGACACCATATAAAAAAATTGTATATGGTGATTCTTTACTTTTTGGTACTATACCTTACTTATATTGTCATTTATATTTGCATATGATTGTCTTTATTTATCATTATTTTTCCTTTCTTTCTTGGGTTTTTCTCAATACTCTCTTCTTGTGTCTTCATGATTGTTTTTAATCTTATCTCTATTTTTCATAGATAATTACCATTGTGACTTGGTTATAAAAACCCTATTTCCTTTGGTTCTTATCTCTTTTTACCATATGATTAATTAGAAAACAATGCATCTCATTATACTTTCCTTTCACCGGTCCACTTTGGATCTCCATTTTTCCCTTCTTCCTTTTTTTGCAAACTAATCCTATACATGGTTGAGACTTGAGATCACATGCTCATTCATTATTAAGCTTAAGTGTCCTAGTTAGTTTTTTTCTTTGGTTACTTAGCTTCCTTTATCCTTACCCTATAACTCATTCATGTGTATCAATAGATCTCTCATCATTGGTCATTCAAAATCCACATGGAGGAGGAATCTTCAAAAGCCATAAAAATTTAAAAGCCAAATCATTTTACAAAAGGAAATGATATAAAAGACAAAAATGTTATTAAAATTCATATCATACTAAAAAACATGATTTAAATCACATATCCTTTTTCTAGTTAAATCTCAAACTCTAAAT
Source organism: Torreya grandis (assembly GCA_037957365.1). NCBI lineage: Eukaryota > Viridiplantae > Streptophyta > Pinopsida > Cupressales > Taxaceae > Torreya > Torreya grandis. The sequence goes on from JARHVA010002047.1 coordinate 95,139, forward strand.
TTGGCCTCATGGTAGAGCCAAGGTTTTTTGGGGTGAAATATGCTAGTAGATTAGAAGAGGATAATAAAAAAATATTTTAGTTCTACCTAATTTATCATTAAAGTACCCAATCTTCATAGTAGACTAATAGATCTATAAGGGGTCCTGAAGAATGGGGAACATGTCATGGGAAGGTAGGTCTATTTTTCCTTTTATTGTACCTATCTACCTTTATGAGTTAATCTTAGTAGCACACTTATCTTCCTATAAATATTTGTGTCTATAAAAAATATATTTCCTTTGTACATTGATGATCACTAGTCACTTAGTGTCTTCTCATTTCCTTAGTATGCCTCTTATTTCCTAAGGTCTTTTTGTAAGACACCTAAGTCTTAATTTTTACACTCCCTTTTTCATTCCCTATATTCCCCATATTTCCTCTTGAGAAATAATTTTTTGTCTGATGATCACTCCCTTTTGGATTTCATTTGTGAGTTGTATTGTAATACCACGAATAGGACCTAACATTCTTCATAGATTACCACATTTTTCCTTCCTATTACCCACATCCTTTGTTACCTGATTGTCCCAATTTTCCACCCTAATTGTGTTCTCTTTATGAGTTGTAATGTAAGACTGTAGATAAGACCCAATATTCCTCAAAAAAAATTTCAATAATATAAGTCACAAACACAATTACACGTGTCAAATATGAGATAAGATGTGATTGATTATGAAGTTACACATCATTGGCACGCTTCCCAACGTTATTTAGTATGTTTTATGCTTACTTCATTTCTTTTTCAATTTTATCTTCTTATTTTATGAGTACATGTAATAATACAACCATTTCTTAAATTTTTCATACTTCCCAGCTTGAATTAGTGTGATAAATTTAAGACCAATCTTTTGCCAATTTTTTTTTCTCTTATACATCCCAACATGATTTAGTATAATTGATTGAATTAATTAATTTTTTTAATACCATTTGTGACATTTTACATATCTTTCATTTTATTACATTATTTTCATACTTCCCAATATGATTTAGTATGATTTTACTTATTTTAATTTGGTGAAAAAATCTGTCACTTTGGTTTTAAAATAAATTCCTTTTTACCATCTTATTTTACCATCCTTTGGTTCTTTATACTTAGTCATTTTATTTTTATTACATATTTCCCAACTTAAAATAGTGTGTAGTACATTTTTGATTGATTATATTTTACCAAGTATTTTTGTCTATTTATTTTTAACCATACATGTGTTCTACATAATTCTATAAAAGAAACCACATCTCATATATTTCTTATATCATATACAACAATAGCTAAATACATGTGATAGAAATAAATATATCAAAAGCATCCATAGCCGTAGCCATAATGATGAAAACATACACAATCAACATCAATATACCAAAAGGACACATCATATGTATACATCTCATGAGTTTTGATAAAATAATTAAAACTATATATAATGTTCCATCTCTATGGCTGGGCCCCATCCTATCTATCTCATGGTATATCCATGCTACTTATCAAGGCCTTGGTTTAAATCCTCCAAATAGTAAACTATAAGAAGGCCATCTTAGATCTCAATCCCTCTACCTATCCCCATAGATGAATTATTTTCACTTGTGTCTGAGCCAACTTAGTCTAGGTCACTATATGAGCCTATGTCAATTAGGTTTACATCACTATATGTGCCTATGTCATCTACATCACTTTATCTAGATACACAACTATCTCCTATACCAAGGATTTACATGCCCATATCTCACCTTCAACCATCTCTATTAGAGGTTACATCCTCTCCCTCTATGCTTGTATCTACCTCACTAACTCCCTACTAATATGAACTAGTTTACCTGAGTTGAGGTAGATGGTACACTAGGGTCCTCTAATGTAGTAGTGTCATATAGAAATAGAGTCTAATCTAGGATGTCATGGAGTGATCCCCTCATAAGGGACCCCTATTTCTCCTCCTTATCCTTAGTAATGCCTATAAAATCACACCCAAATAGATATTAGATCAATATCATATCTCATAATATATATCTACCTTTAGTATCTATTTCAAAATAAAAATTAAGTAATAATTTAATCATATTTATTACCTATCTTTTTCTTGGCCACTATGGTCTCATCATTCGTGAAACTGCTTAACATAGTCTCTCCATCCACATGGCATCTTAGCACCTCCTTTGTAGGTCACCTCCTCATCTTAAATATAGATATCATGGCTTGAATTTACCTCAACATGCACCTAAGTGGCCTATTTATCATATAGCTCTCCTTTGGCTCACCTATTAGGTCATCAAGGATGGTGATAGTCTTGACTCTCTCCTACTCCTCCTACCTCCATCAATGTCATGTCCTCAGTGGTTGCAACTTATCTCATTATAGATCTAGTGGTTGTATATATAGTACCACTACCTTTGAATCCCTTTCTTCCTACTCTACTCCCTATCATGCTCACTTAGTATATGGTCACTCATGATGTGGTCTGAGCATCAACCTTATCACTAGTGGCCCTAGTCCCCTCCTCCCTTATATATCTCTCACATGTCAATCCCACTGCTTAAGAATTAATATCAATGTCATTATATGAGTAAATCCCATATGTAATTACACTTGTGTAGATGAATGTGGCTCTCTCCACCAAGTATAGTGTCTAATCACCTCTATCCTTATTGTAGTTGGTGTAACTATGTACTAGCTTAGCCGTGTAGTCACTATGTACCCATATGGCTACCACACTATGTCTGCACATCTCACATTCTATATCATTGGCTCATGGGACACAACCCACACTACTTGGTCCTCTCTCCATCTTCACACTCAAGGTGACCTATCATTGATCCCATGGGGAAACCCAACTAGTCAATACATGACAAACATCTTATAGATCTAAGCTATCAATAATATGATCAGTCTTATAGATTTATACCCTCTAAAAAATACCTCATATAGATCATGTATGAGCTAGACCCAAATGATAGAGATAAGATCATATAGTATACCCTCTTTTAAAAGCCTCCTACTCAAGGCTACCATGAATAGTGGTACCTTGCCATCTGATTTATGACATAGCACACATTGTATCACAAGTCCTATCATAACCTTCTGAGTATTCAAAATATGTGATGCATATACATCAAACATACTAATTATCCTACCTCTTAATATCATATCTGAGCCTATAACCCATATAGTTAAGGCTCTCCTCTCTTTTAGGCTATCTAGAATGCCTATAGCAACTAGTGCTCCTATCACTGATAGCCGTATGATGGCATGCACATCATTAAGAGTGATATATAATTCACATATAAATGTATTAGTTAATCATTCCTAGCATCCAAAGAACATGAATAATAGACATGAACTCAAGGGAATCCTATACATGTCAGCTATCCCTCCTAGGCCTACAACTACTAGCCTAGCTCTATCACCTATGGTTAGATGTTACAATAGATATGATAGATAAGACATGTCTACCAATCTCTAAAACCTAGGTCATACCTATAACCAAGAAACAACAAAATATGTATTAGATCTTCCATGTCATGTATAGTCAAAATACATTCTTTTTACAATTTTAATCAATAACAAGCCTAACTTTTTTTAATTCATTCATGGTTACCTATTTGTAACATATTTATTCCTTTTTTACCTTGTTCATTTTATGCCATTCTAGCCTTCTTTCAACCTTTTGTATGCATTTTTGTACACTTCTAGTTCTTTTGACCAAAAATTCCCTATTTTTAAGCTTGGTTGACTTAAAAATCTAATTCAACTCTCTTATTTTCCCCTCCTTAGTAATACATTATCATCTTGTACTTTTAAGATTAGTTGGAAAATTATACTAAGTTAGCAGTCTACAAAATATACAAGGTCAGCACACACTTATTGGGTTGATAATGGGGATTTTGCTTATTTTCAACCTACTAGGTCAACTAGTTTGACCTAGTTATTTTTAATTATTGACCCCTGCATTTTCCAAAAAAAGTGCCTTTTTCCCATTTTCTTCCTAATTATTTTAAACCCATTTTTCTAAATCCTACCTATAGAATCTAATTTTGATTCATTTTGACATTTAAAAATGCTAAAAATTACATTTTTCTAAAAATACACTTAATTCAACAAAGTACTCAAAAATTGGCTTAAGATTCATAGTTGCATACCTGTAGTAACTTATTGCCACTCCTAGATCCCCTCCTCATCTAAGCTTGTTGTCTCTTCACCATCCTAGCTCATATGGTCTCCAAAATTCTTTTTTTATCTTTCATAAGTCAAATAACCAAATTACATCTCTTTCCCCTATTTACAAACACTTTTTAAAATTCAAATTCCTTAATTATTTTCTTATAGATTCCTTCTTTTTCCTATATCTTTGTTTTTACTCATCTATTTTCAAAATCATAAAATGTGCTGAATTCATGATGACGTAGAGAATCATTTTGACTATTATATTCCTACTTACCAAAAAATTAGTTTTTTCACTATTTTTTGCACTAACTTCTATAGGTTTACCTAGTGTTCTTTACATTGGATGACTTCACCTTTTCTTGTAGTCTACTTCTTTATCTACAACACTAAGGTAAGTAAAGGTATGTGTTTTTCAAATTTGTCCTTTCCTTTATCTTATTTTTTTCTTACTTCACTTTACTTAGCATCAACATTGTGTGCTATCATGTTTTATTTCCTAAAGCACCATCCTATGTTTCACTTACATGACACATGATGAGCTTTGAGAGGGGTATATGTATACACATTATATTTTCAACTTTTATTGATTACTAACACTTTGTATCTTATAGGAATCTATCGAGTTTCAATCTCTTTGAGTGCATACCTTAAGGGGTGCACCAAAAAAAGGGTGAGTAGACCATTGGTGCTTCATAAGATTGTTGTCCCTTTTACCACTTACCATCTACACACTCATCTCCTAAAGCCATTTACCCTAAGTTTATTCCTCTCAACCTCACCCATTCCATTATTTTTCCATGCTTTATCCTCATTTTTTGCCTTAATTACCTTTTGGATAGTAGGCTATACTAGTCAACCTTGTACAGTCTAGGGGTATTTTTTGCTCTTAGAGTTTGTTAGCATTTGGCTAACCTAGCTCAGACCTAGTGAATTATCCTTAAAAACATATAGGGTTGACTGGGTTGACCCTGTATAATTGACATTTTTGAGAGGATTTAGGGTAATATCCACCTATATATATAAGTTCATTCCAATAATTTTTAACAAGAGAAGTGAAGAAGAATAAGTGTGAATGAACATCTGCTTCTTGACTATTATACATGATTAATAAAGCTTAGGGTTCCATACTTTATTTGAAAATATGGATATTGTCTTGTGGAGAAGTGTTTTGGATGCATAGATAGATTAAGTACCCTAGAGCTGATTTGTCTTAGTTATCCTTACATACCACAACAATTTCTTATGAAGCACATTGGCCAAGGGAGAGATTGAGGCTCAATGGGTTCATCTTCAAGGTAGGCATTCTTAACTTTATTTCTCCTTTATAAGATTAGATATATAATGTAGTTTTACTCATTTATTCCATGCATTAGGATTATGTATACAGTGAATTGAGTATATGTCTTCTATATATGTTAAGTTTAGGTTGTTTTATTTCTAACCCCCATTTTGTGCCAAAATCTTTGGTGTGTACTATATTAGATTTACTTTCTTATTTGATAGAATAGAGTAAATATTAAACCTAAGAGTCTTTTAGAGTTATTTCATGATTATTTTAAAATATAGGCTTTGGAACCCTTCTTAGCATGGTGTATTGTGACAAGTGATCCCCTAATTGGGTCTAGCAAATCCCCATATTGGTCATGCCTCTACTTAACAAATTTATCCCAAATAGGAAGTGTAGGTATGCTCTATCTTCTCCAAGATAGTATTGATTTTATAAACATGATGCATTTTTGATTGCATACAGATGATCAGTGTAGAAACCCTATTTCAACCCTATGCTCATATAATCAAATCAAAGAATTTGAATTATCACTTGTATAAGGATAATTTGATCTAAAATTGAATTTTAAACCACTAGAAAGTAATATAGAGAAGCCCACAACCATGGTAACTCAAAATAGTGTTTCAAGGGAAGATATGGAGCTCTATCCAAATTCACATATAAAATGGAGGATTTTCAAAGACACATAATTTGATTCCACTATTATAAATATTGGGTATAACCATTTGTTGAGCTTGTGTTGGACTATTGAGAACCAATAACCCATCACAAGAGAAAAATATGTTTGCAAAGAGGCTCCACTATAATGATCAAGGGCGTCTTATAATAAAATAAAATTTAGAAGATACTAACATCTTGTCAATATAAGAAGATATATTTAAGATATATGAAGACACCATGATTGACTTGTTTAATTCCTTAAAGTTGGTTAGAACTATATAAGATGTAATAATTAAGTAAAATTCCATGGCTCTAGGCCAAGTTAGCCAATGGTAAACTCCAAGATATCAAGTGAAAGACTTGATCAAAGCCTTGACCAAGAATCAAGTCCTTGAATTTAGGATAGTTAGCCTATCCCATTAAAATATGGCTATGGCTATATTAGTGGATAAAACCAAAGCCCTAAATAGTTGCTCAAGTAGATGGAGGACATTTTTAAGGATATTGAATAACACTAAGATAAAATGTTTCACATATTAGATAACTTGATTAAATAACCTACCACACTTAGTCCTTTGGGTCTAATAATTGATGAGGAGTTCAATCACATAACTAATCAATTCATACAAGAATGTCATGAGCCTACTTTCATCATTAAAAAAAGATATAGGAGATGATAGGGGCATGAAATAAGCTTTGGAGAGGGTTGAGAGGGATCTCAAGGGCCTATAAGATAAGTAAAAATAATTTTTCATGAAGACCTATATTTGATTTCTAGTTGATTAATGAACAACATTATAAAATGGAGATCTTTCAAAGAAGACAAAAGACTGCATCATTAGAAGGGTCCCAAAGTTAGTTGGATTAGGAATATTCTTTTGTAACTAGCATTATATATTTTGGAAAAGGAATATTTTTGTAAAGGCATGTACAAATTGTAAAATACATTTCCTATAGGTCATTATATTAGAAAAGGTCATTTGTTCTAAATATAATAAAAAGGACAACTATCCTATACACATGTACAAATGTAATTTGTCATTACTGACCTACATACCTCATGAATTTCCTATATAAAGAGGTATTTATGATTTTAAAAGGGGGGAGTGTTTTTAGGAGCCAAAAACTATTTGTAACTTTTGAGCAAATTAATATAAGTAATGATTTCTATAAAGTTTGTCCATATTTACTTGTGTGAATTGCTATCATGGTTTATCTCTCATTTATTTGATCTTATCTTCATATTTTTATGGTTCTCATGAATTTTAGATATGCATATTTAAATGTAGAGTTGCTAATTTGTACTAATGTTGGATTAGTTAAAAGTTCTTAGGTTTAATTTTCTTTATTTTCTCTTCTTGCATCTTGGCTAATGCTATTTTCTTGTAGGGGTCAAATTATTAAAGTAAATCTTTTTCTTATTTGCATCTTTTCATACTTTCCTTAGATTTCTACTTGATGTTTGATAGGATTTGAGCTTATGATACTTCATGTTACATATTGGTTAAATGTATTTTTAGATGAAATGCAATCTTTATCATAATGTTTGAAGCAAAGATGAACAACACTTATTTTTTCTATCATACCCTTCCTTTTTCTCATTTTTTATTAATTCACCTTATATTAGTTTCATTGTGAATATTCATCTTAGTTTAGATTTAGACTTAGTTTTGAACATAATACAGTTTAAATAGCATAGATCATCTACAAATTCAAAGATCAACTATTAAGCCATGGTGGCTCTCAACCACCAACTAATATAAATTTGTGAAATAGTCCCCCTATTATACCTCTATCCCAATAGGAATAATAATATTATCACAACCATTAACTCATGTAATAGATTCTTTGAATCTAGAAATAAGAAGTGTTTCTTAAGCACTATATGAACTTGCTAATACATTTAGGTGAACCAATAATGTCTAGCTAAGGAAATTGGGTTTATAACATCAATGAAGTTTAAGTCCCATTAAGTGAATGGCATACCAATAATCATAGGTTTTATCAACATTTTTGTGTGTATCTCTATTTTTTCCAAAACCTAGAATTTATGGCATGTCCTTACATGGAAATTATATGCAATTATAAATGTTTCATGTCTATAAATCAATCCTAAATCTGATAAGATAGATCATACTTACATTTTTTATTAGGGTTACATTAGATAATTAGGAACATGACCAATATGGGTATCCACTAGACCCAATTAGGGTATTTATTACCATAATAAATAATGCTAGAAAGGGTTCTAAATCCTTTGGTCAAGCATAATCACATAGTAACCATAACTAAACCCTATGTTATTTCACTAAACTAATAATAAGTGAAGTAAATAAATATAATCTAGTGCTCACCAAATCTTGTGGCATAATATGGGGGTTAATAAACAAAAAATCATGCATATAAGAATCTAAATGAAGCTATGTATGAGTAAGACCCTAATACATGAAGAAGAAGAGTAATATTATTTGATACCAATACTTATGCTACTTACATATATTAAAGAGAGGATCAAAGTTAGATAATACTTAGCTAAAATATTAACCCATCGAGACTCAATCTCTCCCTTAACTAAAGGGGCCTTGCAAGAGGTTGTTGTGGTTTGTAAGGATCACTAATAAAAGGCCAAAACATCCAAGACTTATCCATAAGACAATATTCTCAAAATACAAACCCTAAGCTAAGACTCCTAAAGTAGAATGGTGAAAGAGTATATTTTAAATAATCACAAGCTAATAATAAGTCTTGTTCATTGGCAAATAATGATAAAATGATCTTATATATATAGGTGAATTTAACCCTAAGCTCTTCCAAAAGTTCTAGCGAACAGGGTCAACCTAGTTGACCTAGTATTGTTATGGACAAAAATTCACTAGGTCATATGCTAGGTCAGTTGAGAGCCAACCTAAACCCTAAATGAATTTTACCCAAAATAGTATAGGGTCAACCCAGTCAACCTAATACTGAAGATTGTCAAAAGGGGCTTAAAGTGAGAAAAATATGTACAAAATATGGGAAAATATTAGAGGAGTGTGAAAAGGAGTAATATATTAAGGAATGGTTTGAGGAGATAGATGGATTGGTAATAAGTGGAAATAAGGGACAACAATCCTATGAAACACCAATGGTCTATCCACCCCTTTATCAGTGTGACCCTTAAGGTATGTACTAAGAGAAATTGAGTCTCAATAGGTTCTTACAAGATTAAAAACATTAGTATTTGATAAAATTTACAAATATTATGTGTATACATATGCCCCACTTGAATTTTATCATGTGTCACTTAGGTGAAATAGGGGATGGTGCTTCAAAAAAGAACATAGTAACACACAACACTGGGGATAAAAAAAATTATAGTATTTTAAAGCAAAAATAATTAAAAGTAAATGACTAAAAGGGAAATAACTAAAAAATTAAAATATAATGGGTACCTTGACTTACCTTTATCACTATATGGTTGTCTAGTGTGTTTATAGTTTTGATTATGGAAGGTGTAGAGACTACTTTCAATAAATCCAATAGTACAAAACTAAAGAGTAAAAACAAACAACTACAGGAAAGCCAATATAACTAGTGATATGTGGATGGGATGCACTTGGAAATTTGGCAAGCTGGGGTGACAAGTGCTATGTTAAACCAAATGACAAAGTCAAAATTTAGACTAAATAGGTTAATAGAAAAACTAAGGCTACTAAAGACCAAAAAACTCAAGAAAGTAAACCTTAAGTAAGAAAGGCAAACTCACCAAGTCAAACTAAAGATATATGTCAAAAATGATGGTAATCAAACATCAATGTAAAATTAGTAAAAATCCTTACTTAAACAAAGATGGGAAATAAAAAATGGTAAAATAACATTGATGAGTGAGCAGTAACAATCCTTAATCATCTATGGAAAAAGGTGCATAAAAGGGAAAACAACATTGGTGAGTGAGAAGTAATAATCCGACCTCACTCAACAAATGGAAAAAGTACATGAAAGTAGAAATGAACTCAATTGTCCTAAAAAATGGGTAGTAAAATGATGATAAATGGTAAAGTAAATGTAAATCCATGGTGTGAAGAAAGTAATCCATAGTTACTAAAACATGTTATTTTATTCTAAGTATAAATAAAATTGAAAGAAAGTAGAGATAGCATGTGTTTAAGAGGTGAAAAAGAAAGAAGTAGAGAAGAGGGAAAATATATTTAGAATCATAATTTACCTATCAAAGGGGAAAATGAAATGGGTGGAAGGGATAATGACCAAAAAACCAAGGTAGAGGAACCCTTAATATAAGTCAAGTCACTAAAATTAGGTTTGTCAAAACAAGAGGATTATCAACATTAATGACTCTAAAGAGCTTATCTTATCCACAAAAGTCTTAGGTCAACAAATGAAGTATGTAGATAATCCCATGAAGGCTATATGCATGAAAATTAAAACAGACCTACCTTCCCACAACATGTTACCCATTCCTCATGAGCCCTTATAGAGACATCAGTCTATTATGAAGATTAGGTACTTACATGAGAGAGTAGGTAGGATCATAGAGTTATTGAATTATCATATTCAAATATACTAACTTGTTGAGGTCAACATACCCCCATTTTTGAAAAAATGAGTACCCTTATTTAATTTTGTAAATTTTGATATAGAATAGGAATTCAAACTAATCAAAATCCATTATTGAATATTATGATTGATCTAGTTTATATTGGCATGTTAACATTAAGCTTTCTTTGACTTTATCCATTATTGCTAACATTTGATTCATGTGTTTCCATGTTGTAGGTATCATGGATCTCCATTTGAATGAACAAGTGTTTAGGGATTTATGCTTCAATGATCAATTTGAACCTTTTGATTAACCTTTGGTCTTTAGTTGATTAATTCTAAATTTATTTATCCTAAGTTATTATTAAGATGGGTTCATATTTTTGATGGGTCATTTTATTCTTTCCTAGCCTTAGATTAATTTTAATCTAAGTCTTAATTAAGTTTATTAACTCATTAAAACCTTAGTCTAAAATTTATGCTAAGTCTTTATATATATCCTGAACCCTTACTTCATTTATTTCACTATTCATAGGTAGGAAAACATGTGGGATTGACAAGTGTTAAAATCTTGGGAGGATGAATCTAATATTAATGTCAAGTGGATGATTATCCAAAGTCAACAAGTCAATATCTAGATTGATGGATCTTGTTTGATCTTGTAAAAGCACATCTATGATGAGCATGGATCCAAAATATCAAAGAATCTTAAGATCAAATGTAATAGTGAAAAGTGTAAAAATCATGGTGAACTATATATAAATCAATGGTCCACATTTAATTAGATGTATAATGAATAAATCAATGGTCTAAACTTGATCATATATTTAGCACATCAATGGTACATGTTTAATCAATCAAATTAAGATCATCGATACATGTTTAATCTTATAGATTGAGATCAATAGTGCAAGGTGAGTCAAATAGTCAAATAGATCAGGTCTAATGTAAAGCCACCATGTGGAGCAAAAGAATTCATCAGATGAAAATTATCTACAAGGAACACAAAATGCATGTAATGCTACCAAGAGGCCCAATCTCATGAACCCATTTCAAAAATTGATAGCCATGGTGAAATTCAAACCCAACAAACTCCTAAAGAGATCAATGGAGTGAGTTTAATCAAGCTTTAATAGGCATGAGATGATGACACATGTTCAAGTGATAAAAGATCACACTTTAAAAATAAATAAGTTGCATGACAAGGCAATGTCACATAGGCATACACATGATATTAGAATATCTTGTAGACTTGAGCATGCAAAAGGAATAAATATGAGATCCAAACTTGATTTAAGTCACCAAAGCACATATTTTAAACTTTCTTGACACCATTAAATCTCTGTTTAAACCTCTAAAAAGTGTTAAAACATATGAAAAGACCCAAAATTTTCTTGGATTCACTGTGTTGAGCTAAGAAGATTTAAATTATCAATTGAAAATGGAAAATTCAATTTATATTATATCAATGGTAACACATGGCCATGTTTCAAAGTAAAGCAATCAAATTTTATCTATCATCAGATGTAGAAGGTTGAGTTTTAAAGGACACAAAATTTATAGATACTTTATTAAATACATGGGACAATAATTTCTCAAAGTTGTTCTAAATAATTGAGAATGAGGGAGTTATAACCAAATAAGAAGAGAACATCCTCCTAATGAATACAATCTATGATGATATTGTGGCCATTCAGATGACTGGATTATATTATGTCGCTGCTAAACCAAAAGTACTTCACTATATTGATGTTCTTGGTACAATTTTAAAAGAAGCTAAAATTTACAAGGGTATGTTGATTCAAAAACCTAATATCAAGAAAATTACATATATTGACCATATTACCTTTGAGTATTACTCCAATCTACTTAAGCCCCAGATTGACTTAACTTCCATTAATTCATGGGCTAAGAAGCACAACATGATGGATACCCTAGCTAAATGTTTAGAAGTAGGTAACTAGGTTATTATAGATCATGTAAAGAACATCCCAGTGAGTCAATTAAGACTCAAAGTTAGGATGGTCATGACATGATAACCAAGTTATATGGATGTACACATACAACATATGTAGGGATAATGTGGATCCCTATGGTATACTTCATCATTGAAGAAGTGTTGGTTCCTCTATTAGGTGAAATTATTAGTATCTCCCTAAGCAAATAGATATATGAGATAAAGAATAATAAGGGAACTAAATTTTACACAATTTCCTATATTTTGGATGCCTTATGTGCTACCACCAAGATCCCAAATAAAAGAGAATGGTCTCCTTATGGTACCTAGACTGTATCTCAATACTATTCCAAATTACATATCTATAAGTATAGCAACTATATCCAATTTATTTGTGACTATATTTAATCTACATTGAGCCAAGATATAAATGGTATTCCTATTATGATAATAATCTCTTTAATCAATAATTATATTGAAGCAATAGGATACATATGGCTTATCTTGATTACATAGTTATAAGGATTGAAGGAACTCAAATTGCCCCTCTCAAACTACCAGTTCATGTACCTAACAAGTTATCATAACAAGAGGTGGCATATAAGTTATTAAATGGGATAGATTGAGTTTGTGAAAACAAGATAAATTGAATTCTACATAGTTTTCCTATGATAATTGGAAAGTGTATTTTTAGACAATGGGATCATATTAGCACTGCTTCAAAGCATAGACTATCTTTCAACTTGCAATTTGATGACCATAAATAATGGGACCCTTATGGAAGGGTAAAGGAACATCTAAGGATCAAAGGTATTTTGAATACACCTTATGATCATGAGCCCATTTCATTTTATTTTATATACTCTAAGGCATCTACTTACTATGAGGTGACTAAAAGATTAAAAAAACACAATATAAAGCCTAAATCTAGATTAAATAGAGATCAAAATATGGAAGACATGTGGCAATTATGTCTTAGGTAATATCATTTGATAGACATTTATTTTTATAGATTTCTATTATTAGATACACAAGTAGAACATAGGCCTTAAGAGAGAAGGCCAAGTGAAATTATTTCTAGTTCATCAGTTCATGAATCTTCCATAATAGTAGAGTAAGGGTTGCTTCAATAAGAGGTTCATATGATATCTCTATATCCTCATGAGTCTATTGAAGATGCATTGAAGATGTAATCTATGATATATGATACAAATTTTAGATTCATAAAATACATGTGTTGAGGAAACTAAGTAGGATAAAGAAAAAGAGAATTCATTAGCCTTAGTATCCATTAACACTCCCACGAGGAAAGTTGAGACTACCATTGTCTCAAAAGCTAAGAAACCAAAAGTGGCCATCACACTACCTTTGGATAATGTCAATTTTTATAGTGAGGAGAAGATCATATATGGACCACCTATTCCTAAATGGTTCATTAATGAACCAAGGTTAGAGAAACTACCTACTACATATCTTCTATAGGCTCTTGTAAAAGATACTAACTCCCTATACAACAAATATTGAAGCCTTGGATCATTTATTTTTGATAGGAAGAGGAAAATATATTAACTCCTCTAAGTTAATCATTTAACATAAAAACAAGGGTCCCAAGTATGTATATGGGCTAATCTTTAGTTGGGGTCAAAAATGATCTAGATACTATTGGCTTACAAAGGGTTACCAAGACACTAGTCATGGAAGATGGTGAAGAAGTTTTGCACCAAAAGGATGAACCTTTAATTAATTTAACTTACAAGAAAGGACAAATATGAGAGGATGATCCTATTTTTGAAGAAGATGTCCTATAATTAGTGAAATGTCAAGTAGAAAGGTTACAAGCTACCATAAAGGGCCTAAAATAGGAAAATAAGAATCTAGAGGAACAATCTATTCTATCAGTTCTAGGGAACATTGTTAATATCTTTAAAGTAGATATTTATGAAGCATTTGGTTATTTGAAGATAATCATATTCAAATTAGATGTAGTGAGCAAGAAACACTCCATGGCTATGAAATAAGGCAAACAATGGTAAACTTCAGAGAATAAGGTAAAATAATTGATCAAGATATTTACAAAAGGTCAGATTCTTGAGTTTAAATTTTTTATTCTAGCACATTTGAACATGGCCATGATTATGTTGTTGGATAATATATGGGATGTTAATAAATGATTTCAAATAGTTATATAAAAAAATGGTATAATTACTAGGGAGCCTGATCAAATATCTAACCATACTTAGTCCTATGGGCTTGATAATTGATGAGGAGTTCCAACAAAGAGCTACTTAATTCATCCAAGAGGTGAAAAACAAAATCCTAGGCACTAAATGGGTAGATAATGAATGCATATTGGACATGATACTATCAATAAAAGAGAATAAAGGTAATTCTAGAAGCATTAAATAAGCCTTACACAAAGATGATAACGACTTCAAAGAGTTGGCAGGGAAAGAAGAGGAATTGTTCTTGAAGCCAATTATCATCCTCAAATTAATTGGTGAGCAACATAACAAAGCAATGAATATCCTAGAGTAAAACCAAAAGGTTGTAACTAGAGGAGCATACCAAAGTCATATAAGTTGACTTAGAATATTCTCTTGTATAGAAACTATGTAAATCATTTGAAATAATATCCTATTTTGTAAAATCATATGCTATTTTTAATACACATGGATTATAGGTTAGTCCACTTGATAACTATCACTGATTCTAGAATGTTATAGAAGGACAATTGTCTTTGACACTTGTATCATTTTCATTTGATAGTGGTTAACTGACATACCTCATCAGTCTTCTATAAAATGAGGTATTGTCATTTTTAAAAGGGAGGAAGTTTTTAGAGAAAAAAATGTGTAAATTTTGGAACAATTAATTCAAGTAGGGGAATTCTAAAAATATTGTCTCATATTTATTTGTGTGATTATTATCATGGCTACTTCCCCAAGTATCTAGTTTTATGTTTAGATTTGAATTGTTTTCATGAATTTTATATGTGCATATGATAATTCAAATTTGTCACTTTGAGCTTATGCTAGGTTGATTGAAAGGTTTTAGATTCATTTCATTTTCCTTGCTTTTCTTGAAGATGTGCTAATGCAATTTTCTTATGTAAGTAAATCTTTAAAGTGAATTTATTTTTTTGCATTATTTTCAATATCCTTAGACATTTACCTAGTATATGGTAAGATCTATGGTTTTGGTAATTTCACTTCATATACTAGTTTAATGCATGATTTTGATGAAATTTAAGTTTTGTCATGATGTCTGGAATTTGAACAAAAACATCCTTTTTTTGTACCCTACCCTACCTATTTTATTTTTCAATTGATCAAATCACTATAATTTAACTTTTTATTATAAATATTCATATAAAATTAGGGTTTAGACTTTAGTTTTTGATATTTATTCATTAGAATTAGTTCATATTACTTTTATATTTCACAAAATATCTAAGACTATAATTGCTCCCAACAACCACTTACATTTCATTTTGTGAAACATTTAAATAGCTTGGTTGTTATTCCACCACATATATCGAGAATATCTAAACCAACAACTCATGTAATAGATTCTTTGAATATAGAAATTATAAGTGTTTTAAACACTATATAAACCCTATGATATACTTTCATGCATCAATAGGCATGAAAAATGGTGCTAGAAGGAGGGACTTAAGCTAAAGCCTTGTGAATTTGATGTATCTTAGCTCATTTTAGTGTTTTTATTCAAATATTAGTTGATCCTTTGAATATTTGTGTTTTTCTTAGAGTAATTGTGTGAAGATCATTAATATTCATGGTTTTAGACCAATCTTTAGGCTTATTTAGCTAAAGATAGTTATTCTTTGAAGATTAATGTGAAATTATTGCAAAGGTTGTTTAATCTTGGTGGATCCAACATGTTCAAGGTTAGAGATAGTAATTTTATGTAAATATCTTTGATATTCACAAGTTTCTAGGTATCTTTAAGCTAATTCAGTTAAAGATAATTGTTCTTTGAAAGATTTGTATGAATTTATGTAGAGTTTGATTAACGTGCAAATATAATCATTTATTTTTTGTAAATATAAGGTTTATACATATTATTTTGAATAGGATTAAAAGTTAACAAGATAAAAATACCAAGAATAAGGATTATGTCAAGGTATGAGACAATGATACCTCTTCTTTATTTGGAAATCATAGGAAAGTAAGAGTAGATAAAGTTAATTGCAGGGTTTATAAATCTCAACCTACTTCACTTGTTTGTATTGATCTTGTATTCAATACTCATCAAGGTATGGATTTATTGGATATATATTCTATAAATGTGCCTAGTCAATTACATGACTTACCTATAAATCTTGAGAAATTTTTACCTTCTTTTAGTCCTACAGGTGTGGTTATTACTAAAGAACACATCAAGTCCTTTAAATATGCTTTAAGATTGTTAAATATTGCTCATGAAGATGTTTCTTGTACTTCATTTACTTTTACCTTTATATATGTATCATAGGATTGGTTTTTTAATCTTCCTAAAAATTGCATCACTAGTTGGAATGATTTCAACATTTATTTCATTGATCAGTTGGGAAAGGTCATTAGTCCTTGTGTCCTTTGTCAACAATTCACGATTGTGAAGAGAGATTCAAATGAAACCATTAGATATTTTAATGTTAAAATTCAAAATATGTTTAGCAAAACTATATCTCCCTATAGGACTAATGAATCTTTATCTTTAAATATTTATAAGGATGTTTTAGATCCAAGTCTTCTATATTTTTGAAAAGATCTATTGGAGTTATTAATACATTGGCTTTGGCCTATGCTGAAGCTATCAAAATTAATGATCAAATGTAACCCAAAGGTCAATTAGCATATGTTATCCCTGATGTCAATCCTATTTTACCTATGTTTAATTTCATTCCAAATTCTAATTATAACATGCCTAATTTGAATCAAACTCTAGTTTTAAATGAGTTGCCTTTAAGTCATGTTCATCCTAGTCAAAATCTAAGATTGTAAATAACACTATAAATGGATCTCATCCAAAAGATAAAAGAGATATGGTTCTAGTAGCAATTATTACTACTCAATTCCACAATTTAGAGGCACCTAATAATGAAAATAACTCCATATTGAAAATGGTTCAAAAACCAAACATTGATTTTCTTTAGTTACAAAGATAAGTAGGTAACACTAGGGAGAATTATAACATAAATTATTCATATCAAAGGTTTAATAGAACTAAAAATAGGTTTCATATTAATAGCAACAACAATAATAACAATAACAATGAGTCATATGCAAATAAAAAAATGCCTTAAATGAACATTTGTGATGTAGATTTAGCTAATTATTGTAGAGTTCATAACACTTCAAAGTATGGAGAATTAGAATGTATAGAATTTTGTAGTGCTTTTGAATATTTTCAAGATTAATTAGATACATTTTAACTTGTGACTAAAAGAGATAATGTTTTAGATACATCTAGTTATTTAAAGTCATTTAAATCTACTGACATAACTCTTATGGTGAAGACATTCAATTTTCCATTCCAAGATGAGAATGAACTTGAAGATACTCTAGAGGAGATTCATGCTTTTGAAAAGTATCTAAAGAAGACTTATCCATTAAGGAATAAATAATGAAAGAGACCATTGACAAGTTTTACTCCACCAAACAACTTTGATACTCCTCTTGATCCTAAATTAGATAACAATATTGAACCCCCAAAGGGAATTAATACTAGAAATAATGTTGATTCATCTAGTTGCTCTACTATAAGTGGATATAATATAGTAGAGGATATGAAAAATATTAAAGATAATATCACTTTACATGAATTGACTCAAATTAATGAATAAAGGGATTTGTTGCTAGAATCTTTGAGTAAAAAACCTAGTAAATCATAAAAGGCTATAAATGCCAATGTAGTGATGTATAAAAACAAGGTAGAGTTTTCACCTTAATAACAATTAGATTTTTTGGTAAAAACTTACATAATTGTTTGTTAGACTCAAGTGCCTTTACAAATATCATGCCAAAATGTATTTGTGAAAATCTTGGTTTAACTCCTATTAAGGCTGATAGAGTAGTTACTCAATTAGACAAATCTAGAGTTAAATTAATTGGTGAATTATTAAATGTGCATATCAAACTTGATTAAAAGCCAAGAGTGCAATAATTCATAGATATTCAATTTATGGACATTCCATATGCTTATGGGATGTTAATTATTAGGGATTAGACCAAATATTTGAATGGATGCATGTCAAATGATTACTCTCATATGTGGCTACCATGGAGAGGAGTTCTTAATAAAATTTGAATTGAAAGAGAACCAAAGATAAAACACATGATCACTAAATATAATGCAACTAATGAAAAGGTCAACATGGTTAATTCTAATTTAGGAGTCTACACTCTTGACACTCCTTAGGTATGTAACTCTAAAGACTCTTATACTATGCCTAGATTTTAGAAATTATATATTGATGGTGCTAGATGTAAATTTGGATCTAGAGTAGGAGTAGTTTTAATTAATCCCATTGGGAAAGAATATAATGATTCTTAAAAAATTCAGTTTTTTTGCACCAAAAATTTGGTAGACTATGAAGCATTAATTTTGAGATTATAGTTTACTATCAAATGCAAGGTTAAAGAATTACTAGTATATGTTGATTCTGAACTAGTAGTTAATCAAGTTAGAATTAAGTATCAATTAAAATTATCATATCTTAATAAATAAAAGTTTAGATTATGGGACTTGATTGAGTATTTTGATGCTTTCAACATTTTTTCAATCCCTAGAGAAGAGAACTAGTCTGTTGATGAACTAGATTTAACTATAACTAACCTTATGCCAAACTAAGATTCCTAAAGGCTTAATATTGAATTGGTTCCATGTCCATCAATTATTGACAATGTCAATCATTTACAAGTGTTTAGTGATGATAAATGGATAATATAATTTATGAACAACTCAAGAGTATTTGAGTCTCATATTATTGATGAGGTCAATGAGAATTATCTTGATGAAGACAAAGTTAATGGCAAGGTAATACAGCTAAATGACAACAATATTCCAAAAGGCATGATTACCTTAAAAATATTGTTTGACAAAGACAAGATAGCTAAAATTGTTAAATATTGTGAGTGGGAAAGATTATAATGTAGTTGAAATAGAAACTCAAGGTCAGCCTCAGCTAGTAAACCTTGGTATAGCTTACACAAATTAAGAGTCTAGAAAAGCTAAAGACTTGTTGACCAAGTATAAGGATGTCATTACATGGTCCTATAAAGAATTGAAGATCTTTCATCCTAGAGTCATTACCCATACCATTCCATTAAAATAAACTTATAAATCTTCTAAAAAAAATCAAAGACCTATCAATATTACTTTGGAGCCATTGATTTATAAAGAGGTCAAGAATCTATTAGATGCAAAAATAGTTATTCAATTAGACATTATACCCGAATGGCTAATTTAGTACCAATTAGAAAGAAAAGTGGAGAGATTAGATTATGCATAGAATTTAGAAATTTGAATAAATATTTTGAAAAGGATACTTATCCTTTACCATCTCTTGATCAAGTGATTCAAATTATTAATCATTCTATCATGATGTATTTCTTAGATGGTTTTTTTGGTTATAATCAAGTACTTATTAACAAGGATGATAAAATGAATATTGAATTTATAACAAAGTGGGGCACTATTACTTACAAAATGATGATTTTTGGACTCATCAATATAGGAGATACCTTTCAAAGAGCTATAGACCATTCATTTCAAATTCTCATAGGTAAATGCATTATTATATATATGGATGATCTAATTGTGTTTTCCAAAAATAAGGAAAATCATGTAATGCATGTACACAAAGTATTTGAACATTGTAGAAGGTATGGAATTTCCATTAATTCTAATATTTTTTTTTTTGTAACTAAAGGGAAATTGTTAGGGAATGTTATAACTAAATATGGGAATTTTGTAGATCCAGATAGAATAAAATTTATATCCAAAATAAAACCCCCTAATAGTAGAAAAGGAATAACATCTTTTTTTGAAAAAATTAATTTTGTAAGAAAATTCATTTCTATTTTTATAGAAATTGTGAAACTAATTAATGACATGATAAAGAAGGATTCAAAGGTCATACATAATCAAAAAATGAAGAAATATTTCAATGATATTAAAGAAGTAATAGGATAGACACCTATATTTATAAGTCTAGATTTCAAAAAAGATTTTTATCTTTATTCTTTTGCTTCTAAACATACTATGGAAATTATTTTAAATCAAAAAATAGATAAATGTGATCATCTAATTGCATTTATGAGCACTGATATATTTTTCCAAGGTCTTTGAATAGTGGCCATGTGATGAATGTCAAATTCCTATAGAGGTAGAATGAGAGGTCCAAAAATAAGAAAAATCCACAAAGGAAATGTTTACATTAGCAACTTTAGGAAAAGAAAAAGTACATATATGGTGAAATTAGGTAACCAAAAAGGTAAAACCCTAACTCATAATTAGAACCCACTTAAATATAAATGACCCTTAATTACAGTGTTTGGGCGTTACAGGATACTTGTATGGCTCACAAAATGAAAGGAGAACCAAGGAAGCAGGAACCCAAAAACTGCGAAGAGTGGAAAGCAAAACAAGATGTCTGGAAGATCCTTCAAAGAGGAAAGATTGTGAGCTACATGGAATGGCTACATGGTTCAAAACCCCATATTACAATGGCTTTTTTCAAAAATTGGATTGACAATAGGGTTACCCTCCATGGCATCACGGTGAATCTCACTGAGGAATTCATAGCGGAGGTCACAGGGCTTTCAATGGAGGGAATAAAATTCTCAAAGTAGACCAACATTTCAAATGAGGCTTTTTGCAAAATCCCCAAAAATAGATGCTGAGGAGCAGTAGTTGGAAAAGAGTGGGGACGTTTTTGACTTGGAGCAGATTAAGGGAATCTGGAGAGATGTCTTATGCTATATCTGTGAGTATTTCATACTTGATGGAAGAAGCAAAAGAGTCCACAAATTTCACTTTGTATTTCTTAATCACTTCAGACACAAAGTAAGAATCTCCTTTCCTTTCTATTTGCATTTCTCTTTGCTCCAAAGTCTGTTCGCTTATAGGAAAAAGGAGTCTCATCTTATATTGCATGAGGGATTAATTTTAATAATTGAAGGTCACTACAAAAACAAGGCCATTATACTAAATCCTTATTCAAATAAAAATAAGGACTTATAGAGTAACAAGAATGAAATAGCAAAAGGGAAAGAAAAAGCTAAATCAAAATCCCCTAGCTTTAAAAATTAGACTGCAGATGAGGAAACAGAGTGGGAAAGCACTGAAAGTTCTAAGGAGGAGAGCATGGAGGAAGAGGGAGGAATAGAAACTAAGAAATCAAGCTCCAGTGAGGAAGATGAAGTTCAAGACAAGAATGAGAAAGGAGTCACTATAGAGGAAAAAACTAAAAACAACAACCATGATCCTGAGGCAAACTAGCAAGTGTTTGGGGAAATTGATAAATATTTGGATGATCTTTTTGAGGACAATGCTTCAAAAAATGAGAAGGAAAATCTAGTTCAGGTTGTCAACCAAGTAATGGAAATGGGAGCTCAAGTTAAGGATGATTGTAACCAAAATGAAAGCCCTGTTGAAACTAAGGAACAGAAACAAATGGAAAGGAAGGATGATATGGAAGAAGTTGAAAATAGTCCAAAAAATAACATAGAAGATTGGAGTGATATAAGGTATAATGATGGGAGGCACCCCCCTATGAGCTTGGCCAAGTGCAAATCAGATGCTATCCTTCAATTCAACTCATGGATGTATAAGGAGATAATGGGACTCAAGAAGAAAATGGAAATAATGGAACATAACCAAGAAGTAGTTTGGAATAAAATAAATAACATGGAAAAGTAGATGAGGGATATTCCTATCAAACTCAAAGACTATGAGAATAACCTAAGGGAACTCATTAAGGAAAGTAGAATGAAGATGGAGGAGGTTACCTCTAGCATATGTGTAGCTGTTGTAAACATTGGAAAATGAGAAAATGAGGAAATCAAATCCTTGGAGGGGCCAAGCAAGAGAACAAGACAGAGCTCAAGAAATAAATCAATGCAAGAGGGAGCCACGTCGGTGGCTACAACCATTCAGGACACTGTTGTGAAAGGTAAGGAAGTAGTGAAGATGATTTTAGAACTAGAAGAATAGGTCCTGGTTCTTTTAGTTGGATGTAATATCTAGTTCCATTTCCTAGTTTTTTGTTTCCTTATCACTATGGAGTTTCCAAGTCTCTGAAAAACCTAGGGTTAGTCTTTTGATTATCTTTAATGGTGGTTTTAGGCTTATGTAAAACCTGATTTTGATACTTCTTTGAAGTAGGTTTTAGGTTTCGCCTGTGGACATTTCTATTTTATCCTTCTCCATTTGTTTTAGGCTTTCAGGGTCCCTTCAAAACCTATTTTTACCTTAATCTAAAACTAACCTAAGTAAGCTAAAAAGACATGTAGATAAAACCACTAGGTGGGAAAAATCCTACATTGATACCCCCTTGAAGTGTAGCTTAGGTGGGTAGAAGAATTGGGTCTCGATAATGAGGCCTGATGAGGTACCCAAGTAAAATGCAACTCCTATAAACTAGGGTAAAGGAGAAAATGTGTAGGAATAAAACTCCTCCCTAAAAGAGAGAAAATAAGAGAAGAGGGATAAAAATTCCCACTAAGGTCTACGATTGATTGTAGCCATCTAGTGTCCCTTAGAGGAATGCTCAGAAGTGACTATGAATCAGAAGTAGATGTAGTGAAGAGTGTATTACCCTAGAATAATGAGTTTGTCCACTAATTTCCTAATGGATCTTCAACCAAGGTGTAATTCTAATGAAAATAATTATCCAAATACTACAAGGTGGGTGGCTTAACTAATTTATGCCAAGATGATGCAATATAAGAAGAGGTGAAGAAGGTCTATGGAATCCTTTGTAACTATGGTATATACTGCTCAATGTTTGGCATGTCTTGGATTATTATATGATTACCCTATAATGTCAAAAGTAGACCAGAGGTAGGTGGATCAAAAAATAACTCTTGAATATCTTGAAGGTGACAAGGAGATGGTGGAGGTGTATCCACTTCACTATTATAGTCATCTATAGAAAAAGAGTTATCAATATCAGAAATAAGCTCAGGCTCAGAAGTGTTAATAGGAATAGGTGAGTTTGAAGAGGAATCTAAAAAATTTGGAGAGTAAAGAGAAAAGTGTGAGAAGCTATATAGCTGAGTTTAGTGATTGACCATTCCCATAGCTAAAATAGTATCACTATACAACTCCCTGATGTACACTAAATCTAAAGTGAATTCAACTCACATGCCTAGACCAAGGTGAGTGATCTGATAGACTGACATGAGATTAGTTGAGAGTGAGATCACACTTAGAAAATTATTTAACGTTCCAACACTCAATTCAATAAACCCTCTCTTGAGAAGCTTTCTAGAAGTGTTGTCACCCAATTATATAGAGGACATGTCACATGGTTCTAAGGAGTTGAACTCAATCTATAAAGAGGCCATGTGATGTGAAGTACTAGAGTCAATGACCCATATAGGAGGAGTTAGAGGCATAAATTCAACTAAGGATTTGCCCTTATGTTTCCCCTTGTTATTCTACTTTGACTTTTCTTTGCTAGATTCATTTGCCTTATTGGATTCATGGGTTAATGAAGATGGTTTGATAAAATTTGAAACACCTATGTTGTTCTAAATAAGAAGGCTAGTAAGGTATGCAATTTGTTTCTTCAAACATTTACTCTCATCATGATTACCTAAGAAATGCCCACATTTGATCTAAGCTTTCTGAGGCTTATGACTGGAAGAAGAGGTCACATTGATTAATTTGGAGGTGGAAAGATTTTCACCCTTCTCATCCTTTTTCTTGCTCAACTTTCTCTCTCTACTATTATAAGACTTATCTTTCTCAACAACTAATGCATGAGATTTATATGACTTCAATGTGCCCATCTATATTAACTTATCTTACTCCTGAATCATGTCATAAACAAAGGTATCTAAATAAGGCATCTTCCATATGGTGTCAAGAGTACTCTTAGTGGCATGGAAAGTGGACATAAATACAAAATATTTAGGACCTAATTTAGAGAGTATTGACAAAACAAGTTGTTCATATTTCTTTTCAATTCCACATGATTTCAACTGGAATCTCAAAAGTCTAAACTTGGTGAAAAAATATTGAAGAGTGTCAAAGTCATCTAGGCTTAATTTGATAAGCTCATTTTCCATCTCATGTCCTCTCATCACATCCTACACTCTAAAAATATTGGATCGTGTGGTCCACACTTTAGTAGGTGTTTTGGTAGATTTAATGTGAAAGAGTAGATTTGGGGAGATTGAGAGACACAATAGTCCACAGACTTTGTTACAATGGTTAAACCATTTGATTTTTTCTCTAGCATTAGTAGGTTTAGTCTCAGTGCCCATTATAATTTGATGGTAACCCTTGGATTGCAAGATTATTTCCATTCTAGGTGTCCATTCATGATAATTAAATGGTGTAATCAGACTAATAGAGAGTGATTCCATAGTGCAGAAGTAAATATTATTACAATAAGTAAAGAAGTAATGAAAAAAAGAAAGAATGTATAACACAAAATAGTACCCCCTTAGAACTATCGATAGTGACCCCCTTGAATGTTTAAAATACAAGCACACTCGTATAAACATTAGATTCAACTAAAAATACATCTTGAGAATAGGTGTGTAATTAAAAGGAACTAGAGGGATGTTAGATTTAAATGATAATGCATCTAAGAAAGAGTCCAATAAGGATGAAGTGAGATTTAAGCCATTATAACATTAAAAAATAGATGTTAAAAAAGTCCAAAAAAATACCACCAATGCATAGAGTTTAAAAAACTATTCACTTTCAAAAAAACAACACCCAAAATAGAGCTACAGATTGAAAGTTATGGCACTTACAAGTTTTTACTCTGACATATTTTTGGACCTTTTCCAAAAATGAATTTTTTTTCCATTATGTTTTTTCATCTAAAAATCAAAAAATGGAAAAAAATTTAATGTATTTCTTCATTACCTTTCACTTGAAATTTGACATCCTCTTGAACATCACATAGGTTTCCAACTACTTCAACTTCAGGTTTTCCAACTGCTTCAACTTCAAGTTTTCCAAAAAAAGCAATAAGTTGTCAACCTTTGAAAACCTAAATGGGTCTAGTGAGAGTAAATTAGGCTCTTCCAATTTATTTACTTTGGGGTTTCAAACAACTGCAACTAAAAAAATTAATGAGTAGTCAACCCTAAAAAACTTGAATTGGTTTATAAAGAGTAAATTGAGGTTTTAGACTTGCTTTACTACTACCAGGGATCAATAATGACCTAGATAAAGCCTGATTACTACTAAGTAATTATTTAGAGAATCCTAATTACTTAAAATAATTTGTCATTAAGAAACTTGATTACTTCCAAGTAGTGTAACATGGGTTTCTTGGATTGCTTTACTTAACTTCATGAATTGGAATTAAAGTAATGCCAAAAACCCGATATTATCTACAAGTTGTATCACTCTAAAAACCTGATTTCATTTGGAATCAAGTAATTATCCTAAAAAAACTTGATTTGGTCTACATAATAAGTAATGGCCCTCTGAGAAATTGATTTGGTCTATGGGCAAGATTTTAGAGTTTGCAGGCTTGATTACTTTATTTGTACGAACATCTGACCAAATCAAAAAAATTGATTTCTAGGAAAATTCATAGACTTTCTAAAAAATATAAAAACAACCCATTTTATATATCAAAAAACCTAGAAAATATATGAAAACATATTTTTCATCAAAGGCCTTTTAACACAAGTTTTGAAGTAATTTTTAAAAAATGCCTCCAAGGTCAAAATTGGAAACTGTACAGTAAATGAAAGAGGATCTTACCAAAGGATATAAACACATGAGGCTATCAAGAAAGCTATGATACCATGATAAATTTTTATAATATCTCTAAATAGTGGCCATGTGATGAATGCCAAATTCTTGTAGAGGCAAAATGAGAGCTCCAAAAATAAGAAAATTCCACAAAGGAAATGTTTGCATTAGCCACTTTACAAAAAAGAATGTACATATAGGGTGAGATTAGGTCTCTAAAAATGTAAAACCCTAACTCAAAATTATAACTCAATTAAAGGTAAATGATCCCTACTGACTTAAGGAACTAACCTAAGTAAGTTGAAAATATGTGCAGGTAAAACCAATAGGTGGGAAAAAGCCTACACTGACAAGCACTAACTTTAAAAATACTAAGTTAAACTATTCTCTAATTTATAAACAAGCATTTACTTTGGTTAAGGTAGTTAAAAAGTTTAGACACTATATTATTAATAAGAATAAAGTGCATGTTATATTACCAGACCCTTCTACTAAACTTATGCTTATTAAATGTGAATTGGGAAAGATAAGAGGTAAGTAGATGTCTATAATATAGAGTATGATCTTGAAATGAAAATTGGAAAATTAGTGAGATGTTAGGGATTAATTCAAATGATTTAAAATACTAATCCTAAAGTGAATATCATGTAGGTTGATAAAGAAAAATATAAACCAATAATTGATAACAATTCATTTCTTGATCAATGGTTATTGTCTTGTAGGTATGAGCATAGAAAAAACAAGAGCTTTGAGGATTAAAGTAGCTCATTTCTTGATCAACTATGGGATACTATATAAAAAGAATTATGAATGAATATACTTGAGATGTGTTTCAAAAGAAGAAGTAGTTAAAATCTTAAGTACTTTTCATGAAAAACTTGGCAATGGACACCCCTCTAGAAATACAATTGATTACAAGATTATGAGGGTAGGATATTACTAGCCAATAATTTTCAAAGATGCACATAAGAATATTACATAATGTCATTAATGTTAGATTTTTAATGCCAAAAAGGCAAAAGTAACTATGTCATTGAAGCAAGCATTAATTGAAAAACCTTTTGGTCAATGGGATTTGGACTTCATAGGGGTTATAAACCCCAATTCATTATATGGACACAAATATGTTCTTACTACGATTGATTCTTGTACAAGATGGAGAGTGGTAGTAGAAAAAAAATAATGTATAACTGAAGATGTAATCAAGTTATTGAAAGAGAAAATTTGTACTATATTTGGGACTCTAATATCATTGGTCTATAATAATGATCAATATTTATATCTATAGAAATGACTGAGTGGGCCTATGATAACAATATAGTTCTTAAGTTTTCAACAAATCATTATCTGTAGGGTAATGGAGTCTCAAAGTCAAAAAACAAAATTTTTATGAAAGCTATTAAAAATTCTATAGCTCAATAACTAGGAACATGGCATAAAATGTTTGAATATGCCCTTTGGGTAGATATAACTAGAGTGAAACAAGCTCTGAAAGCATCACCATTTTTATTGGTATATGGTCAAGAACTAATATTTTCAATTACTCTCATGTTTCCAACCTAAAATTTTATACAAGAATATATGAAATAAGTTTATAATATTCTAATTCTAGGTTACTTGACAACATTAAAATATAGGATACAAGGGAGGAAGCATTTTCCAACTTTAGAAGACATCAAACCATTGTCAAAAGATGGTTCGGAAAATGTGTTAAGAACAAGGTGTTAAGACAAGGAGACCTAGTTATCCTATGGGAAAAAACATCTAAGCCAAAAGGAAAACATGGGAAATTCAATCCTTTTTGGATTGGTCCTTATCAAATTGTTGAGATATTGGGAGATAACACCTTTAAGCTCAAAGATGTGTAAGGAGTGGAGTTCACTTTGCCAACTAATGGACAATATCTTAAGCATTACTTCTCTACTATTCTACCTCAAATATTCATGGAGTAATTTATAAGATTAGTTAGGGTTAGTGTAGGTAGTCTTATATTAGTTTCATTATTGCTCCTTATTTTTAAATAGTGTTTATGAATATTTGTTTGCTTGTTGTCTATTTTTCTTATTTATGTGTTTTCTTTCACTTTGTTTTATGCTTTCAATAAGTGTTTTCAAAGACAAATTTTCAAGATCCTTTATCCTTCCAAATTCTCAAATAACTTCACAAAGTAAAAAGGAAAATATGACTCTTAAACATTGGTTGATCATGGATTTTGGAAATTCTGAGCTTAGTGATATGATTCTAAGAAATTGGTAGAGATTGATATCTAGGTTAATTGTTCCTTCAAATCTTAAACCTTATTTTTATCTAATTTTTATTACAATAAAAATTTCATATATTTGAGTGAATTGTTGAATTATTAGAACAAATTCATGTTAGCACTTAAATAATATTATTGTTCAGGATGAAGTTTATAACCAAGGATAATTGTTTAAAAATCAAACATTTGACAAAATCCTAAAAACTTGGTTAATTCTAATTCCCAACATTTGTTGGAAATATAAATATAGTTGAAAATAAAAAAAATAAATGCCTTGTTGAAAATGCAAAATCTTTCTAAGCAAAGGTGTTCTGGTAATCTTCACTAGGGATATGGATGCCTAACTACTAGTGTAACAAGGCCTTGAGTGGAGCCAAAGGTATCTTTGTCAAGGATATTGATGCCTGACACTATAGTAGAGAAATACCCAAGCCTTCCCTTTTATAAAGCATGATTCATAATAAATATCTACGTATGATATAAGTCTATGTTAATGATTAAAGTCATGAAATCTAGAAGTTATCCTTTGAATCCCATGGCAATCAGTGAATGAATCAAATCACACACATAATACGATTGAGCTGTGGTGTTTAATCTTAATTATGTATTTTAAAGACTTATTTTAATTATGAATTGATATTAATAATTGTACTTGATTAAGTGGAATGATTTTTTTGGTTATTATTTTAGATCAAGAGTATTTGAATTATAACATTTTGTAATGTTTCCCCTAAAAGTCACCATTTATTGAGGTCAACATACCCACATTTATAAATAAATGAGGACCCTTATTTAATTTTCTAAATTGTGTTGTAGAATAGGAATTCAACCTAATCAGAATCCATTATTGAATATAATGATTGATCTAGTTTACACTGGCATGCTATCATTAAGATTTATTTGGATTTATCCATTTTTTCTAACATTTGATTCATGTGTTTCCATGTTGCAGGTTTCATGGATCTCCATTAAAATGAACAAGTGTTCAGGGTTTTATGCTTCAATGATCAATTTGACCCTTTTGATTAACCTTTGGTCATTAGTTGATTAATTAAATCCAAGTTTAAATGATGTTAAAAATCCTTAGTCTAAATTTATTTAGCCAAATTTTTTATTAAGATGGGTTCATGTTTTTGATGGGTCATTTTATTCCTTCCTAGCCTTAGCTCAATTTTAACCTAAGTCTTAATCGAGTTTATTAACTCATCATAACCTTAGTCTAAAATTTATACTAAGTCTTTATATATATCTTGAACCCTTACTTTGTTGCTTTCACTATTCATAGGTATAAAAACATGTGGGATTAATAGGTGTTAAAATATCAAGAGGATGGATTTAAGTTCAATAGTGAGCAGATGATTCCCCAAAGTCAACAACTCAATATCCAGATTGGCATAGTGTGTTTGATCTTGAAAAATCAAATCTATGGTGAGCATGGAGTCAAAATATTAAATCATCCTAAAATCAAATGGAATAGTGTAAAATGTCACAATCATGATTTTAAACTACATATAAATCAATAGTCCACATTTAATCATAAGCATAAAGAATAGATCAATGGGTTGCATTTGATCATGCATTCATTACATCAATGATGTGCATTTAATCACTTATATTAAGATCAATGATATGAATTAAATATTTTGGATGAATATCAATGGTGCAAGGTGAGTCAAGGAGCCCACGTATAATGAGAAGCTGCTACATGGTGCAAAATTTTTCACCAAATTAAAACTATCTACAAGGTACATAAAAAATATGCAATGGTGCCAAGAGGCACAATATCATGAATCCAGTTCAAAAATTGATGGTCATGGTGAAATTCAAACACAATAGACTCATAAAGAGATCAATAAAGTGATTTTAATCAAACTTTAAGAGGTATGAGATGATGACATGTGTCAAAGTGGTAAATGGTCACATTTTAAAAATAAATAAGTTGTGTGACAAGGAAAAGACACATAGGTATACATGTCATACTAGAAGATCTTTTGGATCTAATCATGCAAAAGGTATAAATACTAGATCCAAACTCGATCTAAGTCACTAAAGCACATATTTTGAACTTTCTTACCACCATTAAACCTTTATCTAAACCTCCAAAAAGCCCTAGAATGTACAAAAATACCTAAAATATTCCTAGATTCACTATATTGAGTTGAGAAGAGTTAAACTATGAATTGTAAAAGGATAATTCAATAGATATTATATAAATGGAGACACATGGACATGTTTCAAAGAAAGAGGTATAATTATATCTATCATTATATGTAGAGGGAAAAGTATTCAAGGACATGGAATTTGTAGTTACTTCATTAAATATAGGGGATAATAATTGCTCAAAGTTATTCATGACAATTATGAACCAAGGAGTTATAACCAAAGAAGAAGAGAAGATCCTCCTAATAAAGAGACTCTATGATGATATTATAGCCATTTAGATGATAAGATTACATTATGCTTCTACTAAACTAAAAGCACATCACTATATCAATGCTATTGGTTCAATTTTTAAAGAAGGTAGAATTGATAAGTGTATGTTGAGTCATAAACCTAGTCTTCAAAAAATTGCATATATTTATCCTTATGCCTTTGAATATTAATATGAGCTAATTAAGGCCCATATTGACCTAAATTCTATTAATTCATGGGCTAAGAATCATAAAATGATGGATACCCTAGTTAAATGGTTAGAAGTAGGTAACCAGGTTATTATAGATCATACAATGAACATCCTAGTGAGTCAATTTAGACATGGATTTAGGATGGTCATGACCATGATAAAAAAATTACATGGATGTTTACATGCAACAAATGTAGAGCCAATGTGGGTCCTTGTGGTATACTTCATCATTGAAGAAGTGTTGGTTTTTCCATTAGATTAATTATTAGTATCTCCCTAAGTAGATAGATATATGGGATCAAGAATAAGAATAGGAATGAATTTTACATGATGTCATACTATTTATATGCCTTGTGTGCTACCACAAACATCATAAATAAAAGAGAATAGTCTCTTAATGGTACCTAGACTGTATCTCAATACTATTCCAAATTGTATATCTATAAGTATAGCCACCATATATAATTTATTTATGATTATGTTTTCCCTGGATTGAGCCAAGCTATATATGGTATTCCTATGATGAGAATAAGATCTTCAATCAATAAGTATCTTGAATCAATATGATTCATATGGATTTATCATTATTGCATAGTTATAAGGATTGAATGAACTCAAACTACCCTCTCAAAATACTAGTTCATGTACCTGACAAGTTAGCAGAATAATAGATGGTATATCAATTGATAAATGGGATAAATGGAGTTCTTAAAACCAAAATAAATGGACTTCTGTATAGTCTTCCTATGACAATTGGAAAGATTATTTTAAGTTAGTGGGTTCACATTGAGGTTGCTTCACATCATTATTGTCTTTCAACTTACAAGTTGATGACCATAGACAATGAGACCCTTATGGAAGGGTAAAGGAACATCTAAGGATCAAAGGTATTTTAAATATATTATGTGAGCATGAGCCTAGTGCATTTTATTTTATATACACTAAGGCATCAACTTGCTATGAGGTCACTATAAGATTAAAATAACATAATATAAAGCCTACGTATAGATTGAATAGAGATAAAAGGATGGATGATAGGTGGTAATCAAGTCCTACATAATATAATTTGATAGACATTGATTTTTATAAAATTCCATCAATATATACACAAGTAGAAAATAGGCCTGAAGAGAGAAGGCCAAGTGAAATTACTTCTAGTTCATCAACTCTTGAATCATTTAGAATAATAACACAAGGGTTACTTCAATAATAGGTTCATATGATATCTCTAGATCCTCATAAGTATATTGAATATGAATTAAATATTATATCTATGAAATAAGATACATATTCATTTGTAGAAGAGATAAGTGTTGAGAAAAATATGCATGATAAGGAAAAAGAGAAGTCTTTAGACTTAGTAGCCATTGACACTCCTAAGAGGAAAGTTGAGACTACCATTATCTCAAAATCTAAGAAACCAAAAGTGGACATCACACTACCTTCAGAGAATTTCAATTTGTTCAGTGAGGAAAACATCATATATGGACCACCTATTCTTGAATGTTTCATTTGTGAACCAAGGTTAGATAAACTGCCTAATGCATATCATCCATGGGCCTTTGTAAAATCTACTAACATCCCTAAGCAACAAGAATTGAAGCTTTGGATCATTTGTTTGTAAGAGGAAGAAGAAAAGAGATTAGATACTCCAAGTTAGTTAAATAACATAAAAACAAGGGTCCCAAGTAAGCATATGGGCCAATATTCAGTTGGGGTCAGAGATGATCCAGATACTATTAGATTACAAAGGGTTACCAAAACACTAGTCATGGAAGGTGGTTAAAAATTTTTGCACCAAAAGGTTGAAAATTTGCCTTATTCAACTCAGAATAAAGGACAAAGACTAGGGGAGGATCCTATTTTTGAAGAATATGTCCTAGAATTAACATAATCTCAAGAAAAAAGGTTGCAAGCTACTATAAAGGCCCTAAAATAGGAAAATAATAATCTAGAACAACAATCTATTTTATCAGTTATAGGAAACATCTTTAAGAGCTTTAAAGCATCTATTTATTAAAATTTTAGTTATTTGAATACAATCAAATCCAAATTATAAATGGTGATAATGAAATAATATATGGCTATGAAATAGGTCAACCAATGGTAAAATCTAGAGAATAATGTAAAAGAATTGATGAGAAGATTGACAGAAGGCCATATTCCTAAGTTTAAAATGCTCAACCTAGTACATTTGAATATGGCCATGATTATCTTGTTAGAGAAGATAAGGGATGTGAATAAATGGTCTAAAGGCATAGATGGATTTTTAAATGACTGTAAACAATTAGAGAATAAAATGGTGCAAGTACTAGGAAGCCTAATCAAATATCCAACCATACTCAGTCATATAGGCTGGATAACTAATGAGGAGTTCCAAAATAGGGCTACTCAATTCATCCAAGAGGTGAAGAAAAAAATCTAAGGAAATACAAGTGTAGATGATAAATGTATCTTGGACATGATACTATTAATAGAGGATAAGATAGGTAATGGTAGAAGCATTAAATAAGCCTTTAATAAAGTTGATAAAGACTTCAAAGAGTTGGTAGGGCAAGAAAAAGAATTTTTCATGGAGGTAATTATAAACCTTAGATTAATAGGTAAGCAACATGAAAAATCCATGAAGATCCTAGAGCAAAAGTAGAAGGTTTCAACTGGAGGAGCATCCCAAATTCAACTAAGTTGACTTATAATATTTTGTTGTATAAAAACTATGTAAATCATTAGAAATAATATAATATTTTGTAAAATCATGTGATATTTTTAACGCACATGGCTTATAGGTTTATCTACTTGACAACTATCATTGATTCTATAATGTTGTAGAAGGACACATATCCTTGACACTTGTATCATTTTCATTTGATAGCGGTTAACTGACATACCTCATTATTCTTTTATAAAAGGAGGTATTATCATTTGTAAAAGGGAGGAAATTTTCATATAAAAACTTTTGTGTAATATTTGGTGCAAGTAATGCAAGCAAGGTAATTCTACAAAGATTGTCCCATATTTTTTTGTGTGATTATTATCATGGTTGCTTCCTCAAGTATCTAGTTTGATGTTTAGATTTGAATTATTTTTAGGAATTCTTGATGTGCATATGTTAATAATAAGTTGTCAATTTGAGCTTATGCTAGGTTGATTGAAAGGTTTTATATTCATTTCATTTTCCTTGCTTTTCTTGAAGATTTTCTAATGCAATTTTCTTATGGAAGTAAATCCTTAAAGTGAATTTGATTTCTTATTTTCATTGTTTCAAATATCCTTAGACATTAACCTGGTATATGATGGGATATGTGATTTTGGTAATTTCACTTCATATACTAGTTTAATTAATGCATTTGATGAAATTTAAGATTTGTCATGATGTCTGGACTCAAAATAGAAACATCCTTCTTTTCTAACCTCCCTTACCTATTTTCTCTTTCTTTTGATCAAATCATTATAGTTTAGTTTTTAATTATAAATATTCATATAAAATTAGGGTTTAAAATTTAGGTTTTTATAATTATTCATTATAATTAGTTTAAATTATTTTCATATTTCACAAAATCTCTAAGTCTATGGTTGCTCCCAACAACCACTTACATTTTATTTTATGAAATAATCAAATAGCTTGGCTGCTATTCTACCACAGATATCAAGAATATAAAAACCAAAAAACCATGCAATAAATTATTTAAATTTATAATTGTTTTAAACATTATATAAACCCTATGATACACTTTCATGCATCAACATGGCCTAACGCATCCCAATGGACCTCAGATCTAGTGTAAGGCCAACTATGAACTTTGAGCTTCAATTAGAGATAGGATATGTGCTTGTAATCATGTCTTTTGGTGTGATTTTGAATTTTTAAATTTATATGTTGACTTTTTTATATCATTTCCTTTTATTTCAAATGATTTAGCTTTTAAATTTCTTGATGTATTTTTTTCTATTCCTCCTTTATATGGATTTGTAAAACTAAACATGGGTGCTAAACATGACTTTCATTTGAATACTTGGGACTTGGTTGATAAGAGAGAAAAACTCCAAAGAGAATGGTATCTAAGAGTCTTATAAATACAGGTAAAATAAAAGTGTTATCTTGACTTCAACTTTGTTTTATCCAATGTAGAGTGAAAGGAAATAAAATCAAGAGGAATGACACATGGAATAATTTGAATTACTTCAAATTAAAAAAAAATGTGACAAAAGGTGAAAAAGGGATACAATGATATTGAAGTGTGATTATTTATCATAATAATGAGGGAAATGGAGGAAAACATGATAACATATATTTTTATGAAAATTCCATCTATCAAAAGAAACAAAAGCTAACGATGAAAACAAAGATCAATAACTCATAACCATTACAAAACACATTATATAAAATGAATGATAAGATGGTAATTTTATGAGGAAAGCCATGTCCTATCCATGGTCTTACACTATAACTCATAAAAATAACCCCACGAGTATGACAAAATCATTGGAAAATAAATGGGATAAGTAGAATATGGTATTTGTGAATAAGGCCAGGTCCTATCCATGGTCTTGCATTGTAACTCACAAAAAGAAAACTAAGGGGTGAAAAATAAAGTATGAAAAAGAAGAAGAATATAGTAAATCATGAGGAAGATTGGGTCTTATTGATGGTTTTAAAATACAACTCATGAGAAAAATGGAAACCAAAAGACCAAAAATAAAGGACTAAGGTTTGTAAAAGGAGAGAACTACTATAGAGGGTGAGACTCATATAAGTAACCTACAAAAACTGTTATATAGATAGCATATAGAAAGCATGAAAATAAGGAAAGAATATTACACTAGCTTCTATATCAAGGATGATCATGTGAGAGACAAGCCTATATGTCTTAGAAGGTTTCTTGAAGTTGAATTAGTATGGTAGTATGTAATGGAAAATGAGAGTGGGCATTACAAGACATGATTCATAGGGTAATTATATGTAGGGATGGGCATCACAAAATGCATCAAAGTTTGAAATGATATGTGGGTGGGCATCACAATATTACCCAAAGGATAGAGTAATTTTTTGATGGGAATCACAAAGATACCTCAAAATCTAGAAATAGGAAGAAAAGTTAGGAAAATATAAGAAATAAAGAGAACTCCATATAATGTCTAAATGGATTCAAGTTGTCCAAGAAGACTATAAGAGGGGATATAATGCTTGAGGAAATAAAAAGGATGGTAATCAATAAAAATAAGAGACAAATATAAATAACTAAGTCAGGAACATAGAGAACTAAGTCAGACATACAGATAAAGTAGTAAGAATACAGAGTCAACTAGGATGACCTAGTACTTAAAATAAGGTCTAAGAACTAAGAAATCAAGGATACAGAGTTAATAAGGCTGACCTAGTTCTATAACTTAGATATAAAATAGACAAATAAATATATAAATTTAATAGGGTTGACTTAGTACTATATCCTGAGGGGAAGAAAAGAATACTATGTCAATAGGGTTGACTTAGTATTGTAGGCAGGGGAAATAGACAAACTGTAAGAGACTATGTTGAGTTGAATGATAGTATACAAAAAAACAAAAATTGTAAGTAATTTTGAAAGTAAGAAATAAAAATAAATACACAATCAATTGAGTCAATGAGGATCATCCAATTGAGGCACACAACACAAAATCTTGCACCAATGTTGGCCAATACAAGTTTTTTCAATTCAACATACAATTGAACAAAGATCAAGTAGTCAACTTGGAAAGTAAATGCTAAGTGGTCATCCTAAATGTTGTTAAATTATTAGAGTATGATTTTAAATGTGATAGATAATTTGGCTATAAGTAAGGAACTAAAAAGTAATCTATGGATGGTTTCAGAATGTTTAGGCTAAAAGGGATTTGTGTTGGCAATGGTACTGGCTTGGTATTGGAGCCTATCCCCTCACTTCACACACCATAGTGATAAATGTGTTAGGTGCTTTGACAATATATACAATTAACCACATGTTTATACCTGGCCATAAAACTAAGTTGGCTTCCCCCTTGGTGATGAAATCTAAGTAGGTAGGACTTAGGTAGATAATTGTTTAAATGCAATTTAAGATTATGTGATTTGGTAGTGTGTGCAATAAAATAGAAAATAATGCAACTAAATGGTATATTAAAAAACCACCTAAATAAACCATGTGATATATTATAAGAATTCAAGCAACTGAAAATGAAATCATGAAGTAATTACTAGCATATAAGTGCTAATTCCAACTCTGAAACATGATATAGTGTCAGTTTAGATAATAGTGTATGCAAAGATTATAGTAAAGAGTTGACAATGTTGCTACTATACTACTGAATCAAGGGTCTATTAAGATCTATGTTGATAGTGTTAACCTTGTCTTCTAAATAGAAGATATAATATAGAACTAGGTCAACAGGATTGACCTAGTTTGTTGTATAATGTTAATGTTAAAGACTACAAACTAAGAAAAATAAAACTATAATGAATAATATAAATGATAGAGAAAGAGAAAAAGGAACCTTGGTGGGTTAGAATATGTAGAGGAAAGTGAGATTGTTGTTGAAATACCTTTATTTTTACTTGTAAATTATACTAATTATGTCGATTGGGTCAACCTAGTTCTACAGTTCCCTATTTTTAGAAACCTATGAAGAATACTATGTTAGGACTTGTTCCAAAGTCTTAACATTAGGTTAGATTTTTGGTATAGAATAAATAATTATTATAAATAGTGCATGTATCTTTTAGTAAAGGCACCCCCATAAAATAAACTTACTTAGATTAATTTTTAGGTAGTTTTAATGTTTTATATTTATTAATTAGAACTACCTTACAGGTTGTTTTTCCATATTTAGTTGGTTATAGGATTAGTTGTTTTTACCAGTCATTGGTAAAAACTATATAAATCCATGTTTGCATTGTAAAAGGGTTAATAGAGTAAAGGCACCCTTATGTACTTGATTTTTTGAATTATTAATAAAATATTTGTGCACTCGCACTAACCAGGGACAAGGTTCAACCTATTTTGGTTTAGGAGTTATCAGTGGTATCAGAGCATGGTTATTTTGGGAGCTTGGTGATTTTGAAGAAGCAAGGTGAAAAATCAATTCATGTGATATCATTTGGCATGAAATAAGGTATGCCATATAGTATTGGTTTAAATATTTTGAAAAATTATTAAATTATTTTAATTTTTCAAATATTATTTACATTTAAAAACTTGTATATTTTCCATATACCATAGTCTGGTCATTTTTGGCCATTTGATACTCCATTTTCCCATGTTCAAACTCCAAATTTGGCATAAAAAAATGATTTTTTAGCATTTAAATGTTATTAAATTCATTATTTTTTTAATTATCAAAAACTAGATTTGTACGACCTGTTTCTTGTTGAAAACCTCTAAAAATTTCCATTCATGGCTGCCTTTGTTATTTCCATTCATTCTCAGTCTTTTTAAAGCTAAAACACCTACCAATCTTGATCAAATGGTATTAAACCCCTATTTTTACATTCAAAATAAAAAATCTGAGAAAGTTTTGAACTTGTACGTCCTTCCAATGCCCAGGCTTCATTTTGAATCCATTCCCTGCAAAACATCCCTTGAAAATTTACCAAAACTCAGTTAAAATCAATTTTATCTAGCCTGTACATATTTGTACGGCCTGTAGGAGAGAGAATAGGTGTAGAAAAACATTCAGGAGCAGCCATGGCATCCCAAGGAAGAATGGCGTAGTATAATACTCATGAAATTATTTTTTGCTATTTCTAAAGTTTGCATTCATTAAATTTGCTGTGACTGGGTCCCACGGGGGGAAACTTGAAAGAGAAGGCTGAAAAAGGGAAAAAATTTAAATTTATTTACTCACACGTAATTTTTTTAATTTTCCCTCATACACAAAATCTAGTATAAGTAGAAATTTCTGAGTGTAATGTTCTAAAAATGCTCTTAGAGCAATTGGTTAAGCTTATTTTGTTAGAAGCTTGCAAAGGAGGAGGTCAAGGGTTCAAATCCCTTCTTTTTGGAGAAAGTTCTTTTTGCTTTGGAATATGCTTTTTAAAAAAAAAGGAATATTCTCTTTTTAAATCAGAATATTGTAAAACACATACTTATTGTATTGTGTTATTTAAATTTTCAAAAAAAGAAGGGGAATTCAATCATATTTATTTTGCATTGTTGTGGTGAGATAAGGGTGTAATTGGTGGAATAAGGTTGTAATTTGGAAAAATAAGTGTGTAATCATTGATTTTTGGTGAGGTTAAGTGCAAAACCCATCAAAAATACTTGTTTTTTC
The DNA here is from genome assembly GCA_037957365.1 of Torreya grandis. NCBI lineage: Eukaryota > Viridiplantae > Streptophyta > Pinopsida > Cupressales > Taxaceae > Torreya > Torreya grandis. The sequence continues at coordinate 134,892 of JARHVA010002047.1, forward strand.
TTTTGCGCTCTATGTGGAGGTTAAGTGCAAAACCCCATAGAAGCAGTGTCTTGTGCAGTGAGTGTGATATTTGTTTCATTTCTTTTGCATTTTGTTGCACTTTTAAATACTACACTTGCTTTCATTTCAAGATGCTAAAAATTCAAAATTTGCTTTCAGATGGTGATAGATTAACAATTTCTAATTATTTAGATTGGAAACGATTGATGGAGGCTTCACTAGTTTTTAATGAGTTATGGGATATTGTTAAGAATGAAAATCCCACATTGCCAACAGAGTAGGCTAAATTAGATATATTCAATTTGCATGATTATAAGGCCTTAGCTCTCATTAAATGCTATTGTACTCGTGATACTTATGTTCATATTGAAAATTCTCCTCATAGTTACACTGCATGGAAAACATTGTCAGATTTGTATGATAAGGAACCTAAGAATAAGAAGATAGATATTCATATGAAATTGTTTACTTTGTCATTAGATGAAGATGGGATATGGGAGAATATATGTCTAAGTTGAAAAATATCACTACTAAGTACACTAAGGCTAGCTTTGGAAAACTAGATGATGACCTCATAGTTACTACTGCTTTGAAAGGACTACCGGGGTCCTATAGGAATTTTGTTGAAATGTTGCATTCTAACAAGATCACAGGCATCACCTTTGATAAGTTAGATGAGTTTCTCATCCAACATGACCTCTCTCTAGCCAAGAAATCCAAGAAAACTGAAGAAGCCCATATTTTAGAGTCAAAGCCTATTTCATCTTCATCTGGGCATCAAAACAATAGAGGAAATAGTTATAGAGGGGGTTGAGATTATAGAGAAGGCAGATATCAAAACAAAGGTAGGGGTCATTCTAATAATCAACAATCTAATCAATCACATTCACATGAAACAAGTGATCAAGTACATGGTCATAACTCATATAGGGACAGAGGTCGAGGTAGATCAAACATTCAGTGTCATAGATGTGGAAAATTTGGTCACATTGCCTCACAATGTAGGATTCCTTTTGATAAAATTCAGAGGCCACAAAAAGCAACGATCATGACTATGATGAATCCAGTAATGTTTCCCATGAATTTGCATTCACTACTTTGGGGCACATTTATTATATTAAATATGAAGCTAGAGATGAGCTCATAGATGTATGGGTTTTAGACATAGGAGCAACCAAACACATGACATTTAGGAGAGATTTATTTTGGTCTTATAAGGAATCTTCTCTCTCTAGTTACCTTAGTAGATAAGTCTATGCATACACCACTAGGACTTGGTTCTATTAAAATTCTTCTTCTTAATGGGTCTATAAAATACTTGGAGGATGTTTGGTATGTTCCCACATTGAAGAAACACTTACCTTATTTGGTAACTATTCAACAGAAAGGTTATCAAATTGTGCTTGAAAATGGGCTCATTTACATCAATTCAGTGAAGGATGATTATAAAACAATGTATATAGGATATGAAGATGAAAACTTGGTTAGATTGCATTGTAAGGTGCTTCTTCCCAATATAGAACTTAGGGTAGTTGTTGACATAGGTACAGGTACTATGTCTACATAGTGGTTATGGCATCTCCACTATGGACATTTGAATATCCACTCTTTTGTGGATTTGTAGAGATATGGTATGGTAAATGGGTTTCCCACTTTTTGCAAAGATAGTATAGTATTCTTTTTGAGTCATGTGTTTTGGGCAAACAAAATCAAGAAAAATTTCCTAAACAATCATCTTAGAGAGATAACAGATGTTTACAGTTAGTTCATAATGATGTATGTGACATGAAAAAGTCATCCATTGGTGGGTGTATATACTTTATCTTGTTTATTGATGACTTTTCTAGGATGACTTGGGTATTCTTTATGAAAAACAAATTTGAAGTTTTCACTAAGTTTGTTGATTGGTTACACTTAGTTAAAAAAGAAATAGGTTCATATTTGGCCACTCTTCGTTCAGATAATGGAGGTGAGTATACCTCTAATGAATTTTTAGATTATTGTCGAGAACATGGTATTCATTGACAATATAGTAATGCTTATACTCCACAACAAAATGGAGTATTTGAATGGATGAATAGAACTTTAGAGGGCACATCACATGGCATGTTGCACTATAAACAGCTTGATGATAAGTTTTGGGCTGAAGCCATTGGTACTGCAGTGTATTTAAGAAATAGGTCCCCCACAGTAGCACTTTTGGGACAAACTCCATATGAGGCATGGTATGGATTTAAACCAAAAGTTAAACATATAACTAAGTTGGAACCACGAAGTCAAAAATGCATCTTTCTTGGTTATTTTGAACATAAAAAGGGGTTTTGTTTACTTGCACAAGATTCAAGCAAATTCATAGTAAGTTGAGATGTAATATTTGATGAGTTTGGGACTATGAACACTATAGAGATTGATTCTCAACTTGATAGATTAGAGAGGAAAAACACAAAAAGAGATAAGGGTTTGAATAATGGGGATAACTCTTTGAATATATGGTATGAGACTCAAATTCTATCACTTTCCTCTCCTTCATCTACAAGTTCATAGGTTGATGACTTAGAAATTATTAAAAATTCTCTAAGTCCCCCTTCGAATGATACACATAATGAGAATTTTGGAGTCCCTAATTTTAATAATTTGCCTAAGTATCCAAAATGGGCTCAAAGTACTTTTTCTGACTTGACAACAGATGAAGTTGGTTTAACAGGGCCCAAGAATTCTCGAAAATAGGTGAACTATGCTATGGTTGTTACTACTTCTTCCACTGAGCCATCCACTTTTGAGGAGGCATCTACTGAACATGTTTGGTAATAGGCAATGAAATGTGAGTATGATTCCATACTTAACAATAATACATGGGTTTTAGTTGATCCTCTTCCATATGTTAAACCCATCGGATGTAAATGGGTTCTTAAGACTAAGAATAAATCAGATGGCTCCACTGATAAACATAAGGCACGACTTTTTCCAAAAGGATATGCACAACAAGAAGGTATTGACTATGAGGAAACATTTGCACCAACTACCAAATGGCACACTATTCATATGGTACTTACCTTAGTAGCACAAAATAGTTGGAAAGTACATTAATTAGATGTTAAAAGTGCCTTTTTAAATGGTGATTTATAGGAAGAAGTCTATATGAAACAACCTTAGGGTTTTGAATAAGTGGGTGCTAAACACAAATTGTGTAAATTGACAAAAGCTTTGTATGGGCTCAAACAGGCACCCAGGGCTTGGTATGAGAAAATGGATTCATATTTGAAATCCATTAGTTTAAATCATAGTGAATCTGATGATACTCTCTATTTTTGAGTGTAGGGTAATAAAATGGTGATACTTTTTCTCTATGTCGATGACTTGTTTCTCATAGGTAATGATGAAAACCATAATAAGTCTGTGAAGAAGGAATTAAAAGATGGGTTTGAAATGAAAGATCTTGGACTTCTTCACTACTATCTAGGCATAGAGGTAACTTAAAAAGAGCATAGTATTTTCATTTCAAAAACTAAGTATATTTCTGAGTTATTAGAGAGGTTTGGCATGAGTGATTGTAAAACTACCCTCACTCCCATGGAAATTAATTTGAAATTATCTAAAGATGATAACAGTGCCTTTTTTGATGGCACCACATATAGAAAATTGGTGGGATGTTTGATATACTTGATGACTACCAAGCTCAATATTTCATTTTTAGTTGGAATTTTATTTAGGTTTATGCATGAGCCTAGAGAAATTCATTAGCATGCAGCAAAATGATTACTTCGTTACCTTTAGGGAATGAAAACATATGGCCTTGAATACCACTGCAACAAGAACTTCAAACTTGTTGGATATTGTGATGCAGATTTTGGTGGATGTCTGGATGATAGAGTGTCAACCATAGGATACACTATACATATGGGTTTAACTGCCATTACTTGGTGTTGTAAGAAGCAGGATATAGTGGCAAATTCATCAACAAAATCAAAATATATTACAACATGGGATGCTTCTAGAGAAATTGTTTACCTTCATTGTATTCTTGAAGATCTTCAGGTTTCTCAGTTTGCTCCTACATAGTTATACATTGACAATCATAATGCAATCAAGATGTCCAAGAATCCAGTGTTTCATGCCAAAACAAAACATATGGATGTCAAATACCATTATCTGTGAATGCTAGTGGCAAAGAAAACTCTTGATCCAATATATTTCCCAACTGCTGATTAGACAACTGATATCTTCAAAAAACCCCTTGACAGAATCAAATTTGAAAAATTCAGAAAAATGCTTGGTATGTGTCCAAAAACCTGACTTTGGATCATAAGGGGGTTTGTTAGGACTTGTTCCAAAGTCTTAACATTAGGTTAGATTTTTGGTAGATAATAAATAATTATTGTAAATGGGGCATGCATCTTTTAGTAAAGACAACCCCATAAAATAAACTTACTTAGATTAATTTTTAGGTAGTTTTAATGTTTTATATTTATTAATTATAACTATCTTACGGGTTATTTTCCCATATTTAGTTGGTTATAGGATTAGTTGTTTTTACCGATCATTGGTAAAAATTATATAAATACATGTTTACATTGTAAAAGGGTTAATGGAGTAAAAGCACCCTTATGTACTTGATTTTTTGAATTATTAATAAAATACTTATGCACTCACACTAAGCGGGGACAAGGTTCAACATATTTTGGTCTAGGAGTTAACATACTATACCAATAGTGTTGACTTAGTATTTTTTTTGGAAGTTGAAAAGTGTATTATGTCGATAGAGATGACCTAGTAGCCTACCTAAAAGTGAAAACATGTATTGTTTCAACATGTTCAACCTAGTAGTATGTATCTGATGAAGACCTACACAAACATAATAGACTCATTTTGATGTGACTATGTGTTAAACTTGCACACAAAATTTAGAAACTATACCAACACTGTGGTGTCCCCAAAATTTCACACATGGAATTTTGGGTTACCCCTATTGAAATTTTTGTCTTTTGTTCTATGAGAGTCATTTGTCCTTGTTTAAACTCAGTCCCTTAAATAAGACTTAGACTTTAGTAGTTTTCACTTATGATTGCTTTCATTCCCAATTACTTCAAATCACTCTAGAAGGATATAAATTGTCTACTTGGATCATCACCATAAAACCCATTTGTCCATATTTCTAAGAGATTCAAGAATCTAAGTGTTTGGATTCATTGCTAGTCTAATTTGGGTTCTCAAGGTTATTTTACTTTTCAAAAGAGAAGTAAGCTGCCATCACAAACCTAAGATACACCATCCAGATCAAACTAGAATTGTGTAATGACTTTGCTTCTTATTAAAGCTGAAGTAAAGTAGTTTCATAAATCTAAAAAGCATAGCTTATAACAACTCAAGGTTTTGAAGTTTCTTCACTTGATCAAAATCATAAGTAAAAATAATAAGGGTTCACAAGTCTAAAGTATTCAAAAGCCTATACCAATTTAAGGTTTTAGAGGTACTTGTCTTCAAAGACCAACTTAAGCAAAATAGTTCATAAAAATTGATAATCATCAAAATACTTACATGGGCACCATCTCATGTGTCACTTAGTTTTCATTAATTCAGGGGTTAATATAAATATTAAAAATTCCACCTCATTTCCTGTCTGGGTTTCAAGTTGTCTAACCTAGTTACTACCCCTATGAATCTTTAGTGACATAATTTGAGATTTTAGAGCTATTTTTTCAGAAAAATATTTAGAACCCATTTACAATTGAAGTATGTAGACAATTTCTGCAATGGTTTCATATTTCCATTTTGGGTGTTTTTATTATTTTTCCTTTGGTAAGTTTGCATGTGCTATTTTGAAAAGTTTCTCTATCATTTCTTGTTTCTCTTGCAATTGTTTGTCATTTTATCATGTTTAGTGTTGATTATAACCTTGTAAATTATTTAGAAACACTTTTTATATGAAAATATTAAGAAAAACACAAAAGATAGAATATCTTTTACAAAAACCTAGTGATTGACCTAGATCATATTACCTAGATCCTTTGTGTTTTAATGCTTACCTGGAGTCTCAAACCCAAGTAACTGGTCTTAAGAACCCATATTCCTTAATAGCATTGCTTACTTGGATTTTAAACAACTAATTACTTACCCAAAGTTTTGATTACCCACTGCTTCTACTTCATTAGGTTTTCCAACCCAAGCAATTTACCCTAAGAAACTTGGGAACTTTCCCAAAAAGACCCAAAGTTGATAATGCTTGTCACTTACTCAATGTTTTTGACATTGAAGATTTGAAAAATTCTTAGAAATTCTCAAAGTTATGACACACTATTACTTAGAATTAGTTTCTTAGGGTTTTCAAAGCTTTCTACTACTAGAGGTTCCTACTATTTGAATCTTGCTTAGGTTATTACATAAAACAATAACTTGACTTAGTTATTCAAATTTTTCTATACTAGTAGGAACATGTACTAAGTTTTCAAGAGCATATACAAACTGTTCCCAATGTTAGTCATAAAAAATGTTAGGAGGAGGAGAATAAATAACTTTGATTGAAGAAGTTCTCGATCTTGCACTTGAAGAAGCTCCAAGACCAAGTAGGAGAGGGAAGACAAAAGCAAAGAGAGTTGAGAATCCAAAAGAAGAAAAGATGAAATATGAATACAAGGGTTGTCCCATTGAGTCCTCCATTGCTTCTAAATTGTCTAAAATTAGTGATACTAACATGGCACATGTTTCCATAAATGAGTTATTAGAAAGATCCAAGGCCATAGTCAAAACAAGACTCATGAAAGCAATGAGAAATAGTGGAATCCTATAGGATGTAACTTTTCCAAGCTCTTCATAACTTTCTAAGTTTGTCCTAGAGTATGTTAAGTATTATTATTCTCTTACTAGGATAGTAAAAGACACTACTAATATGTGGTGGTCAGAATAGGTGTTCAGTATTTTGAATACTATTTGAAGATCCTGGCAAGATCTAAAGTGTTTAATGTATAAATGGAAAAAGCTAAAACCCAATGGTAAACTAAAATAGTAGATTGAATTAAGATAATGAATACAACTTATCTAAAGATAAGAAAGTAGCCCTTAATGTTTCCAAAGCAAATAGTGAGATCTATCTTAGTTAAAGAAGTGGATGACATCACTCAATTATTATGTAGAATTAATGAAGAGAAAAATGCCAAGAAATTTTACACTTGGATGTATACGTAAATAAGGGATATTGATGTTAATAGGAATTATACAATGATTAAATGGTCAAGAATGATAAGTGATAACATTGATCACCAGTTGAGCAATATATTGAAAACCTTTGACTTCAAAATGACTTCATATTTAGTAAATGTTGTAGCATCTAATGGAACCTTTTCTAGGCTAACTACAAATAGGTTGTTGGCAGTGGAGCCCATTTATGGATATTATCCTCAATTGACTCTTTTTGAATATTTTAAGCATTATAAGAGGGTAAATGATGCATTCTTCTATGAAGTCATTTGTAACTTGAATGTTGCTTTGAAGGCTAAGAGAGTATCGAATGCATCTTGAGATGAATTTTCCCTTTTTAGATGCATTTTCATCTAATTTTTGAATTTCACATATTATCAGAGTTAGTGGTTTCATAGGGACACCTATTAAATTACCAAGGTACCCTAGTGATAAATGGATTCTAATGGAACTATGCATGTAGCTAGTAGAATTGTATGATGCACAGTCTAAATTTCACCATTATTTAGTTATTTTTCCTATTGTTATTGGACATTATCATTGTCCAAGCATTTATAGGGCCAAGAATGTATAAACATATATGTATCATTACTATAATCAATCACATTTTAAAGCTAGAATAAATTTTGATAGCTGAGGCATAACTCAAAACATAGTTTATCTTGAGTATATGCATATTAATTCCCTTAAAGACTTTTGGATTGATTGTAGAGATGAATTTGAAGTAAGGAGAAGAGATAATAGTAGCATGACTATTGAAAAAATTCACTCATTTAATTTAAACACCATTCTTGAATACATGAAAGATGACAAACAAGTGTTTCATGATTATTATCATGCAATGGGAGGAGATAATGCTCCACTTCTATAAATTGACTTAAATAAGAGTCAAATAAATATTATTATTGAGATAACTTTAGTGGTTCTCACTATGACTTCAACATGGATTCTTGGTAAGGGATATTACATGAAGGAGATGGTAATGATAGAAATGGGCTAAGTAAGTCACATGAGAAAAGTAGTGAAAGGAAAAAGTATCCAAGAGCCAAATAAAAAGTTTAAATTGAAAAAGAATGTTTATGATACATACTCCTTGCTAAAAGAAAAGGAACCTATTCATCTAGTTACCCCTGCATCTCCTCTGGTATCTTCCATAACCAATCCCACTTATACCATTCCTAATTCTACCACTCCTATTTTTTCCACGTCCATCACATCTTCATTACCAGTGAAAAATATTCAACTAGTAGTGAAAGAGATAGATCCATCCAAAATCGTGCCACCTCTAAAGTCTCCTAGCTTCAAATATCTTGATAAACCTATTTAGAAGGAGACTAATATTCCTCATCCACCACCTTCATCCTATCCACCTAATACTCCTCCTCCACCTCCGTATTATGATTATCCCACCATTATTTCTATTCATATCCAAAAACATCTAGATTAGGTAACTACTAGAGAGGTGATCGCATCTCAAGAAATATTATAGCAAGAGATAACATCTGAACTAGAAAAAGAGAAAGAGATAGAGATAGAGAAATAGAAATATGTAGAGAAATAAAAATATAAACAAATAATTTCCAATCTTGTTCAAGATATTTTGGATGCATAAGAATTTCCTTCTCAAGAGTTAGTGGTGAGAAATAATCAATAATAAATGGTGATTCATTCAACCATTTTATGAATTTCTCTTCATGGTTGGCATTGGAAAAATCTCCTGAATCAAAAGAACAAATTAACTTGTAAGAGATAGACTTACAACTTATAAGAAGTCTTAATCATAAGGGTAAAAATAAAAAGAGTGCCAAAGTGACTTCAAAGTTGATAATTGAGCCTTTAAGTCATAATTTTTTAGAGATATCAGTTCCTCCATAGGGTAAGGATAAAGGTGAAGTCATTAAAGAAGACTTGATAGTTATAATGGTATCCCTTGGAGAAGTCACTATAGAGGGCCTAAAGTATGACATGTAGACCCTTATCAATACTCTTTTTCAAAATCTAGATGAAGAAAAGGCTAATAAAACCAAGTTAAATGAACAAATTTCTAAATTGTGTGAAATAATTTCCAAGGTGGTAAGATCTGCTCCTCATAAATCATTACTTTCAGGAGATATGATTGATCAACAAATAATAATTAAGGTAGAATAAACTAGTGACAAGGCTAAATTAGTTGAAGAATGGATAGAGAAAATGTTATAAATTACACAGAAATGGTTTCCTAAGGTCATAGGTACTTTCACTAATATTGAAAGTAAATTGGCATAGATAAAAACAATAATGAAAGAGATTGAAAATGAGAATAGAATCTATGAATTATAATAAGAAAGCTTTTAGTGAATAAATGCTTTGAGTGAAAAGATTTTGATTGAAGAAAAGATTGTTTCAGAGGTATAAATAAAGAAAGTAAAGCAAGAGGAACTTATTATATCTTTTTGCATGCATATTCTTGGAGAAAAGCTTAAAGAAATGAAGACTCTAGAAGAAAATGCTTGCAACATAAAAGTGGATATAGAGGAATACATATTCTACCTCACTAATGTTTGGTTTGATAAAATTCCAAGGACACATGAGTAATTGCATCAACAATTAAAGATATTAGTTGAAAAGGCCACGACTCCTTTCATGGATAAATATATAAAAGAGTTAATAAAAAGTCAATAAGAGATCAAGAGATTGGAGCCTAGGCTTGAGAGGGTGTAAACTTATTATAAAAATTTGAAAAGGGAACTATTGAGAATGGAAATAGAAAGGCAATTAGTTTCCAAGTATATGATGTCTCAACACATCATGTATAGGGAAAAGTGTAGATCAGAAGTTCATCAATTGGAATGATTTCTATTGCTTTTCTTCTCAACAACTTCTATCTTCTTCTATTTCCTTTCATTTTTTTCACAAATGTATTTGAAGTAATTTTGTTTTAAGTAATTAATTTTTAAGTATTTTCATTTAGAGAAGTTACTTGTAAAATTAAGTTGCTTTATAAAATGTAAAACTCAAGTAACTTGACTAGATGCTATTACTTGAAGTTATTTTGTAAAAACAAATAACTTGAGCAAGCTCTATATAACATGCAAGGAAATTGTATTTGATCCAAAAATTAAAATTGAGAAAGCATTACATGTCATCAGCCATTGCATTTCACATAGGATAAATTCTAGGAGGACATATCTCAATAGTTTTCAATTTTTAATGCAACACATGGGAATTTAAGGAGTTGTCTCCTAATTGATTTTGACATCTAAAATAGTATAAGAGTAAAGGCCTATGTGCTAAGGGGATGATAATTTTTAAAAATCAATTATAACTAAAGCAAGAAAGTTTAGGCAATCTAAAACTTTGTGTTTATATTTTTGAACTTTTATTGTATAAAATTTGTTCAAAGTGAATAAGGAGAAAGTTAATTTCTAAGGAACTTTGCATCTAAAGAGTTATTTTGGTGAATTTGTGAAGATTAAAATGGTAAACTTTGTGTTATCCTTAAATTTGAGCATGAATTCTAGTTTTTCTTAATCATTTATTGAAATAATTATCATATCTTATATGTTTATCTAATTATATGGATTCAATAATATCTATGAAGCCACTTGTTATAAAGTAAAACTTATTTCTTCTCACATATTCTAGTTTCTTCATTCTCTATTTCCTAATTTTTTTTACATATTCTCTAAATCAACTAATTACTTGCTACAAAATCACTCTGTTATGGTTCATGAACTTTGTTATTAAAGTAATACAACAAGATAAGATAACTTGTGCATAATTTTTACAGACTATGAATAAATGAAAGTGTGAATAGTTAGAATAGATAAGCATAAAATGTATAGGATCTTCACCATTAAATGAAGGGGGTTTAATCCCAGGACTACTTAGGTACTTTTTCTAGCCTAAAAAATATCTAGCTAATATTTTTTGGTGACTTCGATGGGGAACATGAACTTAACCATAGCTAAAATTAGATTATCCACTATAGGGTAAGATAAGGGTAGACTAGTGGTCAGATATAAAAAATTGCATGTTTTTCACACTACCATATAACAAGTTGCATGTAAATTAAAGGTGCAACTATGATTAGAAATTTATGTTTTGTGAAGATAACTTTACTCATCTAAAATAAATTCTTTGCTTACCTTGAGTTGCTTACATGTTAAAAGAAATGATTTGTTTGTCTTAAGTTAATGCATGTCAACTAATCTCTCATGAAGTATTTTATTATTAATCTAAAGTAACTTAAATGAATCCTTAGAGAAGCATATGTATTTCAATTTAGAAAATTGACCTTTCACCAAGTAAGAAGAGCTCAAGGCTAAATGGACAATTTCTTTCAATTGTAAGAATGGTTTAATTTCAACTTTCCTCCCCAAACTAGAACAAGAAGAGTGAGTCTTTCACCTATGAGACAAATGTAAACTATTTTGAATCAGCTAAAACATAATTATTCAAGAATAATATAACCTACTAATCCTCAAATCCTTATTCTTAGAAGAATGGTGCAACAACTTCCCATCCCTTGGGGAGTGGTAATTGGCCCATTGAATTTAACTCCTCTCCACAACTTTACTAAGGGGTAAAGAAATAACTTTCCTAAGTTCATAGGTGATGGAAAATAGAGTCCAAATGAGCATTTAGCTACCTTCTTTGTAGCTTGTGGAGTGATTAGTGTTGAGCATGAAGATGTGTCAATCAGGCTCTTCATTAAAACCTTGCATAACTTAGATATAGAATGATTTTACCATTTGGCACCTAACATCATAACTAATTAGGCCATTATGTGAGATTAATTTTAAAAAATATTTAAATCTACTGAAGACTCACACATATTTCTCACCTAGTTTACTTAGCTTAAAAAAGAGCCACATGAACAAATGTGGGATTTCATTTCTAAGTTTAATAGATTACTCTACAAAAAACCTCAATTTGTTCAACCCACTGGTGATAACCATAAGTGTTTTTTCATCAATTATCAAAGGTTAGCTATTAGATATGTAGAGAAATAGCTTATAATATTGATATAGAGGTTGAAGATGATCTTATTATGGTTGGAAATATCAAGAAGACAACTTCCAAGGTGGACAGTTTTTCTTTGACTACATTGTAGACCACTATGGATCCCCTATTGTAGAAATTGGTAATGACTTGTTGCAATTTAAAAGGCAAATTTCTCAAGGTACTTGTGCTACTCTTGTTAGGAATTAACCTACATGCAATTTTAACAATCAAAACTTAAATCACATTATTGGACCTCCACAAAGACTAGCAATTGAAGATGATCTAAAGAACCACATTGAAATGAATGAATAAGATCATATGGCTACTAGCCTTGATCAAGGATTTTTTGATGAAGATGACTTTGTATATCCTACTAGTGACTCCAACATAGGCTACCTTGAATATAAATCAAAAAGTGATTATGAATAAATGTTTAGAAAAGATAATAGTCACTCCTTTGTAGTGTTTAAAAGATCACAAAATCAAAAAGTTGGTGAAAAATATTTAAAATAACAAGGGAAAGAGAAAGAAGACTCCATGCTAGATGTTAGCATTCTCAAAAGAGGTAGTCCTTTACCCACTTCTCTTATTCCAAAAGATAAAAATGCAGCATATTATTCTTAATCTCATAAGTCACTCACTCATACTTTTGAAGCTAATCCTACTTTGTCTATATCCATCCATTCTTTTGACATTATTGACCATATTAAGAAAACTAAGATTTAGATGTCAGAAGCTGAATACTTGAGGTCCTATCCAGATTAGTTGAATAGACTAGTCAAGTATGTACAAAGTAAAATATTAGACAATACAACCAATGATTTTAAATTTATTTTACCTACTCTAAATATATTTCTTTAAAAAACAATGCTATAACTACCTCTACTACTTCCACATCCAAAAGGATAAAGCCATTCCATGTGTCCCTCCTAATTAGAAAGTTCAAGTTGAGCAATTATATCCTAGATTTTAGATCTTTTGATGATGTTCTAATAGCTAAAGTAGTTTATGCCCTTGGCCTCACTTTACTAAGTTAATAAGGAGGTTTTATTCAATAAAAAGACAAGTTCCCTTGATTGGAAAAATCAAAGATGCTTAAGCTATTCTAGTAGCTTTTACAGATAAGAGACTTAAAATGATAATTTTGGTAGTAGATATTCATGTTTCCTATGAAATTTTATTGAGTAAAAAACTATGCAAATATCTAGTTGGAGTTGTCAAGATGGATTGGTCATGTGATCATATCCCAATCAAAGGTGACGTCAAAAAATTAAGCCTAAAAATAGATCCAAGTATACACTTTTCAAGTCTGATGACCCAAGATCACAATTTTTTTTGAAGAATTTGATCATGGAGTCTATTATCTTGAATTGGGTAAGGATGTATAAGAACCAAAGATACAAAAAGAAGAAGAAAAATATGAATGTTGGAATTTGATGGTAGATGTTTTTCTCTTGGTTCAAGTGTAGGAGTTGTATTTATATCACCAAATGGTAAGGTATATCCTTACTCTTACAAGCTTATGTTTTAAAATACTAACAACATAGTAGAGTATGAAGCACTATTGTTAGGACTAGAAAAAGAAAAATAAAAAGGAGTGAGACTTTTAAAATGATAAGGAGATGTTAAGTTGATAGTGAGGTAGATTCATGGAAAATACCAAGTAAAGAAAGATAAGTTGAGGCACTATCGTGATTGAGTTTTGAGTGAAACACTTAATTTTTTAGCCTTCTCAATCATTTCCATTCCTCATGATCAGAACTCTAGAGCTGATTTTCTTACAATTATTGTAACTCAAATCAAGCTAAACTAGCATCCTACACTTTAAAAAAAAAATTTAACTATAAAGTAGATATGGTTTTCTATCCAAAGGTTCCATACAATGTCAATTTGTGGAAAATTTTTAATGATGACAAACAAATAGCTACTTTCCTTGATCATCAAGACAATTTTAAAGAATTATATTTTGAAAGAAGTAGTTCACTTCCACACTAGACAACAAGAGATAATAATGACCCTAAACATGATGATAATGAATAAGTAATTCAATTGAATGGAAATAAAATATCTAAAGGGTTAGTTTTTTTAGAATAATTTTTTTAGAATAATTTTTTGATAAGCATGATTAGTTTCTAGAGAAAAAGAAAGAGTATGGTGAGAGTTCTCAAAAAGTACAACAGGTTAACTTGGGTACTTAGGAAGAGCCCAAGATGGTTAACATTGGAAAATATTATTCCTAAAAGGAAAATAAAACATTCATTAAGTTTTTTATGAGATACATGGATGTGTTTACTTGGTCCTACAAAGACTTGAAGACCTTTCAGCCTAAAGAGTTACAACATTACATTCCACTTTAGCTAGAAGTGAAGCCTTTCAGGCAAAATTTTCACCATCATAATCCAAAAATCTTAGGTAATATATTTGTTAAAATATAGAATATACTTGATGCCAAAATCACTTATCCCATTCACCATTTAGAATGGTTAGCTAACATTATCCTAGTTAGAAATAAAAATGGAGAAATATACTTGTGTGTTGATCTATGAAATCTCAACCAAGCTTCTTCAAAAGATAGTTATCTATTGAAAATTATGGATAATACCTTATAGGTAGTTATAAGATAAAAAATGTTGTCCATCTTAGATGTACTTTTATTATATAATTAGATAAAAGTGGCTAAAGAAGATCAATACAAGATGGATTTCACAACACTATGGGGGACATTTTCCTATCAGAAGATGCCCTTTAGGTTAGTTAATGTTGGATTTAATTTTCAATTAGAAATGGTTCTAGGATTTTCACTCCTAGAAAATAAGATCATATTTTTATATCTTGATGACTTGGCAGTCTTCTCCAAGAAGAGAGGTAATCATTTGGATGATTTAGAAGAAGTTCTCGTCTAGTGAAAGAAGCATGGGATCTCTTTGAATCCCAAGAAATCAATATTTTCCATGATTGAAGGAAAGCTTCTTGGGCACATCATCTTAAAATAAGGAATACATATTGATCTATAACGGGTGAAATATATTCAAAGTATACCTATGCCTATGTCTAAGAAAGGGGTACATTCATTCTTTGGTAAGGACAACTTCCTTAAAAGGTTCATTCCTAACATTGCTAAGTTAACACGCCACATTTCTAAGATGATGAAAAAGAAGAAAACTTCAAGTGGAATGTTGAAGGTAATATATCATTTGAAAAGATTAAAGTAGCCACAACTCAAGCTCTAGTGCTAGTTTTCCTAGATTTTAATAAGGAATTCATTCTCTATTGTTACTCTTTTGAGCATACCATGGCAACCATACTTATACAAAATAATGATGAATAGATTGAATCTCCTATAGATTTCATGAGCTATCCATTGAAAAGTGATGAGCTAAAGTTTACACAAATGGAAAAACATGCCATCATTGTAGTCAAATTATGCAAACCCTGTATGTAGTACATCTTATCTTCACATACTAAAGTATATGTTCTTGACACTATATTCAAATCTATTCTAACACAATAGGTGTTTGTATTTATAAGAGGAAATCGGGTAGCTAAAGTTCAAGAGTTTGATCTTGATATCAACCCAACAAAGTTAGTAAGAGGAAGAGGCTTGTGCTAACTAATAACAAAAAGTAAACCAAATGACATAAATAAGATGGTATCTTTGCTTCAAGATGAATTAGATAAAATTTTACCCATGGTTATTTTTGTTGATCTTGTTGATGAATGGTATAGTAAGATTGTTTTCTTCCTAACTTATAGATAATGTCCAACTCATTTTACACATAAGTAAAAATAGACCATCAAGATTAAGTGAAAGGATTGTATACTTTGAAATAATGGTTTTTATAAAAGAGGAATTGATGGTGTCTTTATTTTTTATGTGGACAAATAAAAACAAAAGAGATTAATGGAATAGTTTCATGAGAGAGCACGTGGAGGTCACTTTTTAGCACAGGTTACAACACATAAAATACTATGAGCAAGGTACTATTAGCCCACTCTTTTCAAAGATAATTTGGATTGGGTTTATAAATTTCAATCATGTCAACACTTTATGGGAAATATAAAGTTATAAGCATTGATTTTAAAACCAATAATAATCAATGAACCATTCTATCAGTGGGGCATAAATTTTATTGGCATGTTGAATCCTTCTTCACGTGCTGGCCATTGTTATGTCTTAACTACCATTGATTACTTTAGTAAGTGGGTATAAGATATTCCTATCAAGCATGCCTCTTCTAAATTTATATGTGATTTTATCAAGGAAAATATTATAGTGATGTTTGGTGTTCCTTAGAAGATAGTAATAAATAATGCCTAACTTCTATTCAACTGAATTAACTCATTTCTATTATTTACACAAAATAGAATTAGTTCACCCTTCAAATTATTATCTTTAGTGGAATTTCCAAGCTAAATCAAGTAATAAAAACTTGATGATAATCATTCACAATTTGGTGGATGATAACCAATGTACCTATCATAAGAAGTTATTTAATGCATTATGGGTTGATAGAATTAGTCCAAGGAAAGCCATTGGCATGTCACCATTTTAGTGGTTGTATGGAATGGATGTTGAAATACCATCACAATATATTTTCTTAATATATAGGTAAGGCCATTAAAGATAAAACTTATCGAGATTCACTGGATAATAGGATTATGTTTTTATCTAAGCTACAAAAAGTGCATGCTCAAGTTGTTAACTACTTAACTATCATTAGTTGAAAGTCAAAAGGATTTTTGACAAAAAGGCTAAAATAATAAATTTTGAAGTTGGTGACTTGGTCCTCCTATGGGATAAGCAAAATAATTTAAAATGGATGCATGTCAAATTTGATTCATTATGGAAAGGGCCTTTCATAATAAAGAATTTTTCTAGAAAAGATAGCTTCATCCTAGCTTATTAGGATGGAATTGGAATATCACTACCTTACAATGGGTATAACTTGAAGCTTTATAAGAACTAATTAGTAACATAACACTTTTATGTATATAAATAAGTCCTTAGTTTTTATTTTTTATATTTTTGTTTTTCTATTTGTTTTTTTTGTAGTTTTTCATAATTGAGTTTTACCATGACTCTATACCCATTAGATAAGACTCAAAACTAGAGATAATAGGATATAATCCTTGTTTCTTTCTATCTGATAGAAACAAAGATGTCCTTAGTTTTAGATTAAGGTAAAAATAGGTTTTGAAGGGGCCCCAAAACCCTATTACAGAAACAAGAAAGATAAAGCATTAACAAGCACCAGGAAAAACATTCCTGAAACCTATTAAAAAGTAACAACAACCTAAGGTTATTCAGGGATAACCTCTATATTCGTTGTACATTCAGCCCCCTAATTTCCAAATAATGATTTAATAACTATTTTTTAGGGGTAAAATCCAAAATTGTTGCCTGCCTTCCATTAGCTATATTCTGCTTGCTTTCTAGCTCTCTGATTTTCCTTATGGGTCTTCTTCCAGGTTTATCTGGACAGCCAACATCCGATTTCACCTTTGAATTCTGCTCATCTCTTTTTCCAGGTTTATCCAGAATAGAAACAAGGTGTTTCGCCTTCATTAACTAATCTTTTTTGCTGCTTCTGGTTTATATTCCTTTAGTATTAGTCTTTTTTCAGCCCTTTTCCTTTGGTTTGGAAAATGTTTTAAATTTTATCCCTTACCATTCACAGGAAGCTCTTCCAAAGGTGATTCATTATCAGCCTGAATCTCTGTTGGCTGAGAAAGAGGAGGATCTCTCACCTCTAATTTATTTCCAGTTTCAGCTGAGATTTCTCCATCCTCTAGCACTACTTTGCCTTCTGCCTCTCTCCATCGCTCCTCTACCCTTTGGTAAAGCACGATTTGCTTTGATAAAACTGTCAAATCTTCTTTGCTTTGTGTGGGTAATATGGTTTCTGATTGCCATCCATTTCCTTCTGTCTCAGAATTTTCTTTCTCAAGAGAGATCTCTGTATCAACCTCAGGAAGTGGGCCTTTAGGATCTTCAAAAGACAACTCTTTACCCTCCTCAGCATTTAAATCTTGAGTTTCTTCATTATCCATTTGTTTTTTTCCCTGATCCTCTTTGGGTTTCCAATCTTTCTTTAGCTGGACCGTTGACTTTTTCCCATCCAAAACACCATTAAGATGAGCTTTGCTTCTAGATGGACAATTTTTTACCCAATACCCCTGTTTCTTACAAGCATAGCAAGAGTTGGGTAGATCTTCAAAAAAAATTCCTTGAGACTTTTTACCAAACTTGGAGATAAGATCCACTTTTTCTAGGAGCTTATTTAAATCTGCCACTTGAACATACATCCTGGCAGTTTGAAGTTTGGTTCTGGTTGCCGTAGCCTTGTCCAAAGCCACAAGTTCCCTAAAAGAATTGGCTATTCCTTTGAAAATGTCCTCATGCCAGAACTCTAAAGGGAGTCTAGGGAGTCTAACCCAGATGGGAGTTGTTAAGAAAAAAGAGTCAGAGAAATCCATATTCAACTCCCATTTTTTGATAGTAAGAGAGCATTTTCCAAACGTCCATGGTCCTCCACACAAAACCATGTTCATGTCTTCTTTACAATTGAAAGTAAATGAATAGAAGCCATTCAGCATAGGTGCAATAACTATCTCTCCTTGAATGACCCATTTCCTTTTAACCATTTTTGTAATAGATTCAAGATCTAGTCTTGCTCCTAAAAATTTACCTACTAAGGTGAAATCCATGGAGGACACAGAAAAATCTATTAAAGGATTTGGAATAAAAACTTCATACTCACCTTTCTCCCAGCATGTTTTTGCAGTCACCAGCGGGAAAGGGGATTTTCCAGTGGGTTTCTTGCCAAACAGAGATGACCACATCCTTTGTTAGAGCCAACTAGTGTATCCAAAATTTCACACATGGAATTTTAGGTTACCCCTATTGAATTTTTTGTCTTTTGTTATATGTGAGTCAATTGTCCTTGTTAAAACTCAGTCCCATGAATAAGACTTAGACTTTAGTATTTTTAACTTATGATTTCTTTCATTCCCAATTATTTCAAATTAATTTAGAAGGTTATAAAATGTCTACTTAGGCCATCACCATAAAATCCATTTGTCCATATTTATAAGAGGTCCTCAGTTAGAGCCAACTAGTGTATCCAAAATTTCACACATGGAATTTTAGGTTACCCCTATTGAATTTTTTGTCTTTTGTTCTATGTGAGTCAATTGTCCTTGTTAAAACTCAGTCTGATGAATAAGACTTAGACTTTAGTATTTTTAGCTTATGATTTCTTTCATTCCCAATTACTTCAAATTAATTTAGAAGGTTATAAAATGTCTACTTAGGTCATCACCATAAAACCCATTTGTCCATCTTTATAAGAGGTTCAAAAAGCTAAGTGTTTGGATTCATTGCTAGGCCAATTCAGGGTCTCAAAGTTACTTTAATTTTGAAAGGAAAAATAAGTTGCCATCACAAACTTGAGATACATCATCCATATCAAACTAAAATTGTGTAATGACTTTGCTTCTCATTAAAGATGAAGTAAAGTAGTTTTGTAAATCTACAAATCATAGCTTATAACAACCTAGGATTTCAAAGTTGCTTCACTTGATCAAATTCATAAGTAAAATCAATAAGGGTATTCAAGTCTAAAGTATTCATAAGCATAGACTAAATCAGGGTTTTATAGGTACTTGAATTTAAAGGCCAAAAAGAGAAAAGTAGTTCATAAAACTTGACAATCATTAGAATGCTTACATGGCCACCATCTCATGTGTCACTTAATTTATATTAACGTCAGGGTTAATATAAATATTGAAAATTCTACCTCATTTCCCACCTAGATTTCAAGTTTTCTAACCTAGTTACTACCCCTGTAAATCTTGAGTGACACCATTTGAGCTTCTAGAGTGATTTTTTGAGAAAAATATTTGCAGCCTACTTGTAGTCGAGGTATGTAGATCATTTACCCTTTGGTTTCATGTTTCTATTTTGAGTGTTTTTCTCATTTTAACTTTGGTAAGTTTTCATGCACCATTTTGAAAATTTTCTCTATTATTCCTTATTTTTATTGAAATTATTTGTCATTTTTGCATGCTTAGTGTTGATTAAAACCTTGTAAATTCTTTAGAAACACTTTGTCTATGAAAATCTTAAGCAAAACCCAAAAGATAGAATCTGTTATTGAAAAACTTATTGATTGACCTAGATCAAATTGCCTAAACTCTTCATGACTTGTTGCTTACTTAGAATCCTAAACCCAAGTAACTGGTCTTAAGAAACCCAAAGTCCTCAAGGGCATTACTTGCTCAGATTTTTAATGACTGCTTACTTACCTAGAGTTCTGATTACCCACTAATTCTATTTTATTAGGTTTTCCAACCCAAGTAACTTACCCGAAGAAACCTAGTAACTTTCCCAAAGATACCTATATTTATGAATGCTTATCACTTACTCAAGGTTTTTGACATTGAAGACTTGAATAATTTCCAGACCTTCCTAGATTTTTGACACCCTATTACTTAGAATTAGTTTCCTAGGGTTTTCTACTTTTGGAGGTTCCTAATATCTAAAGATTACTTGGGATTGTTACATAATAAAATAACTTGATTTAGTTATTCAACATTTTCTAAACCAATATGAACATTTACTATGTTTTCAAGAGAATATACAAACTCTTCCTAGTGTTAATCACAACAAATGTCAGGAGAAGAAGAAACAACTCTGATTGAAGAATTTTTTGAGATTTCACTTGAAGAAGCTATATGACCAAGTAGGAGAGGAAATACAAAAACAAAGAGAGTTGAGAATCCAAAAGAAGCAAAGGTGAAGTATGAATACAAGGGCTATCCCATTGATTCCTACATTACTTCTAAATTGTTTGAAATCAGTGATACTAATATGGGACATGTTTCCATAAATGAATTAATGGAAAGATCCAAAGCCACAATAAAAAAGCCACTCATGAAAGCAATGAGAACTAGTGGAATCCTAAAAGTTATATCTTTCCCAAGATCTGAACAACTTCTTGAGTTTGTTCTAGAGTGTGTTAAGTATTATTATTCTCTTGCTAGGATAGTAAACGACACTTCTGGTAATGTGGTGGTCAAACTAGATGTTTCATATTTTGACTATTATTTGAAGATCCCAACAAGATCTGAAGTGATTGATGTATCAATTGAAAAAGATAAAAGATAATGGGAAAATAAAATAATAAATTGCATCAAGATAATGAATATAACTTATCTTAAGAAACCAAAACAACCCTCAAGGTTTTCAAAGCAAATAGTAAAATCTAACTTAGTTCAAGAAGTGGATGACATCACTTAATTATTGTGTAAAATTATTGGAGAGAATAATAGTAAGAACTTTTCCACTTGGATGTATGCATACATAAGGGCTATTGATGTCAATAAAAGTTCTGCAATGATTGAATGGTCAGGAATACTAAGTGATATCATCGATCACTAGCTGAGTAATGTAATGCAAAATTTTGACTTCAAAATGACTTCATATATAGTATATGTTGTAGCATATAATATAACCTTTTCTAGTATAACTAAAAAATGGATGTTATAAATAGATCCCATTTATTTATATTATCCTCAATTGACTATTTCTGAATACTTCAAGTATTTTAAGAGGGTAAATGATTCATTCTTCTATGAAGTCATTTGTAAATTGAATGTTGATTTAAAGGGTAAGAGAATATTTAATGTAGTTATTATTTTTTGTATTTTCACCTTTTGAGGAGATGTCTCAACTTTCCTTATCCAAGTGGCATAATTGAAACACCTATAGGCTATGGGTAGCTTAAGAATGAGGTGAATCTCTAGATAGAGCTACCTTCCTTGATGTACCCCTTTTAGATCACTACTACACCTATGATTGTAAGGAAAAGGGTGAGAAAAAATAAAATTAAACTATCCTAAAGGTGGTGATACACAAAATTAATTGATGACTACTAATCAGCTGCATGCCACACATGAGACCAAGAGACTAATTAGGCATACACATCACTAATCTAAATCTTCTCACATCAATATTTTATTGTGAGATTTTGATGAATGTTTAGGATAGGAGAAATAGATAAGAGGCCTATAATGGTACTAATGAGTATACTACAACCTTGACACTTCATAGAAAACTTCACATGACCTACAAAAAGAAACTTTTAAACTACAAATAGGTGAGAAAATGAGACAACAATGCTAAGGAAACAAAAATCATCACTAACCAGGATCAATAATTCAAGTTAACACACTATAAAAAGTCATAGAAGAGGTAAAATTAGTATTCTTTATTTATCCATGCTATGCAAATGAGTATGGATTTACCATACTTAGGTGGAACATTCTTATAATAGCCAAAAGGGTTAATTCTTATATAACTTGAGAGAGAGAAGAGAGTAAGGAATTAAAAAGGTCACAAGTAAAAGCATCAAGATGATAAAAGGAGCTACATGTGAATGAGAAGATAATTTGAAAATGATCATGCAAATTTAGAAGAGATAAGTGGTACCCCAAGTCATGAAACTTTCGAAATGTGGCATAGGAGTTATCATTCTACACAAGGAAACTACCTTCATCATTCACCCCTATTAGAACATCCCAAAAATAAATAGGGATTAATCTCATGATTCTAATAATATTTAAGGATTTTAGACTTACTCTTTAATT
The DNA here is from genome assembly GCA_037957365.1 of Torreya grandis. Classification (NCBI taxonomy): domain Eukaryota; kingdom Viridiplantae; phylum Streptophyta; class Pinopsida; order Cupressales; family Taxaceae; genus Torreya; species Torreya grandis. The sequence continues at coordinate 157,719 of JARHVA010002047.1, forward strand.
TATTTTCTACATTTTTAATCATTTTAATCCCTCTAAAAGTTATCCATCACTGCCTATAGTCAAAGAGACTCCTTTTTTAGTCACCCCTCACACTTGGCCTCAAAATTGGCTTAAATTTTCCATAAAAATACATTTAAATTGGTTTTTAATGATATGTTTAAAGTATATAAATTAACTTAGAGGAAATAGGTACACCGTAAAAGAGGCTTACTTGAAGTTTTTCACCCTTCTCACTATCATGCTCACTATGGCAGTTTTGACTAGCTGAGATGAAGTAGCTAGTAAGAACTCTTAGGATTTTTTATAAAGCATGAAATGAATATATTGAGTTATAATAAATCTATATATTCATCCAAAAATATATTTCATCCCTTTAAAGTCCCTATAACTTTCATAATGCACAAAATAATCAAAGGAAGTAGTTATGTACCCTGCCTGTATAGATAGGGAACAACTCAATTAGATGGAAATGGTATTTGGAGAGTAAAATAAAAGATAAAATTATTTTACAAACCATTATGCTCTATTTGGATACATATCCTTCATTTTTTTTTACCAATTGGGTCCTTTTTTAGGGTTTGTAAGGGTTTTAAATAGTTTTAACCTTTAGTGATGTTTCATAAAGGTCTGACATTGGAAAAAGAAACTAATTACACAAAAGTGATGTTTAATAAATTCTCCAACTCATATTATCCCATTAATTATCCATGAAAATCATTCAAGTATATATGAGCCTCCAACATTTCCCACTTGAGCTCTTTTCTCTATTCCCTACAAACTTGAATTTATCTTAATCCAAAAGTGGATTTCCTTGTGACTTATCTACATACCAAGATTTTGGAAACGTTTTTTATGCCCCTAAAAACATGTTATAACCCTTTTGAATTCTCATCTCATGTTATAACTAAAAGTGACTCTCCATTTGGATTTAGGCCTAAACCATGCTTGACATACCTGTTTGCATGCTTGAAGGTCTAGACCACCCTGTTTGGATTAATCATTATTATAAAGTTTATTAATGTTTTTTTAGGTGTTTTATAACTTCCAAAACCTAATTTCAATGCTTAATCATCTCATAGTCTACCATTTTATCTCCATTCTCCAAGACTACATGATTTATACAAAAAATTAGTGCCCTCTATCTAAGACAAAATAAAGGGAACTTATCTTATTTTATAATAAAAAATAAATGTTTTAGGATTTCCTTGAAGTGATATATATTATATGTACCAAATATTGGCCCTTGGTCAGGTTATCTAACCCCCTAACTTCTCACAAATCCAATATAGACTATGAGGGAGGTAGACTGTGTGTATGAAAATCATAAATTGACTATGTATTAGCCTTGAAAACCCCATTCACCTTGATTTAATGTCATAATAATTATGTTATAATCAAATAAATTATGTCAGAGAATTATCTATGCTTAATACTCATGTCTGCATTACTAGCTCAAAGTAACTTGATCATTTCTTGATTACGTAGACTGAGTATGTAGGGTTCTCTTATATGGACTATAGGTATTTGAAACCCATCCTATGATATATATATTTAATTATACATATAATTATGGTTACATTATCATATTAAGTTAATTTATAACATCTTAAAACTCTTCAATACTTATGAGGGCTTCTTTAGTGCATACCCTACTGAATTCAAACTTGACTATGTTTTTTGTCTTAGAGGGGCACCTGTAGGTGTGTATGTATGGATTAGGCCTTGAAAATAGTGTATAATCCTTAATAAATTCTTCCAATACTTATTTCATCTATTCTATTTCTCATCTCACACTTTGGGGTTGAATTTCTCTCAAGACCACTCATAGGTAGCTGACTATGTATTATAAGCTTCTTCTTCAAAAGTAACTCCTATAGGTGGTCATGTTTATTTGAACCTTGGATATAATGTATGAATTTATTATCAAGGTGGTTATACTGACATAAATTCATATACATACCTATTCAATTAATTCCATACTTTATACTTTTTTTATAGCTACTGTCACCTCTTAGTCAGCTATAATGAGTATTTTTACATGATGGGACACTTATAATTGTTGATTGCACATTAGAATGTGTGCCATTTTATTTTAGTTTAAAATTTTAAAACCTTAATTAAATATTTCATATCATATTTTCATTTTTATAGGCTTATCATTCCACAAGTTCACTATGAGAGCTCTATGAGTACCTACAGGCAGGTTATAGGTAGCCTTTTCTAGGTCACTATACACTTCTAGATGAATATCTGACCATAATATTGCACTTTAGGTCTCTTCCATGAATTATTTGATGCTTTTTTTGCCAAAGTTTGTGTGTCTTAATGAAAAAAGAGATTCTGACTTAGTAAACATCAAATCCACTCATTAGGCCTAAAAATGTTATTGATTCATCTTGTTGTAGATAACACTATGGAATTTCAGTGTTCAAAGAGGCAACTTGAGACCTCTTGAAAACCAATATCTTAAATTAAAAAACCATAAATCCTTTTAAAATAAAAATAAATATTGGAAGATTTAAAATTAATGTATTTTAATGTCTTGGAACTCAATGAAACCTTGTATGGAAAACCTCAAAAAAGGGCCTAGACCTTTGTTTTAACAGTTTTGGGAATTTGTCCCAAAGTGCCACAAGGTTGCTCCAAGATGATTTTAATGTATATAGTTTCCCCAAAATGATTAAAAATTCTAAAAAAATATTAAAAATCATTTTTATACTCTCCAAAAATTAGATAATGCTCAAACACATATTTTGTGTTCCTCCAAGAAGTGGCAAGCCATACAACTATTGCAGGTGACCAGTTTATGCATTTGCATTGCTCTCTTGGATCCTGAAGTGGTTATTGAAGTTTTATTTGAAATTTAAGGTTATAAAAATTAATATATGATAAATAATACATCACTTCACTTCATTTTGGAACCACAACATATACGCAATCTCTAGCAATTGGAAAACATGACTGCAACTCTACTCTTTCACTCGCCCTTGAAAAATGAGTTAGTTGGATCATCAAATAAACTAAAAAATTGAAAAAAATGATTTGTAACATGTGATATGGCAGTATAAAACCTATTTAAGTCATCTCACTCCTTCAGTTACATAGACTAACTCAAATAAGAGTAAAACTTGTAGGGTGCATAGATTGGCAAGCAAATTAGATAGGTCAACTTATGAAGATTGGTTAATAAATCATAAGCCACTATTATTATATAACCAAAAATAAAATATAATTTTAATGATTTTATAAAACACCCCCAAGAGCATTTTACCTGAAACCTCTCCAACTGGTTGTACCATTTGAAAACCTAAGGGCCATTCTTGCTTGCTAAGCCTAGTGGAAGAAGAGAGAGGTGGTTTTCTTAGTTTCTTGGAGATTATGATAAAAAATATTTACATTAAATTTTTTTGAAGACCAATGGATACTTATTAAATTTTCTCAATTACAGGAGTCTATATATTTTTGTACACCTTATTAAATGCTCATTTTTTCCAAGAAAACTACCTTTCTTCAAAAGAACCTACTAATTTTTAGTTATAAACAATTAATTAAGATTATTATGAAATAATGGGTGTTAAATCATGTTTTTAAACATTAAAATTTCCCAAGGAGGCCATATAACTCATTTAATTCTCTATATTGACACCTAAAATGACTCTTAAGACTAAAAAGATTACGACCAAGGCTAAATATACATAAAATCACACCAAATGAGCTATGAAATATTTCATTACATTATACTAATCCCCTAAAAGAATATAAATATCAATTTTTATTCTATATGGGTCCCAATTTTATCTGTAAGGTAAAATTTGGTCAACAAAATGGTGACTCATAAGGGTAGTATGCCTGCTATACTAAAGATTAGTAGCCTTATCCTATCCATGGTCTTAGGGATTCATCTGAAGTATAAAACAAAACAAGAGTACCAAAAACTTGAAAATAAGTATTTGGCCAAGACAAGACAACTAATTAATGTAACCACACAAAATAAAGGACACACATAAAGCAAAACAAACACACTAACAAGACACACATGTGTGCCCAAAGCACTTAGGTAAAATATAAAATAAACAACTATGCACAAATATAAATTAAGCATACTTACTTTCCAAGATAAAAAGTAAATATCCTTGAATCTTCTTCTTCATGAGATGAATCATAGTGCCAAGCATGTTGCTCTTAGGATTAGATGCTTGGTAGATCAAAGTTATTCCTTGGCACTTCACTTGATCTACTCTCAAGTAGATCATCCTTAAATAGGTCTTCAATGTAAATAGATTCCTCTTGAATTTTTACACATACCTCATACTACTTCTTGCTCTTTATCTCATTATCAACTTGTATCTTCTTAGTAGGCATGGCTTCAAGAGGAGTAGTTTCTTATTCCTTGGAAGATTGAAGCCAATATAAGCTTGTTTTATCCTTCAAAAATTGATGTCTTTCTCCCAACTGGTTGAGAAGATGATAACCCATTTTGATTATTTCAAACATATCATCATGGGATGCATATTCCTCTTCAAAAGAAAAATTTGAAAAGTTGTTTCCTCTCTATATACCCACTTGAGTGTCAAATCTACCTTCTCCATTTTTGACTAGATCATAGCCTCCTTGAAAAGGAGTATAACCTACTCCAATTATTTCAAACAAGTCATCCCAAGGATTATTAGAGACTTATTCTTACCCATATATGATATCTTGATAGTTATGGAAGAACTAATGATGATTTTCTCTTCTTGACACAAGGAAGACATTCTTCAACATCAACACAATCAAAAGATTCAACACAAGAAATCACCTCATCTCCAACATTTATAACCTCTTGAGGTCTCTCAAGTTGTATCTCAATTATTATAACCTAAATTTTCTTCTCAAGGACTATAATATCCTTAGTTTCTTTCTCCTTCTTTGTGATGCCAATGTTAATCATTTATAATTAGGTGACCTAACCCAATGAGGCTACCAAGGAGCTATGTTTTCTTCAAGTAAGATTTATGAATTCTTATCAACCAAATGCTCCTCTTTAGGTTCCCACACTATAGGTCCATCAAGGAAAATGGTGATAGGGTGAGGACAAGATGAACTAGCTGATGGAGGTAGAACATAAAACTCAACATCAAATTGAGAATGAATTGTAGGGGATCTTTTTGGGAGTTATTGAGGAAGGGTAGGCAAATCTTGGGCTAAAGTAGCTTAGTTTTCTTCTTTCAATTTGATAATCACTTCACTAAAATCCTTATTTATCTTGATAAATCTCTAGAGGGAGGTTATATGGCATGTATTTAGGCATATGATCTTATTTTAGCTCTAAACCTTCCATCACATCTTGATAAAATAATTTCATTCTTGACTCTAACTCTTTAATTTGCCTAGCTAGGTTCTCTTGGAAAATTATTTATTGAAGTTGATATGCATCATCATGAGGATAAGGAGTATAAGAGGGCTGATATTGAAAATAAGAGGTCTCTTGAGGAAGGGTGGGAAGGACTTTCATAGGGAACAAGCTCTTTCTCAACTTCACACTCTTTATCAAGGATTTTATCCCCTTTCTTTTCCCATGATTCTACTACCTATTCTAGCTTAGGATGTTAGGATTATGAGTCTCTTCTTGAGGTAGTTATGTAATTCAAGGAGTGGATTAAGTGTTTAATGGAATTGGGATCTCCTTAGGATTAGATTTTCCACCTTGTCTCCAACTTGGGATTTCATATCTATAAGTCTCTTCTTGAAGTGGGGATGTAATGGGAGAGGGAAATGAGGTATTAGATTCCATTTACTTTATTGATAAGATGGAATGATTCATTTTCTTATTATCTAACTCAATCTACCTATCAAGTTTTGCTTCAAAAACCAATTTTATCTTTCCAACTCTATCATCTATCTTATTAAGAAAAAGATGATTTTGATAAGCTTGATTGGGTTCATGAGTAGGGTTCAAGTATAAATAATAAAAATCTATGGGAGGTGTATATGAGGGTTGATATATTTAGTGAGGTTTCCCCTCATGAATTCTTATCCTATCTTCTAAGGATGAAACTAGGCCACTCACATATATCATCTCACTTGTGAGCCTTTGCTAATTTGCTCTCTCAATAGGTACCCACTTTCTTTTAAACAGATATAATGCATATCTCACATTATGAATGAGATTACTAAGAACATCTTGACCATGTCCCCTTTATGTGTCAATAGCTAACATGTACCTCTCATAACCCAAGAGAATTTCTTTGAAAGTTGAAATGGACTAATTTGAGAAGTGACTAGGTTGACTAGGAGGAGCAAGATATTAAGAAAACTAGTTATAGGACTGATACAACTCATTACAAGGTTGGTAAGGGTCATATTTAAGCTATTAAAGATCATTATAGGGCTAATAATAATCATAAAAAGTATTGTATGGAATTCCATAAGCTTGATATATCTCATCAACTTGTGTAAAACTATACTCAACACCACAACTAGACATGGAACTTCATTGGGAAGTAAGAAAACAAAGAAAAAATCACCAACAATCTTAAAAAGGAAAACTTGGGTTACTTAAATAGATGATGTAACTTTGAATTCACCATTGATGCTTGGATAGATTCCTCCAAAGCCTGATGTGTTGAAAGACAACACCAAAAATCTTTCAACTTCTTGGACAATGAGATCAAACAAGTAAGGAAAGAATTGTTGTCACTTATATTTGAAACCTTTGAGGAGATGTCTCATATCTCCTCATCAAAGTGACACAATTGAAACACCTCTAGGTTATGGGTAACCTAAGAATAAGGTGAATCTCTAGAGAGGGCTAGCTCCCTTGATGTACCATTTTAAAATCACTATTATACCTATGCTTGCAATGAAAAGAGAGAAATAAATTTAATGTAAACTATATTAAAGGTGGTGATACACCAAATTAATTGATGACTACCAACTAGTTGCATGTCACACATGAGAACAAGATACTAACTAGGCATACACATCTCTAATCTAAATATTCTCACATCAATATTTCACTATGAGGCTATGATGAATTTTTAAGTTATGAGGACTAAACAAGAGGCCTAAAATAAAACTAATGAATATACTACCTTACTCAACCTTGACACTTCATAAAACACTTCACATGACCTAAAAGAATAATCTTTCAAACTATAAATAGGTGAGCAAATGAGATAAAAATGCTAAGGAAATAACAATCATCACTAAGTAAGATAAATAATTCAAGTGAACACACTATTAATTGTCATATAATAGGTAAAATCAATAGTCTTTATTGATCCATGGTATGAAAATGAGCAGGGCTTCACAATACTTAGGTGGAGCATTCTTACAATAACTAAAATGGCCAATTATTATAGAACTTGAGAGAGATAAGAGAAGAAATATGTCCAAAGGTCATAAGGACAAGTGTTAGGTTGAGAAAATGAGTTAAATTTGCATGAGAAGAGAATTTAAAACTTATCATGCAAATTTAGAAGAGACAAGTGTCACCTTATGTCATGAAACTCTTGAAATGTGACATAAGAATTTTCATTCTACATAAGGAAACTACCTTCATCATTAACCCCTATTAGAATATCCAAAAAATAAATATGGATAGATCTCATGATTGGAATAATATGGAAGGGTTGTATAAAAATTCTCTTCCATGCATTGGTTGCATTCCTAATCATTTGGATCCCTCTGAAAGTGAGCCATCACTACCTATAGTAAAATAAACTCCTTTTTCAATCACCTCTCACACTTGGCCTCAAAATTGGCTTTAGTTTTCCATGAAAATAATTATAATGGGGCTAATTATATGTGTCAAGGCCATTCATGACTGTAGAGTCATCAGACACACCTTAAAAGAAGGTTACTTGAAAATTTTCACCTTTCCTATCATGTTCACTATGCTAGTTTTGAATGGTTAAGATGAAGCAATTGGTATGACTACTTAGGAGTTTTTATAGAGAATTAAATTACCATATTGAGTTATAATAATTCTCTATATTCCTCCTAAAGTTTATTTCATCCCTTGAAAGTCCCGAGAACCTACATAATGCACAAAATAGTCAAAGGAAGGAGTTATTTACCTTATTCGTACAGATAGGGAAAAACTCAATTGGATGGAAATGGTATTTGGATATTCCCCTATAGAATCAAATAATTTAGAAAACCATTTTGGTCAATTTTTATACATCTCCTTCCTTATTTTCCCAATCAGGTCCTTATTTAGGGTTTGTAAGGGTTTTAAATAGTTTTGACCTTTAGTGATGTTTCATAAAGATATAAAATTGGATACAGAAAATAATTATATAAATTTTATGTTCAAGACCTTCTAAAACTCATCCTATCCGCCTGATTATTCATGTAGAGAATTCAAGTAGATATGAGCTTCCAATTTTTCCCACTCGAGCTCTTTTCTCCATTCCCTACAAGCTTGAATTTGTCTTAAGCCAAAAGTAGCTTTCCTTGTGACTTATATACATACCAAGAGTTTGGAAACATATTTTTTTCCCCAAAAAACATGTTATAACCCATTAAAATTCCCATTTCATGTTAGAAATGAAAGGGACTCTCCATTTAGCTTTAGGCCTAAACCATGCCTGACAGTCTTATCTACATACTTGAGGTTCTAGACCACCCTATTGGGATTCATCCTTATAAAAAAGGTTAATTATTTTTTTTAGGTGTTTTATAACTTCCCACACCTCATTTTAAGGTTTAATCAGCTCTTGGTCTACCCTTTTATCTCTATTTTCCAAGACTATAAGATTTATGCGCAAAGGGAGTGCCCTCTATCTAAGATAAAACAAAGGGAAATTATCCTATTTTATTATACCTATTAAATGTTTGAGGAGTTTATATAAGTTAAAAATATGATCTGTACCAAATATTGGCCCTTGGTAAGGTCATTTGACCCCCTAACTTCTTAAAAACCCAATATAGACTATGAGGGAGGAAGACTATGTGTATGACAATTATAGACTGATTGTGTGTTACCCTTGAAAACCACCTTAAAATTTATTTCATGTCATAATAATTATTTTATAATTATCTCACTTTTTTGGAGAATTATGTATGCTTAATACTCATGTCTTCATTACTAGCTCAAAGTAACTTGATCATTTCTTGATTAGGCAAACTGAGTATGAAAGATTCTCTTATGTAGATTGTAGGTACTTGAAATCCATATTATTATTTATGGATTGAATTGGAAATATAATTAGGTTCAAATTATCATATTAATTATATTCATAATGTCTTCAAACTATTCACTACTTATGAGGGCTTCTTCAATGCATACCCTGCTTAATTCAGTCTTGACTATGTTTTTTGTCTTGGAGGGGAGCTTGTAGGTGTGTATGTATGGGTTAGTCATTTAAAATAGTTTATAAGTATTCCTAAAGTATTCCAATACTTATTTAATCTATGAACTTACTCATCTCACACTTTGGGGTTGAATTTATCTCAAGACCAGTCATAGGTAACTGATTGTGTATTCTATGTTTCTTCTTGAAAAGTAACTCTTGTAGGTGGTCATGATTATTTGAACCTTGGATATAATTTATAAATATATTATAAATTTTTTTATGACCACATAAATTAATATCCATACCTATACAAGTCATGTCCATACTTTACAACTTTTTTGTTCTAGCTATTGTCACCTTTTAGTCAGTTGTACGTGAGTATTTTTGCATGATGGGACACTTGTAGGTATTGGTTCCACATTATAATATGTTCCATTTTAATTTGGGGAAAATTTTAAAACCTTTATTAAACATTTAATATCAAATTTTCATGTCTATAGGATTATCATTCCACAATTTCATTTTGAGATGTCTATGAACACCTACAAGCAGGCTATAAGTAGCCTTTTCTAGGTCATTATACACTTGTAGATGAATATCTAACCATAACATTGTAATTTAGGTGTATTACAAGCATTAATTGATGATTATCTTGAAAAATTTTGTGTTTCTTATTGGAACAAGAGTTTATAACTTAGTCTCAAGAATCAAATCCACTCATTGGGCCTAAAAATGTTATTGACCCATCTTGTTGTAGATGATACTGTGGAATTTCAGTGTTCAAAGAGGTAACTTGAGACCTCTTGAAAACCAATATATTAAATAAATAATTTTAAAATAAAAATACCTATGTGTGAGATCACAAATAAATGTATTTATATGTCTTAGAACTCAATGTAACCTTGTATGAGAAACCTCAAAAAAGGGTTTGGGCCTCTATTTTGACAGTTTTAGGAATTTGTCCCAAAGTGCCACAAGTTTGCTCCAAGACAATTTTAATGTATCTAATTTCATAAAAAATATTAAAAATTACCCAAAATGATGCAAAAACATGTTTAGATTCTCAAAACATCAGATAATGATCAAACTTGCATTTCATGTTCCTCTAAGAAGTGGCAAGTTGTATAACTATTATAGGTGATCATTTTATGCATTTGAATTTATTTATTGGATTTAGGAGTAGTTATTGAAGTTTTTTTTGACATGGAAGGTGATAAAAAATAATATATGAGAAATAATACATCACTTCACTTCATTTGGGAACCATAATGCAAAATAAATATCCAGTAATTGGAAAAAATGATTGCAACTCTACTCTTTCAATCCCCTTTGCAAACTGAGTTGGTTGGCTCATCAAATCAACTCCAAAATTTAAAAAAATGATTTTAAACATATGATAGGGGATTAAAAACCCCTTTTAATTCATCTCACTCCTTTTTATAGAATATTTCAAACAAGAGCAAAACCTACAAGGTGCATAGATTAACAAGCACATTAGATAGGCGAACTTATTAAAAATGGTTCAATAATCATAGGCATCCATAATTATGAAAATAAAATCAAATTGAATATGAATAAGTACATAAAACCCCTATGATAATTTTGCCTAAAAGCTCTCTTACTAGTTATACCATCTAAAAACCTGAGGGTTATTCTTGTTTGCCAAGCCTAGTGGAAGAAGAGAAGTAGTTTTCTCAATTTCTTGGAGATTATGATAAAAATAACAATTATAAAAATTATGTTTAATACCAAGGGATACTTCTTAAATTTCCTCAACTAAAAGAGTCTATACAATTTTGTACACCTCATTAAATTCTCATTCTTTCTAAGAAAATTTTCTTTCTTCAAAAGAACCTACCACTTTTCAATTATAAATAGTTAATTAAGACATATTAGGACACATGGGTTATGACATCACATTTTTAAACATTCACATTTCCCAATGAGGACATATAACTCATTTAATGCTCTATATTAACCCCAAAATGACTCTTAGGACTAAAAAGATTATGACCAAGGCTAGATACACATAAAATCACACAAAATGAGGTATGGCTGACTTCATGACATTATAATATGCCATTAAAAACATTTAAATATCAATTTTTTACCTACAAGGGTCCTAATTTGACCTACATGGTCAAATTTGGTCAATAACAGCTTGGGAGGTAGTTTCCTATTTTGGATGCATTTTCATTCAATTCTTGAATTTAAAATATATCAAATTTAGTGGTTTTGCAGGGGCACTAGTCAAATTTACAAGATACCCTAGCGACAAATGGATTCTAATGGAACTATACAAGTAGCTGATGGAATTACATGATTTGCAGTCTAAATTTCATCATTCTTCAGTTAGTTTTCCTATTGTTATTCACCATTATCACTTTTTAAGATTTTATAAGGCCAAAAATGTATAGATAGAGAAGTACCATAAATAAAATCAATCACATTTTGAATCTACATAAAATTTTGATTGTAGAGGCATAGCTTAAAACATAGTTTCTCTTTAGTATACACACATTCCTACACTTAAAGACTTCTAGATTGATTATAGAGATGAATTTGAAGTAAGGAGAAGAGATAAAAATAGGATGACTATTGGAAAAATTCATTCATTTGATTTATCCACCATTATTGAAGATATAGAAGATGACAAACAAGTGATTCATGATTCTTATCATGTAATTGGAGGAGATAATTCTCCATTTCCATAAATTGACTTCAAGAAGAGTCAAGTAAAGACTATTGTTGAGAGAGCTTTAGTGGTTCTTGCTATGACTTTAGCATGGCTTCTTGGTAAGGGATGATGTATAAAGGAGATAATAATGATATAAATGGGCCAAGTAAGTCACAAGATAAAATGAGTGCAAGGATATAGTATCTAAGAGCCAAATAAAAAATTGAAATTAAATAATAATGTTGATGATACATACTCCTTGGTAAAAGAAAAGGAACTAGTTCAGCCAAATACCCCTACATATCCTCAGGTCTCTTCTATAACCACTCTTATTTTTACCATTCTTGCTTCTACCACTCCTATTTATACCACATCCATCACATCTTCATATTCATTACCAGTGAAAAACATTCATCGACTATTAAAATAGGTAGATCCATCCAAACTCATGCCACCTCCAAAGTCTCATAGCTTTAAACCTCCTAATAAACCTATTCATAAGGATAATAATATTCCTCCTCCACCTTCATATTCTCCACCTACTATTCCTCTTCCACCTCCTTTTGAGAATCAACCAACCATTACTTCTATCCATACCCAATAATATCCAAAGCAAGTAATTGCTAGAGAGGTGACTATGTCTTAAGAAATATTACAACAAGAGATAATAGATGAACTAGAAAAAGAGAAAGAGGTAGAGATATAAAAATATAAAGAATCATAGAAATAAAAATATGAGCAAATAATTTCCAATGTTTTTCAATATATTCTTGATGCACAATAAGTTCCTTCTTAAGAGTTAGTGGTGAGAAATAATCAATAGCAAATGGTGATTCATTCAACCACTTCAATTGGTATAGATTTCTCTTCATGGTTTTCATTGCAAATAGCTCCTGAATCAAAGAAATAAATTAAATTGGAAGAGATAAAATTATAGGTTATATGAAGTCTTGATCATAAGGGTAAAAATCCCAAAAGTGCCAAAGTGACTTCAAAGCTGATAATTGAGCCTTCAGGTTAGAAATTTGTAGAGATATTAGTTCCTCCACATGGTAAGAATAAAGGTGAAGTCACTAAAAAATAATTGATAGTTATAAAGGTATCCCTTGGAAAAGTCACTACATAGTGCTTGAAGTAGGACACATAGATCTTTATCAATACTCTTTTTTAGAAGCTGGATGAAGAGAAGGCTGACAAAGCCAAGTTAAAAGAATAAATTTCTAAATTGTGTGAAATAATTTCTAAGTTGGAAAAATATGCTCCTTAACAATAATTAATTTTAGGAGATATGATTGATCAACAAACAATAACTAAGGTAGAATAAAATGGTGAAAAGGCTAAAATAATTGATGAATGGATAGAAAAAATGTTACAAATTTCACAAAACTGATTTCTTGAGGTCCCAGGTACTTTAGCTAATATTGAAAGTAAATTGGCACAGATAAAAATAGTAATGAAGGAGATTGAAAATGAGAATGGAATATTTTAATTTCAACAATAAATCCTTCACTAAATAAATGTTTTTAGTGAAAAGATTTTTATTAAAGAAAAGATTATTCCAGAGGGATCAATAAAGAAAGCAAAGAAAGAGAAACATATTATACATTTTTGCATGCGTATTCTTGGAGCAATGCTTGAAGAAATGAATACTGTAGATGAAGATGCTCAAAATGTAAAAGTGTATCTAAAGGACTGCATCTTCTACCTCACTAATGTTTGGTCTGAGAAAATGCTAAGGACACGAGCAATTTCATCAGTAATTGAAATAATTAATTAAAAAGGTCATGACTCCTTTTATATCAAAAGCTATAAAGGAGTTAATAAAAATTCAACAAGAGGTCAAGAGGATAGAACCTAGGATTGATATGATGAAAGGTTATTGTAAAAATTTATGAAGGGAACTGCTAAGAATGGAAACATAAAGGCAAATAGTTTCCAAGTTAGATGATGCACCCATCCAATTCATGATGTCTTAACACATCAGGTACAAGAAAATGTGTAGATCAAAAGTTTATGAATTGGAATGATTTTTATTTCTTATCTTCTCAACAATTTATATCTTCTTCTATTTGCTTCACAAATCTATTTGAAGTAATTTTTTTTAAGTGATTACTTTGCAAGTAATGTCATTTAGAAAAGTTACTTGTAAAAGTAAGTTGCTTTTTAAAATGTAAGACTCAAGTAACTTGGATAGATGCCATTACTTGAAGTTATTTTGTAAAAAAAAATTAATTTATAAATCTCTACATAACATGTAAGGAAATTGTATTTGATCTTAATACTAAAACTAAGAAATCATTACATGTCATCGATCATTGCATGCCACATAATAGAAATTCTAGGAGGAGGTCTCTTGACGGTTTTAAGTTTTTAACACAGTACATGGGAATTCAAGTATTTTTATCTTAATTGATTTTTACATATGAAATAATATAATTAAGAGTGAAGACCTGCATCTCAGGGGGATAATACTTTTTAAAAATCAATTGTAACTGAAGTAAGAAAGTTTAGGCAATCTAAAACTTTGCATTTAGATTTTTGAATTTTTTATATGAAATTGGTTCTAAGTGAATAAGAATAAAGTTGATTTTTGAGGAACTTTGCATCTAAAGAGATATTTTGGTACATTTTTGAAGTTTAAAATGATAAAATTTATGTTATCTTTAAATCTAAGCATGAATTCTAGTTTTTCTTAATCATTTGCTAAAAGAATTATCATATCTTATATGTTTATCTATTTATATAGATACAATAAGCTCTATGAAACTAATTTTTGTGAATTACAACTTCTTTTTTCTCACATATTATAGTCACTTAATTCTCTATATCCTAAAAATTCTTTACATATTCTTTGAATCAGCTGCTTACCTGCTGAAAAATTACTATGTTATGGTTCATGAACTTCATGATTAAAGTAATACCTCAAGATAAGATAACTTGTTCATAATTTGTATAAACAATGAATAACTGAAAGCATGAATAGCCAGAATATATAAGCATAAAACATAAAAGACCTTCACTATTAAATGAAGGGGATTAAATCCCATTACTACCTAGGTACTTTTACTAGCCTAAAAAATATCTGGCCAACACACTATCGACCCAATATTGCAAATATATAAAAATAATAAATAAAATGATGAAATGATGAAAAATATGAAATAAAACCTAGAAAGTTTCGATTCACATCAGGTTCACTAGAATGTATGAAATTATAAATACATCATGTCTTTAAATCAATCATAATTTAGAGAAGAGAGATCATATTTACACTTTTGATTGGGGATACACTAGATAATCAGGAACATTACTAATATGGGGATCTATTATACCCAATTAGGAGATCTCTTACCACAATAAACAATGCTGGGGAGCGTTTTAAAGCCTATAGTTAAGCACAATCGTGCAAGACCCTAAGTAATCCCCATGTTTTTATATTTCATTAAACTAATAATAAAGTAAAGAAATATAATCTAGTGATCACCAAATCGTATGGCACAATATGGGTGTTATTAAACAAACAAGAATGCATAGGATAATCTCAATTAAGCTATGTATGAGTAAGACCCTAATACATTAGGAAGAAGAGTAATATTATTCAAAGCCAATACTTATGCTACTTCTATCTACTAAAGAGAAGAACAAAGTTAGAGAATACTTACCTAAAAGATGAACCCATCGAGACTTAATCTATCCCTTGGCCAAAAGGGATTCACAAGAGGTTATTGTGGGTTGTAAGGATCACTAAGAAAAGGAAAAAGAATCAAAGACTTATCCATAAGACTAGATTCTCTAAGTAGAAACCCTAAACTAAGACTCCTTAATTAGAATGGTGGAAGAGCAGATTGTAAAAAAGTACAAGTGAATAATAACTCTTATTCATTAGTAAATAATGATGAAATGATCTTGTATATATAAGTGGATTTAACCCTAATCCATTACAAAAGTTTTGGTTGATAGGGTTGACTGAGTCAACCTAGTACTATTATGGATAATAATTCACTAAGTCATGGGCTAGGTTGGCTAAGAGCTGACCTATACCCTGAATGAATTTTACCCAAAATAGTATAGGGTTGACCAAATTGACCTAGTACTATATAATGTCAAAATGGGATTAAAGTGAGGAAAATATATATAAAAGATGGGAAAATACTGGAAGAAAGTACAAATTAGGAGTATTATCTTAGGGAATGGTTTTCAGAGCTAGTTAAATTTATAATAAGTGGTAATAAGGGACAATAATCATATGAAGCACCAATGGTCTACCCAAAAATTTCTTGATGTACCCTTTAGGGTGTATACATAGAGATATCGAGTCTCGATGGGTTCCTTCAAGATAAAAATAATTTGTATTTGATAAAAGTTTAAAATATTATGTGTATACAAAAATGAGCATCCTTAAAGGCCATCAATTAGGAATAATCCATTTAAGTATTTTATGGGATATAGTATTTCTAGATGGATGTTAACTACCTATATTTTGATAGATATTCTCTAAGATTTATTGATATTCTCCATGTGATACACATCTTATATATATGCCTTAATTCTTTCTATAAAGGACTCCTTCCCTGATCATATAATAAGCATCTTTAATCCTTAAAGTTCTCTTTTTATCTCTTTTGAGTTCTTGGGGGCATGTTCTAGTGAGTATGAATTGGATAATATCTAAATACCAATATTATTTGGAGACCTATGTCTAGAAAACATCTTTAATGGTGATGTGTGGGGTTTGGTTTTATCATCAATTAAACTATGCCTTATCCTCTAATGATCCTAGTAGGTTTGATTTCAATATCAAATTTATATAATTTTGCCATCCATTTACCTCTTCACTCTCCCAATTAATTCTATCCTAGTGTAATTTTTATCATAGGGTCCAAAACTATGGTCATGGTCTTATTTTAGAGGATGTAGCGCCTAAACTTCTTGACTACTTTAATGAAAGCAAAGATTTACTTATCAATAAAGGATTACTTAAACTCTACATCTCTCAATTTAGTAATCATAAATGAAATAGGATTTTCACTTTCTTCCCTTTTTTTCATAAATACGGTATTAAAATTATGTTTTGAGGTCAATGAGTATAAGAAAACATCTTTAGTGAAATCTAGGTTTATTGGTATTGGGGTTTGATAAATAGACTTATTTATGTCTTGGAAGGAATTCTTAGCTTCAGGTGTCCACTCCACTCTAGTTTTCTATTTGAGTATTATGTTCAAGGGTCTAACAATCTCTACAAATCTTGATATAAATTTCCTTATGAAATCTATCTTTCCAAAGAATGATTTGAACTCCTTTTACTATTTGGAAACATTATTTTCAAAATCCTATAGATCATGTCTATGTTAATAGTCATTCCATCCTTATTAATAATTTATCCTATCAACTTGCATTCGGTAACACAAAATATTAGTGTTTTCAATTTGGCTTCCCAAGGCTAAATGCCAACCCCTAAAACCAAAAAAATTTCATGACACATACCCAAGCCTACACACAATGATTGTGTTATAGGTACAATCACTTAGGGGGGTGAATTAGTGACTCTAGATAATGTAAATCAATTCCCAACTATTATTCATTCATCATACATAAACTTGATCAAGCAACATAAACATTCAATCACATACATCTAAAGCATACATAAGAGCATATATCACATGAACACATCATATATGTTGGAAACCTTCTTGGGGAATAAAACCCACTAAACCTATAAGATAGACTACAATATTATAAAATAAGATCCAACATTTAAACCAACACCAACTAATCAAGGAATACCCATCCCTTAGTTTAATGAGACACCAATCCCACAAGTAGCTACTACCCCTATCTAGCTAGGCACCCATAATAACTAGACCTTTAGTAAGTTTTACCTTAAAAAGAGGAACCAAACCCCTAGGAAACCAAAAACCCACTCAACTACCTTGAAAAAATAATATTGAAATTTTTTTCATGCTCTTTAACTGATGATGACCACCTTTGTTTTCTATCTTCACATTCACTCTTTCACCCAAATAGTCTTAAGGGCTCACTCGCTCAATCTACTTCTTCTAAGCTCATTAAGTCTAATGACATATGTATAAACATGACTAATCCTATGTTATCTCTGATGGTTCTCACTAACCTGTACCTTCTCTTTCAAAGTTTCTCTCCTTCACTTGAATCAACACTTTAATAACAAAAAAATTAGTCTAATTATGCCTTGTATTTATACCACTCTCTTGGTATAACCCACATTGGTCAACCAAGATGCTTTACATATTTGAAACACACTTAAAATAGGTATATAAACATGTTACATTTTATAACCATACTCTTCATAGGTTTGTCATTATGTCATTATCTCCAAACCAACATTAGTTCTTGGTGAGACCTAAAACAATTAGGCCTACATACTAACATGTTACATGTGAGACTATTTCAACCATGTTCATCATTTAAAAATGACTAAAACACATCAAACCTGTTTCCAATATCCCCTTTCTTACTTCCATATGGGTCCATTCCACTTGTAAAACCAACTCACACCCTGAACCTACCAATTAGGTCTCCTCACTCTTAAGGCTTTCATACATAGAAAATACAGTCTCAAAATTATTAATAAACAACTCAAATATTTTACATAGGCATATGATTAGGTCATATGGGTGAAACATTTAGGACCTTTTAAATACCCCCATATTACTTATAAAATATAAAATATTCTCTAATCACTCAAATAAATTGTCTCATAATTACCATTTAGACTAGTCATACACAGTCAAAATACAGTCAAGATATTTTGAATCTTCATAAATAATAAGGGGAAAATTATTTAAAAAAATTCATTATCATAAATATTTAATACTTAATTTTTATCTTCATATTAATTTTCATCTTTAACTCTTCTCATAACACATTTAATTTACCCTACAACATGGTCACTCAATCTGCTAGTGCATTCAACAACCACAGTCAACTTCTAAGCAATTGTTCACACTAAAGATGGATTGTTAAAACCTAAAACATATATAATAATAGTATTTTTGGATTATAAAATACTATAATTTTTTTATTTCATCTTAAAACATCAAAATACTATCAAGAACAACTCAATTATCCTTCTTAGGTCACTTGTATAACATGGTTAAACACATAGTCAACTTTGGAGTTCAATATCTACAATTATATGAACATTTAAATATTCTAATCAACTTATATATATTAGCATTGAAGTGATATTCAAATTTTCATTTTAATCCATAAATAATTTTTTTATATATCAATATTTATATCTCATAGACCCATCACTAGTTTTTCTTCACAAATTTGAATATTAAATTTCCAACGGTCACTATGTTAATGCTAAACATCAAACACTTTGACCTCATCTAATGCTCCCTAAAAACTTTTAATAAACATGCACCATATATTTATTTTTAAGTATCCTATTTTTTATCCTACAATGCTCACCATTTATCTTAGATTGGCACTTCTATGATCAAATCACTTGGCAGCCCCATGTTTCCTCTCAACACCTTAAAATCAGTCTTCTAATGAACTTCTATCAATTGGCAGCCCCACATGCCCTCTAAGCACATTAACTATTTGAATCAAATGAACTTCCTCCACTTGGCAGCCCCATATTCAATCTTCACTATTTGAATCAATATGCTATATTGTATCATAATCTGCAAATCACATGCTCACCATTGATCTCTATTTGATAGGTTTCATGTTCGCCATTAGATCTATTGCTCAAACTCTGTGATTGTGACAAAAGTCACTAGCACATGCAATCTTGAATTTTTGACTCTAAACCATGCCATTGGATCCTTATCTAGTCATATTAAATGCTCACCATTAGATCTATGATCTAATTAAATTCTCATTATAGATATTTGACAATGTAAATTTGGCTAAGTATGGGAATTAGTACACTCTACCTAAAAAACCATCTTTGCACCTTAATCAATTTTACCACACTCAATGTAAAGACCTAAAATTTGAACCATATGATCAAAATTTATATAATAATCCATCTATGTATCAAACTATTCATAAAAGCTTCACACATGTCAAATATGACATCAAAAAACTACTTACTCAACCTTATCTATCAAGATGACTACTTGAGCTTAGATAATCATACGACTATTCTAATGAATTCCATTCAATTCCATAACCACTCTAAGCACTCATAACATCCCATAGGGTCTCTAAAACATGTGCATACCATCAATGTCATCCATTAATTTCATCACTAAGTTAAACACTGTCCAAACCATCAATCTAATCACTTTGTCATTAATGCACTAGTACGACATGCTCTCTTTGACATCAATGACAACCAAGCATCAATGACCATGCTAAAAAGTTTCCCTCTTTATCATTGGTGGAAAAACATCCTCATAATTACTTAATTTTAAAAATGACTTCATTTAAACTCCTTTATTCTAATCTTTCTCCCCTTTGACATTAATGATAAAGGGTCTCTTCCTCAACATGCCAACAATCATTCCTCAACATCATGTGTGTATTCAAATAATATTTAAGAGGATTAGAATACTTGCATACATTCAAGCATATGAATCAATTTCTTCCCCTTTGATATGCACCAATCTGAACTTGAACTTTTCTGATCCTTGGACTTGACAAATTGCTCACAGAGCTTAGAAATCTCCCCCTAACATCATGCTTCAAATCATGTCATCTACTCTCTAACATATACCAATATAAACTTGGTATCCTTTGATCCTTGGACCTCTCTTCTTATATAACTCACAAACTCTCTTTTGTTATGCAATAATATTTAATACCTTTTCAAAACACATGACTTGGTCTGATCAAGTCATCATATCAATCTTCTTGAATTCATAACTATATCATATTTATTCATATATACATCATGACTAGAACATCTCACATATTCTCCCCCTCACATCATGTACAACTCTTAGAGCCTTATAAACTATTTGTTTTAGTTCCCCCTAACTCCATGCTATACACAAATTGTCATCTTCTTATGCAATAAAATATCTTGATAACACACCATTCTTGATCAAACACCTAGAGATCTTCATTCTCTACCTACAGACCTTCATAACCAACATATTCATACTTCACCATTTGGCCAACTAGACCATCCTTAATATTTTATTAAAACTTTGATTTCAGGATCACTGTCCTTGAATATATCTTCTAAATGATTCTATCACAACACTTTTGGAGTAGATTTATAAAACTCATTGTTCCCCCTAGCTAAACACATTTTCAAAATATCTTTATTTTCTTTTAACATCAACCAAAGCTCAGTTGGCATCCACCATGCTTCCTCTTTTCAGGTGTCTCCTTAAAGCCTAGATAGAGACACCCTGACCCACAATATCCTAGAATAATGTGAAACTAGGAGTTTCCCACAACTCCTCATATTCCTTCTCCTCTTTGGTCATCTGATACTAATAGTTCTTATTCTTCTTCTTAGGCTTATGAAAAGTGTTTTATTATTTTAGGGAAACTAAGTTTTAATTTCTAAATAATAAATGGGTTAGATTAAGGGGAAGAATGCAATCAAGTGTATGAAAACAATAGATTTATATCAATTTGATCAAATCAATTACATAGGAAAAAGAAAAGACCTATGTATAAAAATAGGTTGAAATAGATGATTTAGAGGTTTAAAACTATCATGCAAGATTTGGAAGATGTCAAAAACATGAATCTAGTTTTCATTTGGTGAAAAGGTATGATCACTAAAAATCAAACACTTTAGTGTCTAATGCTATAGTCCAATTCCAACACTATTATCCAAATCAAATTCTAGTTATGGATTCTTATGTGGTCTGGTTCCTGAGTCCTATAGGTGTATTTATATTTTTATGATCCCCTATATGTGTCATTGTATAACCTATTTTATTTTACAACCCTAGGTCTATTTACACACATGAAACAACAAATATATCAAAATCAAATAGGGAAAAACTAGGTTAGGGGAAGTATAATCACATGATCTAAAACCTCTACTATATTGATCACTACTTACATTAACTCCCAAGCTAAGGTATTAGATCAAATGTAGTTATCCCTTAGGTAATGTGCATAATCAATGCACATGATAGATATAAGAATGAACTTTTGCCTAGGCCCTTCCTTGATCAAGCATGCAAATCTATGTGTAATGTAGAATGTTGAGCTATACTATTGACTGCTTTTAATTATTTACTATGTCAAAGTAGTAAGTGCTAGATATAAAATACCTTGTGAAGTCCTTTATATAGGAGACTCTTTATTTTGAATTTGAGAGTTTTATTTACATTAACTGACATTCAAAAGATAAACAAAACTTAAGGGAGGGGCTAAGAAGGGTTTAATACCTCTTAAGTGAAGAGAAATGATCGTTGGGGCTCAAAATGCAAAATGATAAGATCACACAAATGGGACACCCTAGGGTCTAGTGCTATAGTCTAATTCCAACGCTATTATACTATATAAGTTTGGGACATGGGGGAATAAGATTGGCATGGAGAACACTACCTAGCTAAAGTGGAATGACTGGTCAAAAGGTTTTAAATGACTAGTTATGGATAAATATGTGACTCAGGCAAGAAACAAGACTAAGATAGGCAAAAAAAAAAGATATGGCTAGTGTGAACAAGGCTTATATTCTCCAGTCAGAGTATCTTATAAAGAGGAATATAAAAATACATGATATATATGGTTGTTTGACCAATTTAGGGTGTATACATTTCCCCCTCTTTTATTCTAGTGATGCAATGAAATGAAATACTAGAGTAAAATAAAGAAGAATAAAATTCATACCTGAACCTACCTATTTGGAGATGAATGTGCTACAAGGATCTAACTCACTTCTTAGCCAAGGAAGTGGATGAAGAGTTGAGTAGTGCCTAGAAAAATAAAGAATCCTTGAAGTGGATACCCCCTGTACTAAATCTAAATTTCAAAATCCATGTAAGATGGAGATGGAGGGCAATGCTTACCCCCTATGCTGAAACTAGCTAAAAATGATGAATGTTCAAAGGTCCAAAACTAATGTTTATCCTCTTTCCCCCATAATCTCATGTAATATAGAATGTGTGTATAAAAATCTATATACTATGAAGAGTAAAATATGTCATGCCCCCACTTCGAATATCTTAATTATAACTAAGAAATGTTTAGAGGCCCAAGACTAATGTCTATCATCTATCTTACATAAACTTGTGTAGTCTGGATCTGGACAATATGATATACCAACCAATAAAAATGACCATGTGGTCTAACCTAGTGACAACCTAGGTACAACTAGGTGTAATATGAAACTTCAGTCAATATACAAGAAGAGAATGACTTGTCTAGCCATTCCATCTATATATTCCTGAATGATGAATAACATGAACATATATGTCATGCCCCCAAATCTGGTATGTGAGTGATGTGTCTATACGATCTAGTAATTTATATAACCACATATGATATGACATATCTTGTCAATCCTCATGTGCAAAATTGGAGACCAAAACGCTATGCTCTGTACTATGCCTATAGTCTTCTATCTAATTTTGTAACTATGTCATGTTGTATGAAGCTATATGTATGAGACATGTAATATGTACATGCCCCCAAATAGAGTATCTAAGTTTGTATTTGTATGAAAATCATTGTGAATCCATATAATTTGAACCACTAAATTTGAATAGTTTATGTATCTATAAACTAAAGTCACTATGGATCCATATAATCTGAACTATTATATGTGAATAGTCCATGCATCTGTAAAGTCAAGGTATATCCCTTTGAATGTCTTAAGTAATGCTGAGTGACCCATATAATTTAAATCAATATATATATCTCAATCAATATTAGCTAAATCTGATAATTTGAATGTTGGATGTGTAATATCCATGGTGTATCCACTTATGAGAGTAGATGGGTATGTTAGGTAAGTGTATAAATAGGAATAATATGAATGATACCCCCATTTTAGGGAGAGGAACAAAAATTGTGATAGAGGAGGTTGATCCAAAAGTGATGACTAGTGGCATAGTAATAGAAACAAGATTGGAATGTTGTGAATAGATTGAAAGGTTTTTGGATTGATTAGATTGAGTTGTTAAAAGTGGAACACATTTTACTTAGTGAGGACCAAGGTGTGTGTCTGGGTATGAGAAAAATATAGAGATGTGTGTGCCATAGTAGGCAAATGAGGTAGGAAGAGAGTGAATCTTGAGTGATGTTGAAAGTATAGTTGTCACAATTCTATGGAAAGAAATGGTTTGAAAAATAGAGTTACCAAGTTTGATTTATTGGTAAAATAGTATTTTGTTTTGAATGAAAAAGTAGTTAATATAGGAAATTGGATTGATTTTTGATTCATTTATGCATTAAATAGATTGAGATTTTTAGCTCTAGAGTGAGAAAAATGTGGAGGAGACAAACACCTATCGTGACCTAGTTTTGAGTAGTTGGTGGTCAATGTTCAGGTTGGTGGTGATGTGACCTTAGTAAGTAACCTAAGTGCTTGGTTTTTGTCTATTTTAGGCCTATTTTAGTGTTTTTGATCTCTTTAAATGATCCTAGGAAAATGTTTTTTCTATTTTTGGTGCTCCTATTTGAGGTTTTAGTTCTCCTATCCAAGGTTTGATACTCCTTTGTAGGTTTCAATGCTCTTATCTAGCACTCTTGTGCTTTTTACAACACTATTGTCTAATAGGTAGGATTTTTGAGATGTTTCTTTGTTACTTATTATTTTTTCTTAGATTTTGACTTGGTATTGTTGACTAATGTATATGTTATTTATGGTGATGCAAGGTGAGGTGTGGATGAGATATTTTTACAAGCGTTGAGTGATGGAGACATTGAGGCTGTTACCATTGTCTGATGATGAGAGAGCTATCATGGATAAGGTACAGTTGGGCCATATGTGTGACCTAGGAATAATGTAGTGGGATAGATATCTAGCAACTTCCTTATGTGAGAGGTAGAATATGGATACATTTACTTTCTATCTTCCTACAAGGGAGATGACTATGACTCTAAAATATGTGTATCACATACTACATTTACCAGTTAGTGGGTGGTGAGTGATGGTACAAGATTATATGGGTGTTGATGTGATTGATCATGATTATTTATACTTTTTTGGTGTGCCCTCAAGTATAGATTGGAGATGTATTGATAGTGATGTGCTACTATCAGTTATTGTGTAGTCTAGTGTTCCATTCTTACATAAGTGGTTGGTTATTTTGTTGGCATCTTTTATTACTATGGATGGGATTGATGTGTCTATTTCATATAGGCTACACTATATTATACATAGTGTGCAGGTATATGATACTATATTCTCATGGGGGAGGACTATGAAAACCCACTTATATAGGGATATTTATAGGTTTACATAGGATTCATTTAGTGGTGGGGTGAGTGTAGTGACCTTGTTGCATTATTGGGATTATGAGCACATAGTAGTTGTGTGGCCAATTAGATTACCTAGGGTAAAGTTGACACCTCCATATCCATTCAAGGAATGGTGGATGAGCATAGGGGGTATTTGATCCCATGGGATGGACCATTATAGATTTGTTTTAGATTGATTGGTGGCTAGTGACATCATAAAGAGGCCTTACAGAGGATTTCTTAGGTGGGTAGAAGATGGAATATAGATGTGACATATGACATTTGGCTATTGGATACATGATAATTAGGATAGATTATATGATAACTTTTAGTATGAGTGTGTTACTAGATAGTTTGGGGTACCACAAGATATGCCCCCAATAGCATGGGTGTGGGTGAGGAGTGCACAAGCATCCATGAGGGTAGGATCTTATGTGAAACCTACCGTGGTTGAGCTTTCACCTTTACCTTTGGATGTAAAGGATTTAACCATTGATATTATAGATGTGGATGATGTGGGATGTACAAATGTGTATACTACATGGTAGGATAGGCATCAATAGGATCTATTTTACCCTATTGAGGTAGGGGATGCTCTAGAGTATGAGGATCATGAACCAATATAGATGATGGGAGGTAAGAAATGATTATATTTGAATTGTGTATAAATTTATGCTTTTAGTTTGGTTTTAAAGTATATAGCTAGTGTAGTGTCATACTTTTTTCATAGGTAAAGTTGGAGGTGCTCAGGATGGAATACAGGCTAGAGTAAGAAATGGAGATGATGATTACTAAGAGATCATAATTGAGTAGACACTCTAAGAGATCAAAAAACATATCTTTGATGATGTGGTGGAGGATGGATTGATAGAGTAAGTGACGGTCATGGTTGATATCTATGCCCATTTATTTGATAGGGATGTTATAATGACAATTGCATATGTTAGGGTAGTAGGAGTGAGAGATGAGTTAAGAGCTAAGTTGGATAGGCAAAGGATGCTTCCTCCTAATTTTGGTTTTATTAGAATGAGAATCATGGATGAGTATACATATATTCATAGATGATATTAAAACTTGTGTAAGGAGCATGGTTGGCTACTAGAGTGAATCATCATAAGAGACATGCGATAACTCAAGGAGATGCAAGGCTATCAAGTGCTAGGATAGATTATGAGACTAACATTGGTAGAGAGAGTGAGACTAAGAGTGAGGGATTGATGCCCATTCATGACTTATTTTACTTGATATCAATATGTATATATTGAAAACTTTGTTATATATATATATATATATATATATTGGATATTTGTTTTGATTTTGACTCCGACATATTATGTTATGAAATTGGTATATTTGTTTTAGATGGTTGATTAGAAATAGTTGATCTGGTATTGATGTTGAGGTTGCATATGTTTGGTTAAATGTTATTTATGATGTTATTTAATTATTCAAGTGTGATTCTAATTTCTATTTTTGAATCATATGTAAGTAAAAAAATTTGTTTATTTTATAATTGGTAAATTGATTTGATAAAGTGAGTTGGTTTAAGATAGGTAAAATAAGATATTGATAAGGTCAAGATGTGGATAATTTGGTTTGGCTAGGTATGGTTATTTGGAACTAGGAATGTTAGTTTTTAATATAAGGGGATGTAATATATCACTCTATGCATATCAATCCCGTATATTATATATCAGTATCTAAACCTTGATGGCCAAATGAATAAATGGCCATACTACTCATGATATGTAAGAACATGCTCTATATCTAATGTTATTTGTGGTTTACTAACTATAATTATATGTAGAGAATCTATAAGATGTAACCTTAGTGGATGTGCAACTAAAATTATGTGTTGTGAAGAAGGCTCATTTATCCACAATCATAGTGGATTGCTATGTGAAATAACACCTTGTGGCCTCTATTATGATTCATATGATTGAACAATTGATTGAGATGGAATAGTAACCTATGATGGGGGCTTATATAATATCAATCATAGTGGGTTACTATGTGAAATAAGTCCCTAAAAACTTAGTTTATTGAATATCTATCTGAATTAGTACTATATAATGTGGGTTTATCTAATCTTAACCATAATAGGTTGTTGCACAAGATATGACCTTGAAAAATATGTTATGGTGCCTATAACTATGCTGGATATGTATATGGAACTGCATTATGTACTCCTTATAATACACTATTATATGTAGGCTACTCTCATTGTACTAGTCTCCAAACCCTTTGAGTAGGTGGGATAAGAGATCTCATATGAGGATCTGTGCTAGAAAATACATTACTTTCAAGATGAGTAAGTGATGATTCCTATGAAGTAATGTCCTAGGATGACTCATTTGTGGAGGAATGAGGTTTGGGAATCCATGATGGAGGAGATATTGATTCCCTCTATGTGAATGCTATAATGCCATTATAAACAAATATATTAATACAATCCTTGAGTCTATAACAATAATTATCTTTGTGTCTATGGATATGATGATAGTTAAAAAAGGGATGATGTGGTTATCTATGTAAGAGATGTGGATCTCATTGATGAGTAGAAGGCAATGTGATTAACCTCCTATCTAGTAGTCTTGATAGTATGACATATGGGCCATCTCACTCTGAATCAAACTGTAGTGGTGCCTTATTTCTATTCTTTGTAGTGCATACTATAGGTGGCACTCTAAAAACAAGCATTATGTTCTTAACTAGTTATTTTTCTAGTTTTGGTCTCCTATCTTGTTTAGGACATGGTGGATGCTATGTTATAGAATCTATAGATAGAGGTAATGTTGTGAAATATAGAGTAAGTTGATCAAGTAAACCTACCTCAAGTAATCCCAATTTATTCTCCAAGGCTAAAGTGACTAAAAGAGGATTCTATCTGATATAATATATGCTCTAGGAGAGGTTGGTGAATCTCCTTAATAAAGATGTGTTAAAACTCTAAATATATTGGTTTGTAGATCAAACGTAACATGGAAATCTTAAATCATAAGACACATCACTAACTGGTTCTAAATAATTTTGATGAAATATGGCAATTTTCTCATAAGTAACATGAGGGCCCATGTTTTCTATGTAATATCTAAGAAATGCCTCCTCTAAGTCATCATATGTATGTAAAGAATGAATAGTGAGTAGATGAAAGAACCAATTATGTGCATCACCCACTAATGTCTACTAAAACAACTTTAATAGAATCAAAGGACTCACATGAGATAGAAAATCCTTCTAAAAATCTTTAAGGTACAAAAATATATTTTCAATTCCATAAAATTGAGGCAATGATGGCATCTAAAAATGTTTAAGCAATGAATCTTTCACAAATTTTTTTGGAAGAGGGTTATCATGAAAATCATTGGTATCCATCCAAGACTTATAAGTATTGTTTTTTAAAGTAAGGAGATGTAATTAGTGTTGTAATTCACCAACTACATGCATTAAATAAATAATCTCTTGGGATGGTATATTAGTATATTGAAGTGGTTCATTTAAACATTGAATTTTATCATTGATTTTAGCCATGGGAATGCTACATTTAGCAATTGTATCATAGAGAGGAGGTGTGCTTACTTGAACCTTTGGAAGAATAGTAACTTGGACCTTAGTAGAGGGATGTGGGATACCATTTTCTTTAGTTTAAGAGTGAAAAATGGGTTCTACTATAGTAGGGTGTGGCTTGGGAGATTCATTAGTATCTTTTGTATTTAGTGAATCACATTCTAATTTAATAGAACATGTGATGTTATTATTGGCATGTGTATCATTTGTAAAAGAATCATGCATAGAAGTAGAAGCAACATTTTATAATGAATTATGTTTGAGAGGAGTATGAGAAAATTTAAAATCATGGGATGCATATTACTCTTCACTATGTGCATAATAGTCATCATTATTCCATGTATTATCATAATCAGAGTTTTGTTAATATTCACTCTCATTTTCATAATCATTTGCATGTTCACTGTCATACTCATTATCACTTCAATTATCACTAGGGAGAGAGGTAAGAGAAGATGTTAATTCTTTTTTAATATGTAATAAATTGTCATGTGAAATTGGAATACTATGTTCATCTATGTTATCCATGGAGGGAGTGTATGCATTATTTTCATATTCAATATGAGAATTAAGAGTAAGAGAGTTATAATTTAAACATTCTTTTGTCATTTTTTGAGATGAAAAAGTAGAGTTAAGAACATGAGATGGATCATTTGGAATAAGCTTTGAAAATTTGATTCTATTGTGTTTATATTACTGTAATTTGAACATATAAGTAGAGAGAGAGAGAGAGAGAGAGAGAGAGAGAGAGAGAGAGAGAGAGAGAGAGAGAGAGAGAGAGTAGGTTAAAATGCAAGCAAATTATCACAAAGGAGAGATTAACTTGGAAATGCATGACTAATTTATACATTTGATGTATTTTGTATAGTAAAATGAGGTGAAAAGTAACTTTCCAATTTATCAAAATTATTTTATTTAGAAGAGGGAAGGAAATACATGGGTTTAAGAGAATAAAGTGCATCTAATTTTTATTCACTATAACTTTCATATTCATCATCATATTCCTCATTACAAAAATAGTAATTGTCTTCATTATAAATGAAATCATTTTCCACATTTTTGGCTAATGTGAAATTTTGCAAATTTGTCCATTCATTGTCATAATTATGAGAGAAATTTAGAAATTTATCTATGGGATGAGAGGGAAAAAGTGCCTTAGTGGCCATTTTATTGCTTTCACCAAAGATAATATGGAAAATTACTATTAATAAAATAAATGAAAAGATACTACTAACATAGAGATTTTGAAATTATTTTTGACACTCTAAACAATTTGAAAAAATTTCAAAAAAATTATTTAAAAATTGTAAGGGAGGAAGGCTTGGGGTTTGAGGACCTAGTTTGGAAATCTAGGGTTTTAGGTTGGGGTTTTATAATTTTTGAAAATTAATTTAGTAATTTCAATTATAAAATAAATTTAAATAAAATAAATGCACAAAAATTTATACAAAAAACAAAATTTTGAAATTGAATTTTTGCACAAAATGTGAAGGAAAAACCCTAAGGGTACATAGGGTTTGAAATTTGTTCAAAGTAAGTTGGGATCACCAAATGTTTTATTATTTTTGGGAAACTAGGTTTTAGTTCCTAAATAATAAAGGGGTTGTATTAAGGGGAAGAATGCAATAAAGTGTGGTAAAACAACATATTTATATTAATTTGATCAAATCAATTACATACAAAAAAGAAAAAACTTATTTGGAAAAATAAGATGAAACAGATGATTTAAAGGCTAAAAACTATCATGAAAGACTAGGAAGATGTCAAAAACTTAAATCTAGATTTTGCTCAATGAAAGGACGAGATGGATTAAAAGTGAACACTTTGGTGTTTGGTGTTATAGTCCAATTCAAATGTTATTATCCAAATCAAATTATTGTTCTATATTCCTTTGTGGTCTAGTCCATAGGTCATGTAGGTGTCTTTATCTTTTGTGATCATGTATAAGTGCCACTGTATAACCTATTTTCATCCAAACCCTAGGTCTATCTACACACATAAAATAATAAATATATCAAAAGCAAATAGGGAAAAACTAGGTTAGGGGAAGTATGATTGCATGATCTAGAACCCCTATTATCTTGATTGCTACCTACATTAACCCTTAAACTAAGGTCTCAAATCAAATGTAGTTCTCCCTTAGGAAATGTGTATAATCAATGTGCATGATAGATGTAAGAATGAACTTTCACCTAGGCCCTTCTTTGATCAAACATGTAAATATATGTGTGATGTAGAATGTTGAGCTATATTATTGATTGATTTTAATTATTTATTGTGCCAAAGTAGTAAGTTCTAGATATAAAATGCCTTGTGAAGTCCTTTATATAGGAGACTCTTTATTTTGAATTTGGGAGCTTTATTCATATTATCCAACATTAAAAAGAAAAACAAAACTTAAGGGATGGGATAATAAGGGTTTAATACCTCTTGATTGAAGAGAAAAGATCGTTGGAGCTTAAAATGCAAAAGAATAGGATCATCTAAAATGAGACATCCTAGGGTCCAATGCTATAGTTCAATTCTAGTGCTCATGTCCTACAAGCTCAAGACTTGGAAGAATAGGATTAGCATGGGTAACACTATCTAGCTAAGGTGGAATGATTGGTCAAAAGTTTCTAGATGACTGGTTATGGATAAAAAGGTGACTCAATAAATAAACAATACCAAGATAGGCAAAATAATAGACATGGCTAGTGCAAACAAGGCTTGTATTCTCCAGTTAGAGTCTTCTATAAAGAGGACTATGAAAAGACATGATATGTGTGGTTTATTGACCAATTTATGATGTATACAAAAATCAACATGCTCAACCACTGCAATATTCTCCTTTTCTTCTAAGATTGGATTGACAACATATGGAGACAATAAATATTCATGGCATAAATTTTCATCTAAAGAAAGAACCTCATCACTAGGCATTGGCAACTGATGTTATCTACATGAAACTTGTTTAATAATAGTAGGATGTTCTCTCAAATCCATACATCTCCTAGAACTAACCTCAATTAGCACTTTGGTATTTTATTTGACCTTGACTTGAAATGACTTTTGATTCTCCTTTTGTATATGGATAGATGACACATTCTCTTGGCATTCCTAAACATTCTTCATATATGATTCCTCTTTTACTTTAGCAGGTAGTCCACCTTGATATTTCAACTCAGTTGAATTATTTTTCTTAGTCTTTAGTTCCTTAGGATTCCATACCAAGGATTGATCTTTCTTGAGGACACTAGGATGTCCATGCACATTTTTATGACCTAAGATCTTTATTTTACAATATATTTCAATATGACCAACCTGATGATAACTAAAATAAATAACATCATTCATACCTTCTACTTGATGAATATTATGAATCTTAGTAAACATACCATCTTATCTCTTAGGTTCATTATGATCAATCTTAACTATCTTAGGTATCCATACCTAGGTTAGTATTTATCCATTTATTTTGGGGTATAATATAGTAGTATGTCCCTTGTCATGATAATTATAGAAACTACATTATCCATACCTCTAGTTGACTAGCTACTCTTTCATCTATAGTTTCTTACCTTATGACCAACCCTATGACAAGCATAACAATGACCATTAAAATATATTTCATACCTCATGGAACTTGGCTACCTAATGGATATTTTCTTGTTGATCTTGGTACTTGCATCCTTCTTTTCTTGAGCTAACCTTTCTTGTTCTTTCTCAGTCTTGTTTACCTTGTCAACAAATTGCTCATGTTCATCCTTTAATGAATATAGATTAGTCTTTAATTGAAATCTCTCATCCTTTTTAGCTCTCATACTTAAACTTACAGCCTCTAACTAAATTTTGAGAACTTGTATATTATCCTTATCCTTCTTAGCTTCTTTAACAATGTCATCCTTCAATACAGAAGCTTGCTCTTCAATAATCTTTATAAAATCAAGATTGGAATTCAAATCATAATGCTCACCTTTATTTGAATTTAAATTATCATTTGTCTCTTCTAATTAATTCTTGAGATCATGTATGGTCTCCTTATCTTCCTTAGCCCTTTTGACCATGTCATATTTCAATCTACATGCTTTCTCTTTTATAAACTTGAATATTTCTTGATTCTCCTTTTCCTCTCTCATGGATTTGATTGACAAACTCCCTTCAAGATATTTGACTTGAGCTTGAAGACCCTTGATCATATTCCTCATTTTATAATTTATCTTCTTTTGCAACTTTAGTTCACCAAGTGAACTCATGAGCTTAGCTTCTAGATCAATTTATTCTTCCTCACTATCCTAAGAAACTTCATCATCAAACATGATGATATTTTCACCCATATTGTACCTTGGATCACCTTCAAGTGGTTAAACTTGCAAAGAAGGTCCTTCTCTAATACCAATTTTTAGAGGCACAAGCAATAAGAGGTGGGGTGAATCACTGATTCTAGATAATCTAAATCAATTCCCAACTCTTATAAATTTAGCATACATCAACTTGATCAAGCAACATAAACATGAAAGCACATACATCCAAAGCATACATGAGAGCATACATCACATGAACACATCATATATGTGGGAAAAAATCTTGAGAAATAAAACCCACTAAACCCTACAAGATGGAATATAGTCATATAAAACAAGATCTAACTTTTGGACCAGTGCCAACTAATCAAGGAACACCAATCCCACAAGGAGCTACTGCCCATATCTTGATGAACGCCCAAAACAACTAGGCCTTTATCATGTTTTACCTTGTAAATAAGAACTGACACCATAAGCAACCAAGCACCCACTTAGATAATTTTAATAGGTTATATTGAACACTTGTTGATATTCTTCAATTGATGATTACCACCTTTGTTTTCTCTTTTCACCTTCACTCTTTCACCCAAATAGTCTCAAGGGTTCACTTGATCAATCTACCTCTTTTAGGCTCATTAGGTCCAATGACCTATGTATCCACATGTATATGATTTATCAAATAAACATGATTAATCCTCTTTACTCTCTAATTATCCTAACTGACCTATACCTTCTCTTTCAAATGTTCTCTCCTTTGCTTGAATCAACACTTTAAAAACAATAATTAGTCCAATTATGCCTTATATTTATACCACTCTATTAGTATAACCCATCTCAGTCAGCCAAGATGATTTACATATTTGAAACACACTTAAAATATTTCCATACACAAGTTACATGTGATAACCACACTCCTTATAGGTCGGTCATTACCTCATTATCCCCAAACCACCATTAGGTCTTGGTGAGACTAAAAATAACTTACACTTGGAACACCAAATCACACCTTGTGTATGGACATATGTTAAGTGTGTTTCCAATAACTCCTTTATTACTCCCATATTGGTAAATTTCACTTGGAACACCAAATCACACCTTGAACCTACCAATTAGGTCTCCTCGCTCTTTAGGATTTCATACATAAAAAACATTATTTCTAA
This sequence comes from Torreya grandis, assembly GCA_037957365.1. Classification (NCBI taxonomy): domain Eukaryota; kingdom Viridiplantae; phylum Streptophyta; class Pinopsida; order Cupressales; family Taxaceae; genus Torreya; species Torreya grandis. The sequence continues at coordinate 192,064 of JARHVA010002047.1, forward strand.
CTTTTGAAGCAACAACTCAAATATTTTACATATCCATATGATTAGGTCATCTGGGTCAACCCTTTAGGACCTTTTCAATACCTAAATGTGCCTTAGACACTACAACACATTATCTAAGCAATCAAATCAACTCTCTCAGAATGGCCATTCAAATTGGTCATAAATAGTCAACATACAATCGAGCTATTTTGACTCTTCATAACTGATCAAGGGTAAGTTATGACAACCAATTACTTATCATAAATATTTGATACTTAATTTACATCTTCATATTTATTTTATTATTTAAATCTACTTATAACACATTCAATTTACCCTACAACATGGTCACTCAATTTTCCAGTGCATTTAATAAACACAATCAACTTATAAGCAATTGTTCACACTAAAGATGGATTGGTAAAACCTAAAAAACATATAAATATAGTATTAATGGACTATAAAACATTATTAAATAGTTATTTCATATTTAAAATTAAAAATAATATCAATAAGAACTCAATTATCCTTCTCATGTCACTTTCAGAACATGGTCAAACACATAGTCAATTTTGGAGCTCAATATCTCCAACTCTACAAACTTTCAATTATTCTAATCAAATAATTTGGATGCATATTGAAGTCGTATTAAATTTTAATTTTTAATACACAAATAAATTATGAATATACAAAAACTTATATCTAAAAACCCCATCACTAGTTTTCCTTCACAAATTTGAATATTCAAATTACAACAATCACAGTGTTAATGTTAAACATCAGACACTTTGACCTCATCTTGTGATCCTTGAAAATTTTGAAAAATAAAAACAAACCATAAATATATTTTAAAGTATCTTATTTTTAATCCTATAATGCTAATCATTTATCTTAAATCCATGCTTCCATGATCAAGCCACTTGAAAACCATGTGTGCCCTCTATGCACCCTTTAATCAATATTCCAATGAACTTCCACCACTTGGAAACTCTGCATGCCTTCTAAGCATATTTACTATTTTAATCTAATTAAATTTCACCAATTTTAATCCATACATTTAATATTTACTATTTTACTCAATATGGTCTATTGGATCATAATCTACATGATAACACACTCACCGTTGATCTTTATCTGACATGTTTCATGCTCATCATTAGATCTATTACTCAAACTCCATGATTATGACACATGTAATCAGCATGTGAAATATTGAATATTTGAATTAGAAATAAACCATTGGATCCTTGTTTTATCATATTAAATTCTCATGATTAGATCTATGATTTGATTAAACACTCATCATAGATCTTTGATAATGTAAATTTGGCTAAGTATGGGAACTTGGTAAAATCTGCCTAAAAAGCCAACTTTTCACCTTAATAAAATTTTCTACACATAATGTCTAATCCTAAAATTTGAACCATATTATCACATATAATAGGATAATCCATCCATGTATCAAAATACTCCTAAAACCTTCATACATTTGAAATATGATGTCATCAAATTGCTTACTCAACCTTATCTGTCAAGATGACTACTTGAGCTTTGACAATCATATGACTATGCTAATGAATTTCATTCACTTTAATAATCACTATAAGAACTCATAACATACCATAGGGTCTATAAAACATGTCCATACTATTAATATCATCCATCAATTGCCTTACTAAGTTAAACACTATCCAAACCATCAATCTAATCACTTTGTAATTAATGCACTAGTACCACATGCTCTCTTTGACATCAATGACAACCAAACATCAATGACCATACGCAATAGACCTCATACATAGGTGATGCCATATTTTGGTATCAATTTAAAAAAATTTAGAATTTATTAAGGTCTCATATTGTGTCATATTTTTCTATAAAGATCCTCATATGTCATAGCCATGTTAAGGTCTATTGGTGATGTGGTAGGTTATGATGACCCTTGAGTGAGTAGGAGAGTGTCAAGGTGTATTGTGAGGTATAGTGAGTGGATCTAAACTTGTTTGATAAGTTTGAGGATCTTTTGATAAAATTAAGTTAATTTGAACATTTTGAGGTTATTGACTCGTATGGTTTTAGGGATGTTAGGGAGAACTCTACCAATGGGTTTTTAAGGTGTCTAAACCTTCTACGAATTCATGACATGAGGTAAATACTATGTTTAAGGTCATTATTCATGATACATTTATCCAATCCCATTTTTAGCCTTAATTCTCCCTTAAATGGTCTTTAATTACCCTTCAAACACTTCATGTTGGTCAAATGCACTATAAAATCTTTGGAAAAGGGTAATGTTTCAAGTGTTTCATCGTTTAATAAAGGTCTTTAAAGAGTCTGTAATCCATCACTAGGCATTAAATACCATAACAGTCCTATTTTTAGACTCATACCCACCTCCCACTCAACAAATGGACCCCACACATGCCAAAATACATCCTTTCAACTCCTACCTATTGTACCACTCAGTTTGAATTATCATATAACTCTTCTTTTCCCTCCCTCTATCTCCACTTGTGGTTAAATGTCCAAAATTTGAAGAAATGTAGAAAAATAGGGGTTTTAGGTGTATTTTTGTAGGTTATACAGACTTGTATAGTCAGTTTATATAGGGTATCTTAGGTTATAGGTAGGCTCATGTCAAATAAGCCTAAAATAGGCCCAAAACCAATCATTCCCTTCAACTGAGCTCATTTGCATCCTAGGAAAGCTTTCAAGTTTGTGGATAGTATAAATAAGAGATAGAATGTGGGGAGATCATCTCTTGGGCTGAGTAAGGGAGTCTCTTGACCTTATAATCCATAGAATTTATCTATAGGTTAATTTCTTATAATTTATAAACAAATGTTGATAACCTAGGCACTCGAGTGAGCTTCTTGATTTGTTTAGGGGGTTGGTTTGAGAATTTTTTTTAGATCCAATGATTTTTGTGTGTTCTTAAGGTTTTCATAGAACATCTCCATCACTCTCCACCCTTGGTTCACACGTGTGGGAGTGTGAGAGTAAGAAAATATTCATGTTCTCTCTATTTGTAGACTACAAACAAGTTTTTATATGTTGTAGGGTGTTCAAATATTGATGATGTAAGTGAATGGTTGTTATAGGTTGGGTAATAGTCCCTTGAAATACACTCAAACTTATATGCTTCTCCCAAGCACTCATTTGAGACACCATCATTTATAGGTTCACTTCAAGTCCTTCTAGTGGACTTTCATGTGCGCATTATTACCTCATTTTTCAAAGTGGAAAAGGGGTAGGTGTGAATAGGTCATAAAATTGTTAAAAATATATGTGTACTTCACTCCTAAGTCATGACTTTGATACCTCTCAAAGGACCATCCTCACCTTAGTCTATTTTGCAACATCAACTCTTACTAAGTCACCACATAGGGTGGTCACTATTGAAATGGGGTATAAATCAGTGTAGGGACTCAAAGATGATAAAAAGGGTCTATATTATATGGTAAATGGATTAATTAAGGTCTAAAAAAATCATCTTCACTCTCATCCCACTATGCAAAGATAGACTTCTCTCAATCATATCATGTCTATTGTATAGACTAAGAAATGAGGTGTTACTATTGAATGGGAGTCTTAGAAACATTGAGGAATTTTGAGGAGTAATATAGTCACTGAAATAGAATTAAGGGTCAATGATAAGATGAAAAACTAAGTAAAACTAGAAGGTTTATGCTTACAACCAACGGCCAAATATCATCTACAGGTTGACTATAGAAATAACATAAATGGAGTCAAAAAACAATTTTTAGAGGTATATTGGATACATGGGGTTATAAAAATGTCATAAATACATGTATAAGTATTATTGATGATAAATGGAGAGAAGGATGTAAGAGCAAAGTCTACTCTCTCTCACATAGTCAAGGTATAATATTGTCTTCTACAAGTAGGGTTATTAGAAAGAGAGTATGATGGTGATAAATATGCAAGAGTTGAAATGTAAAGAGTGAAAATGAACACTCTTATTTATTTACTTAATTTATTAACCTTAAATGAATATTTAGTATATTTGAGATAAGTGGGGAAGATTTAATGAACCTACATACCAAACCTAACACAAGAGTATGCATACCAATTGAGAGTTTTGTACATACTTTAGAATTTTTGAAAGTTTTAACACTCTTGGCCAATTGGATAATGAATATATATTAATATAATCAAGTGGAAATAGTCCCAGACTCAAAAATGGAAGGGGTTAAGGACCTATTAGGCATAATAGGCCTAAAATGTAGACATGCCCTAGGGTGGATAGAATCTACGTATGTTAGGAGGTTTTTTAAGATAAGACACCTAAAATGGAGGTAATAAAGGTGAAATATGGGTAAAATGATCATGAAAACCTCAAATTCAATATATTGACACTCAACTAAATGTCAAGGTCTACTCAAGCCTATTAGGCTTAAGCAAGCATGTATACATCAAAATAAAGACATTTAATTTTAAAGTGATCTAAAGATGGAAAACTATAAGGGAAGATAAATGATATGGTTTTCAAATGTAAAATAATATAATTATGTCATAGAGATAATTAAACTCAAGCCCAAGCGTTACATAGGCCTGATTGTGCACTAACATTAGACCTAATTGTGTGAGGGCATGCAAGCAACAGAGTTAGGAGAATGTATCAAATAAGAGAATGTTTAGAAATTTTAAGGAATGGTACAATAATTAAAATACTCCAAAATTAATTCACTAAAGATTTAAATTCATAATCAAATCCCTTACTACTACCAAACACCCAGTCGAGAAGGTAGACCTAGTCATCACACATAGTCAAAATGCAAGATTGATATCTATGAATACGGTCATTAGTAAGATAGTGAAAATTGAGGAATAAATATGATAAAATGTTTCTATTATTTTCTCCTAAATAAATTTCATTATTTCCACACTAATATATTTTGGTCTCTTAAGGGAAGGAATCTAATGATCCAAATAGACTTATCACTCCTAAATAGGCCTAAATAGGCACGTGCCTAAACTAGAAGCTTCTATTTGTTTAGAGGATAGTTAAGAATATAAAAATACTAAGGGGGGAGTGATGAAAACACAACCAATGTCCTTTAATGATGAGATCATCAACTAAGTTAGAAAGAGCACTAAAATGAGATGTTAGTGATACATAAGCATGACCTCCAATAAACCCTAAGGCTAACTATATAATGAGTATAAAGAGATAAAAAACTCAATGTTAAAACTAAAGGGAACATGATACATAGGTATAAATCTCCAAAAACACTACATTATAAGGGGAAATGGATTTTCAAGTCCTAATGCTATTGTCAGGTGTTCTGAGCATGACAGTAAATAGTAACACTAAAGTATAATCACAATAATATGTGACTAATATAGTATTTTTTATGGATATAGGAAAATATAGAGGATGGGGTCTAGTAAAATAAAATTGTTTTTGATGATGTGGAATCCCATCCAGACACCTATAGATCACCTCATAACCATGACACCTAGTTTAGGCCTAAAATTAACTCTTAAAGCCTCAGACCCTATGCTCACCTTAGTAGCATAACTAGACCCCAAAAAGACCATGAGGAAGTGTGATAAGATGGTATAGGCCATGAAACAAGTGTTTATAAAAGTAAATTATGATCAAAATGTCAATTTGGGTCTTTAAATCCACCTTGAACTACATAGACGAGGTAGCCAACTCAAGTTGCCTATTCAAATGCTTAAATGTTTCATGGAAGAGGGACTCAAGGAAAATTTCTTCAAGGGAATTTGGGAATAAATTTGATCTTAAGATACATGGTATGTGGAGTTGGATTAAGGGTCCCATGTGTATAAATGAATGCTAAGAGGTTGGCCTACATAGATTACCTATAGAAAGATCAAGGTTCACCAACTTGCACTCACATCTCTCCACATAAGTTGCATGGGACCTTAATATTTTTATACGTTTTAGGGGGTATATGGAATAAACATAAATGACCATGAGTTTGGGATTGGAGATCTCATCTTTATGAACAATTATTAAGATGGTAGGCCTCCAAAACCTTGCTTAAACCCTAGTAATGACTAAATTGAAGAGATGATGAATAATTGGCATCTAATTGTAGTGGAATTAACATAAAAACACTTGAACCAAAAAGTACACTTATAGGAGACCCTGTCCATGGTATGAGGTTGTACAGACAGTATACGTATTTGATAGAAAATAATACTTTTTTAGAGAATTAGGTAGAGAACAAGTTATAGAGTTATTTGATAAGTTTAAAATCATTAGAGGCAAAGTTTTAATACTTGTTTCATCTTCCAAAGACACCAATTTTCCGAAAATATGCTAGTAAATGCCTGTATAAGTTTCTTTTAAACAACCAATTTGTAGATGTGAAAGATAGGGCATCTAGTTTGGTAAAATTATAGATGTATCTTGATTAGAAAGGCATATGCCATGATACATGATGTTGTTTTAGATCTAAAAATCACCTGTTCATATGATTATAAATTATAATATACAATTTCATAGTAACCAAGCACAATTAGACAAGCTCATATGCCTAATTGGCCTACTTGGGTCAACATGGAAAGATGGAAGCTAGCATAGAGAGGCTAATGGGAAGGTTAATATATAGAGATATTAGCCCTTGTAACTAATGCATTAAAGGAGTAAAGTCTATATTACATGGTCATCATGAGGAATGGAGGTAGTTTCAAATCCAAGTCAACATGCATAAGGAAGAGTGGGTTGCTCAATGCCTCTTAGAAGCCTAATTGCACCTCATTACACTTGGTAACTACCATATATGAAAGTAATAGGCCCTTTATTGGGATTTTTAATACTTTGAAAGGAATCAAGAAAGTTATTTATAGCCTCCATTACCCCACCTCAATGCCTAAGAGGTCATTGAAGGGACCAATGCATGGAGAGAGTTTAAAAAAGACTGTTATGGCTAATGAAATTGATGTATGAGTGGACTGTGGTTATTTATAACTTCTCAACTATAAATCCACATGATTTTTCCTCTCTTTATCCCTTAATTATTCTATTTATTCATGCCTTAAAGCCTTGATTTGTATCCCTTACCTAGGTATGAGGAGACTCTACCTAGCTTTGTACTTAATGAACCTATTATAATGATCAATAGACTATTACAACTTCTCCATGATTGGTTTGTAGTGTGAATATTATTGTATTAATGTCCATAAGTGGTATAAATATTTTATTTTCATGTAATTTCCACACCTATATGTTTATAACTTGTCTTATGTAGGTTATATGAAGTATCAAAGGTTGGTGATCATGTTTGGAGTGTAACATGACTGGAAGTGCCTCAAGATAGACCTCCCACTAATCACCTCCAATTTGGAGTCATTCATCATGGTCTTCATGTAAAACATTATTGCATAGTATCCTCGGAGCTAATAATTTAGTTCATGATTAGTTCACTAGTGTTTTTAGGAGTCCAAATTGAGTGGATGAATGATCATATTGGTTCATCACCACCCCTTAAAGTAGGTTTCTTTTCTATACTCTCTATCCCTTTTCACCCCAACATTAGTAGTTTTTAGTGATTTTGAGAAAAAATTGATGTACTAGGGGAGATAGCCCCATAATATAGAGGTTTGGTCTAATTATAAGGTCACCCATAGCCTTTAAACAATTCTCATGTTATTCCAAGATTGAAGTAGAATTGAACAATCTCCTTCAAAGGTTGAAACTTGGGTTATTTATAGTTTTGGCATGCTTGGTGGGATGAAATTCAAGCATTAGAGAACCCAATTGTATCCTTTCAATCATATTAAAGATCCTCAAGCACTTGGGAAATACATTTGTATTTAAAATTAAAATTGGAAGGCATCGTAAGGTCATCATATCAAAGGTAAGAGTATTTCTTGTTCATAATTCATATTTTTATGCATATGATCCATGAAGAGTTATGGTTGCCTATAGGGAAAAATTTTATCATTCACCTCATTATCAGTATCCTTATGACCCACATCAACTCCATTATGACCCATATCAACCTTTTTTTGACCCTTATCAACCCTATAATGAGCCCCCTTACCAACTTGTTGTTCTTTATAGTTAACCTAAACCAAGAAATCATGATTTGAGCTTAGAGATTGAGAAACTAAAGGAGGAGAGAGATACGTTGAAGGAATGTCTTAGGTACAATAATGAAATTGAATAAAAATCCTTTCTCATTATAAAATCACCCTTGTAAACCAAGATCATCTATCTAATGCAATAAATCCATCTCATTTTCTTACCTCTATGATCATCAGAGATTTCATAGTTCATAATTCCTTATTCTATGATACAATAATAACTTCAATTATCCCTAATCCAATGGCTAAAAAATTTGTATTTGGTGTATAATCCTACTTCTAACTTTAAATTTTAATGAAATATGTTAACTAAAATGATATTTTGTCTTATCAAAAACCTACAACTTAACCTTCATGCTTATACCAAGCTCTAAATTACACAAGGAATCATTGTTTCACCCTTTTCACCTCATTTTTACCTATGTTTGTCTAGTAAATTTATGGCCATTATTGGAGACTTACCCTTGGATATGTCTTTCATGGTTTTCAAGTTTTGGTATGATGTAGGAGTCATAATTAGACCTAGACCACTCTCCAAGTTTCATATTCAGCTTTACACACCAAACACCTCAAGTACAGATTGTCTTCATCCTTATAATCTTAATCTCTAAGTTTTATATCCACTTGAAGATCCACCCATGCCCCCTCAATATCCTACAATAACTTTAGCTTGGAGGTCTTCAAGGCATATAATAACAAACTATGTTATGCCTTCCCTTGAAAGATAACCTTCTCCTATGAAGATTTATATTCAAAAAGAGGAGAGATGTGTAGAGTATAGTTTAAGAGATGTCCCAAGTTTTATAATTTCCCCATTAGTCCTCCATACTGTAACCCTTCATGAATATTAAGGTATATCCCAATTTGATAATGCAATTGAAGAATGCAAAAAAAATAATGTGGTATCCAAGCTTGACAATTCTAAATATTGAGGTTCAAAAAGGACCGTAGTAGTGTTGGAAGCAAAACTACTAGGGGGTGAATTAGTGTTTAAAAATTTCATTAAATTCCATACATCATTAATTAATCATTCAAGCTAACATAGAGATATAGTAATGTACAATCAACCATGTAAATAAGTATGCAGTATAAACATACCACATGAACATAATAGCTATGTGGGAAAATATAATGGGGGATAAAACCCATTATCACACCACTTATACTACTATCCTATAAGTAATGAAACAACGTTTAGTGAGGAACCAACCCCACAAGGAATACAAACCCCTCACTAGTTAGGCACCAACCCAACTAGTTATTTAGAAAGCTCCAACATAAAATGAGGATCCAACCCCCTAAGTGACTTGGAACTAACCCAAAAAATTCAAGGATACTTCTGAAAGATCCAACCTATAATTTAGATCCAACTCACTTTTTTACTAAGCACCAACCCATCCAAGACAAAATTGATCACCTCAAGACCCCATATTACTTTATCAATAGATGGTGACATCTCCTTTAGATATATATCTCTTCTTTATCTACATTCCAATCTATATAATACACATATAACACTCTTATTATTAATATACTAATTATCTCTTCACCCATTCATCTCACTTCAACCTTCTACCCCTCTCAAACAACCTTCTAGGCTTACTTGCTCAACATGCCTCTTCTTAGGCTCATTAGGTCCGTTAAATTTATCGCCCACATATAAAAGATATGTTATATGTTCATAATTATTTATTACCTCTTATTATGATCTTTAATTACCTGATTATTCTTCTCCAAGATCTTCTTCCTTTGGTTACATCCTTTATTCTCTAACTACCTCAAATAAGCCAATTAGGCCTTGCCTTTTTACCACTCACTTGATCTCACCCATAGTAGTTGGACAAGAATATTTAAACACTTGTAATAAACTTTTAATAGGTCCAAAAACATGTTACACAAGTGATACAACCACTCCATAGGTCGGTCATACCCCTTAAGGGCCAAAACCTCCATTAGGCCTAAAGGAAACCTAATGCAATTAGGTCCATCTTAACCACATGCTACCACTATGACCTCTTGGAAACAATGTAGCCTCCATAAATTCTTGAAAAATTTCATATACTCATCATAGTTTATTATTTTTTCCCTAACACTATTTTATTCATTTCACACTTTGAACCATCCAATTAGGTCTTCTCGCCATAAGGCCTTCTCACTACCTAAAAGTCTATCTCATAGAAATAAAGCATAAATTCAAATTTTCCAAGTAAAAACATGAAAAAATCAAATTAATATATATTTAATGGCTTAAAAAACATCACCATATACATTATACATCACCAAAGAGAGCACATGACCTTAAATAAATAGCTTTGATAGGGTTACTTAGAACTATATACAGGCTCTAAAAACATAGTCAAATGGTTTTGAATTTTCAAAATTTAAAAAAAACAAACCAAGAATCCAAAATATTTATAATTAACATTTTATACCTCATAAATATCTTATAATTCATTTTATTCTTCAACTTTATCCCAAACACCTACAACTCATCTCTACAAAATGACTACTCAAACTGCCTATAGCTTCCAAAAACATAATCATGTATAAGTTCATATTTAATTTTTTTAAGATTGATTAAATTTAATATAATTAAAACTAATATCACATTTGTGTTCTATAAATAATACTTCAATATTTATATCTCAAACTCTAGTGAGAACCATTGGTCTTATAGACCAATCTCTCAAGCCACTCTCTCTCAGTCCTTACACAATTTGATAAGCCATTTTGGATTCCGCATTAAAACTTATTAACCTATCTATACACCTTAAATAAAGTATGAATAATTCATTTATTTATTTAAAAACAATTTCATTTTAATTTTATTAAATAACTTTAGTCAAAGAGTCTCACACTCTTTGCTTCACCTAGCACACTTGGAATAGTTAAACTACCTTAAGAATCAGTCATAGTGAACATGACTTACTACACCTGTAGGATAACTTACATGATATTATAATAAATTTATATTATGATTATACATCCTTATAATAAATTCAAACACAAATTTATATAGGTCAAAATGACGAATATTGAATAAATTAATCAGATTTTGAACCTCACTCTTTCATTATCTTCACTCACACAGACAAATCATCTTGAGAGAATTTGAGAATCATAAAAAATTATAAACCAAGGTACAATTATTAATAGGTATTTAAAAAAATTCAATAAATTTTATCCTTCCTTAATCCATTGCAATCAATCCCTAATCTCTTTCTCGCTTTGATTGATTTTTCTCAATGTTTTCACTCTTTGCAAGTTTAGAGATAGGTCAATTTAATTGAAAAAAATATAAAATAGAGAATATAACTTACCAAATGACATAATAAAAATAAATAATTATTCTTAAACTTCAACCTCCATCTATTGTGAAATCTTGACCTAGTCAACCTTGCTTGTAACATCAAATTCTTTAGAAATAATGGTTTTTTTGTATGTTCTACTCACTACCCTAATAGATCACTTCCATTTTGAGACATATGGATTATTAATATACCACATAAAATCATAAAAAAAATCCTTTTTAATCCATTATAGGTCATTATCAACAATATTTCTATCATCAGGTCAATATGAGGGTTTTGGACAAGTTTACCTTCTTAACATTTATTCATATAGTATTACCCCTGAAACCACTTCCTAATGATTGGAAAAACCTATTAATACCATTTTAAATATAATCAAAAAGTTTAGGGACACCAATAAAATCTTACACATGCCAATGAGCGTATACAAATCCTTTTTGGGTTTGGAAACCTTTAATCTGCATACCCATGAGACCTCAAAACATGTTTTCTTTCTTTCTCCTTCATCTAAGGACCTAAAACCTGGTAAACACCCTTGAAACAACTTTTTACACCTAAATCCATGTTCACATATCTATATCGACATCATTATGCCTCTACAAGCCATTTCCATACTTTAGGAACTAGTCTAAACATATAATACATTATTAGCAATATATATGAATATTAGAACACATTATCATGCCATGATATTTTCAAATAATTCCACAAACAACACATAAGTTTTATACTATTCACCTCATCAATCTACCAAGCTTGTGTCTTCACACTACGTCTCTCATGCAAGGACTAAACCTCAAGCTTGACCTTCCTACCATTTTAGATGCAGTTTAAACCTTATTAACATGTTCAAAAACCTTACAATATGATAACCATTACTATGCATACTTCATAGGTATTGTTAACATCTTCTGACCCTTAGTTATATTATATAGAGTTTAAGACTATATTATTTGCATATTAAACATGTAGGACTTACCTTTGTAGTCATACTATGAAACATACTTGGGTTTTTCAAAGCATTAAATTCATGTTCAAATGTACTTAGACTTTATTTTATGCCTCTATGCATTTATCTCCTAGCTCCATCATGCTCATTACATGAAACTAGATATCCCATGTTCAAGCCTTCTTATCACTTCATGACATCATCCTTCATCAAGGACCTATAATCACTCATTTCATCATTCATTACTATAAATCATAAGACATTACATTTGATCACCACACCTCACACTAGTAGGATCAAATAGTCAACCTCATCCTTAGGCTTTTTTTAACATTAATGATAAGCTTAAACTCATATCATCAATGAAAACTTATAATAAGTAAATATTAAGTAATCTAATTAAATAATTTTCCCTCCCACCCTCTCCTCTTGTGAAGCGTAACCAAGTGCATTCAATTCATATTTTGAGAATCAAGTGTGGTGTTAATCCTTCAAGAGTTGGATCATGCTGTAGTTGCAGTTTAATTTCAATATCAATTTTAAGGGGATACCTCAAGCATCTATGATAAATAGATCATCATTGGTACCTTCATTCCTCCCAACATATTAGAATTTGAACATGAAGTAAAATTGGATGATGTGGAGAAGCCACAAAGGCAAGATGTAGAAGCTGATGAAAATGAATTACAAGAAACTTCCCTTATGGAATATAGTCATGGAAACAACTTACATGAGATCATTCTTGAAGTTGAGAACATTTCAAATTAGTTATATGACTCTTGGTATCAATTTTACCATGAGTTATTAAGTCATATTGAATAACTCAGCATGCCATCTTGGAATGGTGGAGTAAGATAGCAGGTTGGGGTTTCAAATGAAGATACTACTAATGCTTTGGATCATAAAGAGGGCAATGAGGGTTTAGAAACATCAGTACAAGATGAGTTATATATTTAATGGATTAAAGTGTTCCCATTCTTCAAAAATGATGAGGATGACTAAGCTGTAGTAGATCGAGAGTCCTATTATGAATCTATCAAATAGTTGGAGATGATTGATAAACATGATGCTTCATAAGTAAATGGCAAGAATGAAAATGAACTCCATGTATTTCCAATTGATTATCAAGAGATGGCCTTTAGAGAATAATTTGAGAAATTTTGTTTAAAATTAGATAGTTTACCATACCCCATGAAGATCTTGGGGAGGGTCTTGAAAAGAACACTATGGCAGCTGACTATTCTAAGTCTCATAGGTAGAATTAAGGGCATCCCATGACTGAGGTAGAAATCACATTGTTTATGCAAGAAATATAATTATGGAATGAGTATTATTGGGTGATTTACTCACCTAACCAACCCATGAACTTGGTGATGGAACCATAAGGTCCAAATATTTTCCCAAGAAGACATGAACATGCTAGTACCCCTAAGTATAAGTGGGAATCCTCATATAATGAGCAATGTATAAATAGACTCAAGTTAAGACATAAAAATTAGGCTTCATGGTGCCATAATAATGAAACAAGTTTTCCATTTGATCTTAAAGGAGAAATGAGTTGGGTTTTTAGTTATTTATTTATATTATTTATTATCTTGTTTCAATAAGTCATCAACACAAGTTTAATTTCTTGGCTTATTTATTTGGTGTCTTCCTTTATTTGTTCTTAGGTTTAGGTGTTATGTAATTTTTTATCCTTTTCATGTGTTTTTAAATTGTTATTATATTCCTAAGAGGTGTCATAAATTACTAGGTCTCTTTGGCAGTCCAATAAGGTGGTCATACAATTCATGATGTCATATATGGGTCATCATTGTCATGGAAAGTGAGTAGGTTATCTTGACCATTAGGTTAGTCAACCCATATGAGTTGGAAAAAATGTTGGGAATTTGGCCTCCTAAGGCCAAATTACAACCCCTAAAACAAAAAACTTTTCATGGAACCCATGCAAGCCTATACATGGTGACCTCATGCATAGGTGATGTCTTATTTTGGTCTTAGTTTGAACATTCTTATCATTAATTAAGGTCTCATATTGTGTCATATTATACTAAAAAGATATTGATATGCCATAACCATGTTAAGGTCTACTAGTGATGTGACAGTAGTCATGATGACCCTTGAGTGAGTAGGAGAGTGTCAAGGTGTTTTATGAGGTCCAGTGAGTGGATCTAAAATTGTTTGATAAGTTTAAGGATATTTTAAAAAAATTAAGGTATTTTAAAAGTTTCGAGGTTATTGATTCTTATGGTTTTATGGATATCTAAGCCATTTTAAGAATGGAAAACACTACCAATGGGTTGTAAGGGTGTATAAACCTTGTTTGAAGTCATGACATGAGGTAAATGTTGTGTTTAAGGTCATTATTCATGAGACATTTATCCAAGCCCATTTATAGTCTTAATTCACCCTTAAAAGGTCATTAACTACCCTTCAAAAACCTCATGTTGGTCAAATTCACTATAGAATATTTAGAAAGTAGTAATGTTTCAAGTGTTTCATGGTTTAATAAAGGTCTTAAAATAGTCCCTAAGCCATAACTAGGCATTTCATACCATAAAAGGTCCTTTTTAAGACTCATACCCACCTCCCACTCAACAACTAGACCATACATGTGCCAAAATTCATCATTTCAACTCCTCCTTATCATACCACTCAGCTTGAATTATCATCTAACTCTTGTTTTCCCTCTATCTACCCTTTAAAGGTGGTTAAATATATAAAATTTGAAGAAATTCAAAAAAACATGGATCTCATGTATATTTTTAGGTTGTACATACTTGTATGATCAATTTATATAGAAGGGGATAAGAGGTTTTAGGTAGGATCATGTCAAATGTTTAGGAGAAGTTTCATAATTAGATAATGTCAAATAAGACCAAAATTGACCTCTCCCTTCAACTAAGCTCCTTTACATCCCAAGAAAGCTTTTAGGTTTGTGGATAGTATGAATAGGAGAGATAAAATGGGTAACTAATCTCTTAGGCAGAGAAAGGGGGTATCTTGACCTTCTTATCCATGGAATTTTCCTATAAGTTCATGGCCTATACTATATAAACAAATTTTAATAAAATGGGTACTCTATTAAGCTTCTTCATATGTGTATGGGTTTAAAATGGAAATGGTCATCACATTGTTTCAAAAACACATGTACCTCACCCATAATTCATGAATTTAATACCTCTTAAAGGACCATCCTCACCTTAGTCTATTTTGCAACATCATCTCTTACTCAGTCACCAAAAATACTTCAAGTTAGACTACACACATATGGTGGTTACTATTGTAATGGGGTATAGAAAAGTGTAGGACCTCAAGGATGATCAAAAGGGTCTAAAATATATGGTAAATGGAGTAGATAAGGTCCAACAAAATCATCTTCACTCTCAACCCACTATGTAAAGATAGACTTCTCTCAGTCATATCATGTCTATTACATAGACAAGAGATGAGGTATTACTATTGAATTGGAGTATAAAACTCATTAAAGACCTATAAGGAGTCATATTATCACTAAATCAGATTGAAGGTTTAGTGAAATGGTGAACAACTAAGGGAAAGAAGAAGGTTCATGCTTGTAGCCAATGACCAAACATCATCTATAGGCTGACTGTATAAAAAAGACAAATGGAGTCAAAAGAATAATTTTTATAGGTATTTTGGATACATGTGGTGCTAATGTGTTAAAAAATCCATGTATAAGTATTATTTATGATAAATTTAGATAAGGATATAATGGTAGATTCTATTCTCTCCTTCATAATCAAGGTGCAAAACTATCTTCTACAAGTAGGGTTATTGGCAAGAGGTTATAATGGTGATAAGTATGAAAGAGTTGAAATGTAAAGAGTGAAAATTAAAATTATTATTTTTTCCCTTAGTTTATTAACATTAATTTAAAATTTAGTCTATTTTAGACAAGTGGGGAAGATTTAATGAACCCACACAGGCTTTTGAGGCCTAAGTAGACCTATGACAAGCATATGCATACCAGTTGATAGTTTTGTACATACATTGGAATTTTTGAAAGGTTGAAAACTCATATAAAGTTATATAATGAATATATATTAATATAATCAAGTGGAAATAGTCCTATACTTAGAAATGGAAGGGGTTAAGGACCTAATAGGCCTAAAACTTAGACATACAATCCTATCTACTAGGGTGGATGGTGTCTACATATGTTTAATGGTTTTTGAAGATAAGATACATAAAATGGAGTTAATAAAGGTTAAATATGGGTTTCATGATAATTAAAACTACAACTTGAACAAAGGAACACTTAACTAAACATTATGGTCTACTCAAGGCTATTAGGCCTAAGCAAGCTTATATACATCAAACTGAAGACATTTGATTTTGAAGTGATATGAAAATGGAAACATATAATGTAAGATAAATGACATGGTTTTAAAATTTAAAAAATTATAATTATTTCATAAAGAGAACTAAACTCAAGCGTAAGGGTTGCATAGGATTGACTATGCACTAACCCTAGACCTGATCATGTGAGTGCATGCATGCAATAAATTTAGGAGAAGGTCTCAAATAAGAGAATGTTTATAACATTAAATTCATGGTATAGGAATTAAAATAATCCAAAATCAATTTAATAAGGAGGGTAAGGTATACTCATACCCCTTACTACTATCAAACACTCAGACTAGCAGGCAAACCTAGTCACCACACACAACCAAAATGCAAGATTGATATCTATAGATAAGGTCATCATAAAGATAATGAAAGTGTAAGAATAAATATGAGAAAATGAGTTTCTAATTTTCCCTTAAATCCATTTTATTATTTCCATAGTAATATATCTTTGTCCCTTTAGGGAAGGAATCTAATGATCTAAATAAACCTATTATGCCTAAATAGGCCTAAATAGGCATGTGCCTAAATTAGAAACTTCAATTTATTTTAAGGATAGTTAAGGATAGAAACATCCTAATGGGGTATTTATGGAAACATAACCAATGTACTCAAATTATGAGATCATCAACTAAGGTAGAAAGAGTACTAAATTGATCCTCAAGGGCTACATAAGCATGACCTCCTATAAACCCTAAGAATGGATGTATAAAAAGTATAAAGTGATAATAGGATCAATAAAAAGAATGTTAAAACTAAATGGAGTATTATTAAAATTTATAAATCTCCACCAACACTACATTTGAAGGGGAAAGGGATTTTCAAGTCCCAATCCTACTATCAGGTGTTTTGAGCATGACACTAAATAATGACACTAAAGTGGAATCACAAGAGGATATTACTGAGATATTAGTTTGGATGGATAGAGTAAAATATATAGGATGGGGAAAAGTAACAAAAGAATTATTTTATTATTTGGAATCCCCTCCAAGCATTTATAGGTCACCTCACAACCATGACACCCAATTTAGGCTGATTAGGTATAAAATTCACTCTTGAAACCTTAAACCCCATGCTAACCTTAGTAGCATAACCAAAACCCAAAGAAAATAAAATAACATGAGGAAATGTTATAATATGGTATAGGAAATGAAAAAATTGTTTATCGTAGGAAAATACAATAGAAAGGTCAATTTGGGTCTTGAAGTCCAACTCAAACTACACAGTTCAAGTAGCCAACTCAAGTTGATTATTTAGATGCTTAGATATTTCATATTAGGACTCAAGGAAAATTATAATAGTGGATTTTAGTAACCAATATTTAATTAATATCCATGGTAGAGTTATTTGGATTGAGGGGCCCATGTTTATGAATGAATGTTAAGAGTCTAGCCTACATAGATTTCCTGTAGAAAGCTCAAGGTTCACCAACTTGCACTCATATCTCTCCACCTAGTATGCATGGGAACCTAATATTTTAAAAAAATTAATGGGGGTATATGGCCTAAATATCCACGACCATAGGATGGGATTAGAGGTCTCATCTTTATGAACCATCGTTAAGATGGTAGACCTCTAAAACTCTACTTAAACCCTAGTAATGAATTGATTGAGGAGATGATGAAGACTTGGCATCTAGTTATAGTGGAATGACCCTAAAAACACTTGAAATAAAAATTACACTTATAGTAAACCCTAACCATGGTAATAGATTGTATGAAAACTATATGAATTTGATAAAAAATAATACGTTTTTAAGGAATTGGGTAGAGAATAGGTTGCAGAGCTATTTGAGAAGTTTATAATCATTGGAGGGGAAGGTTTGAGAATTTTTTCATATTACCAATGAAACATTTTTCCAAAATTATGCCTATAAATTCTTCTATAAGTCTCCTCTAAACAACTTGTCTAGAATGTGAAAAAGAAGGTGACCTAGCGACTGAGTTCGGCAAAATTATAGGTGTTTCTTACTCAAAAAGGCCTATGCCATGATGCATGGTGTTTTTTCAGATATAAAACCCACCTATTCATATGATCCTAAGGTATAAAATAGTATTTCATGATAAATAAGCATACACATTCAAGCTAATAGGCCTAATTGGCCTATTAGGCCTACTTGGGTCAACAAGGAGAGATGGAAGTTGGCATAGAGAGGCTGATGGGAGGGTCAATATAGATCCATTATGCCTTTTAAATAATTAATTGAATGAGGCAAGATTAAATTACATGGTCATCATGTGTAATTGAGGCATTTTCAAATCCAAGTTAACATGCTTAAGGAATAATGGGTTACTCAATGCCTCTTAGAGGCCTAATTACACCTCTTTATACTTTGTAACTACCATATTAGGAAGTAACTAACCCCTTATTGGTCATGTTTATGTTTTTAAAGTAATAAAACAAGTTATTTATATCCTCCATTACCATACATCAATCCCTAAGAGGTTATTGAAGGGACTAACACATGGAGAGAGGTAAAAGAGGACTGTTATGGCTAATGTAATTGATGTATGAGTATACTATGGTTATTTATGACCTATCAATTGTAACTCTATTGAATTCCCAATCACTAATTGGGTGGGGGATTTGAATTGGTGTTTAAAAAAAACTTTATTTCAATTGTAATTTAACATTATTGAACCATCAAAACAACATAGATATAACAATGCATAAAGAACCATTCACATGAGCATGAAACAAGAAAACACATATATGAGTGGTAAACCCTAAAGGAGAATAACACACACCATGATATATTAAAATTTAATAATATACTATGAAACAAAATATCAAATTTATTTTATCACCAAATCAACTAGGACCACCAACCAATATAAAGTCAAGCACCCACTTGACTAGTCTTTATCAAAAACCTACTTGCAAAGAAGAGCCAAATCCCTAAGTGACTCAGCACCAACTCATCCACCTCATGAATTTTTATCACATTCAAAACTATGATATTTTTATGGTATATAAATCATTTAAATACCTCCTTCTACTCAACCATGTAATATTTTATTCACTTATTTTTTCATACTCATAAATAGGCCTAAATTGCCTTGTATATATACTAGTCTCATGGTCACACACCATTTGGTCAGACAAACACCTTAAAACTCTTATTTTAGACATTATATGTGTATTAGGACATATTATTAACATGGTTAAATCATAATTTTAATCCCTTTTTTCTTCCATAACTCAATTAGGCCTTACTTCTCCTTTAGGTCTCCTAAAGACCTAACTGCATTAGGTTTATCCTTTTAGTGATAAAACTTGATGTTTTTAGGCTCTTATGGCATTATCCAACAATAAAAAACCATTAAATAACTTATCCAATAAAATATATTTAAATCCCTCATGATTTATTATACTCGTATAATAAATCATATCATGAAAGCTCCTTTAGGACAAACTACCCTATTAGGCATATGTACCTCAAAAGTATATCTTGTAATAATGAATCTTAAACACCCTTAAGATACTCAAATATGAAAAATTAAACATGTAAAAAAATTATAAATTACTTCAAGTTCATAACCAAATTATTCAAACACATTCACTTATGAGATAAAGTCTTAAGAACATCTATACCACTCGCTTACTCATAACTACCAAATCATCTCAAAAACTAGTCATGATGAATTACACCTCCAACACTTATGAATAAAATTTTCATGAATATTTAAGTATTAAAAATATCCTATGATATCCCCAAAACATCCTCAAATATAAAATTCATATGGTCTAATTGAAAATATTTATCTTGCATACCAATTTATTGACCTTATATATCATTGTTCTATCTACACTAGATAGATCATTTTGTGAGCCATTGTTTCACCACATACACTAAACTTAAAAGTTTATAAAAGAATGATCATGACTTATAATTCATAAAACAAATTCTTCATGCACATTATTTCATCAATATATCAAGCACAAACACTCAAATCTATCTCTTCATCTCTACCTTGGTTTTACACTATTCACACTATTAGGTTTATCTATGATTGGCTTACTTGGATAACAAAAATATAAAACTTTAAGGATATAATCTATCAAAAAACATCATGGACATGTAAAATGAGTCTCTATCTTATTCTCCCATTCTCTTTTTTATCAATACAACTTTTGAGAGCTATAATAGTTTATTGATAAATAAACCTATATCTCTATATTTTCTCTCTCATCTAACTAACCAACACCACCTGGAGGTATTTAGGAGATTTTAATACATGATATAATACCTTATCTAGTAATTTGAATCCATCTTGAGCTATTTTGAATAAAATATTTCATAACAGGTCCTTATTAGGGTTTTATAGAGGTTTAACATAGGTTTGGGTGTTAATGATTACTCATAAAAGACTACCACTTGAATCCAAAAATAGTTCTTAGAGATCTTATCTATTACCCTTCCTAATCTCTCCTTAATAACTCAAACTCCCATGTAGAGGTTACATGTGTTGATTGATGTTTAAAATTGCTTTTTAGGTTTGAGATCTCATTTTATGAGCTCAAGAAGGCCTAAAATAGTGATTCATGCACTTTTATTTCAAATATTAAAGTCAAAATTTGTGATCATACCTATAACTACTTATCTCGCCTCTTTTCATGCTCTCATGTGCATGTTTGCCTTGAAATCTGATCTTCATACCTCATTAGGCAATGTAGGGTCTATAAGTAGTCTAAGTGTAGACTTAGATTGAAGGTCCTACCCCTATAAGTTTACCTTGAAACTTATGATGAATTCTTATATACCTTACTTACATTTTCAAACAATGTCATACAACCTTCACATGCCTATGTTCATTCATCTCACCATGCACATACCTCTTCATGTCATGACTAGGATTCCTATGCACTTGACATTAATGACTTATACTTTTCATATAAATAAGACATTAGTTGGTTTCAAATTATCTCTTTCTCTTTATCTCATGACAACATTATTCCATTAACTTTGTCACATCACACACTACTACCTATCCTTGATCACCTTTGACATCAACCTTCACAAGATGTACATTTGACATCAATGACAATACTTAATAATCTCCCCCTTTGTCATTCATGAAAATCACTCTCAGAAACTTATCTCAATAGGATATTTATCCCTCATAAAATTTATCCCCATTTGACATAGATTGAAAAGATATGCCTATAATTTCTTGGATTACACCTCTTGCAACCAAAACACTCAATACATATGATTGTGAGTTTATGAAACATCATATAAACATGTTCCCTCTATCTCCATGCATATCTTCTCAGCACTACTCACCTAAAATTGGAGATAATTAACCACTTGATTATCTCCCACTAAATACTTGACTTTCTTAATTACTACTAAGAGAAGGAATCACACCTAATTCCTATCTTATATGTTCAAATGTTGTCTTTGAAAGTGGATTGGTTACAATATTTCCAACCTAATCCTTAGTAGATACATAATCAAGCTTGACATTTTATTCACTTATATATTATATTATGAAATTATACCTAATATGAATGTGTATAGTCCCTGAGTACATAAATAGGTTCTTTGATAAACTTGTAAAACTTTTATTGTCATAAAATGTAGGACTAGGACTATCGTACTCCACCTTTTAGTCCTCTAAGGTCTACCTCATCTATAAGAATTAAGTGAAACATGAAGTTTTCATAATAAACTTAGTCTCACAAGTATATAATACCACTGATGGATACTTCTTGATTATCCATAATATTAGTGCCTCCACCACTGTTCTTCCTATCATTTAGACTCCTTGCCTAGTCTGCATCTGTATACTCTATCAAGTTAAATTCCTTTATCCCTAAATACCATAACCTAAATTCCATAGTCCCCTTGAGATAACTAAGTATCCTTTTGACTACTTGTAAATTATTTTTCCTTTGGATCTACTTGAAATATTTTCATAAAACCTACTGCTCGCATGATATTAGGTCTAAAGGTAGTAGTGTATAGCAAACTTCTAATCATTGACCTATATGATGTCTAATTGACCTTTGGAAATTCATCTTCCTTTCTTAACTTACACCCTATTATGTTAGGTGTGCTAACTACCTTGACACATTCCATCTCTTATGTACTTAGCTTATTAAATGAATATACCTCTTTCTGATTGAGTGATTTGTAACCCAAGGAAGAATGATAGTTCTCCTATCATAGCCATCTCAAACTCCTTAATTACATATACAAATTCCGTATTCATACTCTCACTATATCCACCCAATGTGATGTCATCTAAATAGATAACCACTATCAACTTATCATCATTTTTTATCATTATGTATATATTATTGTTTGTAACTCCTCTCTTAAATTCTTAATCTAATAGATACCTATCCAATCTAGCATACCAAGATCTAAGAGATTGATTTATACCATAAATAGACTTTTAAATATACATACATAGTAATTATTACCTGATAATCAAAAACCCTTAGGTTTCTCTATGTACACCTCATCTTCCAAGTTCCCATTCAAAAAAGTTGATTTAACATCCATCTAATACACCTTCAACCCTTTAAACCTTGCATATGATAGAAACAATCTGATAGCTTCCATTCTCTCTACTAGAGCAAAGGTCTCCTCAAAATCTACCCCTTCTACTTATTCATACCCTTTGTATACTACTATATCCTTTTGCCTAGTGACTTCTCCATATTCATTCAACTTGTTCCTAAACACCCATTTTGTGTCAATGACATTCTTGTCTTTAAGCCTAACAACTAGTTCTCAAGTCTAATTATTTTTTATTTTTTATAAATTCTCATTCATATAACCTATCCAAAACTTGTATTTGTTTAATTATATAAGGTTCTTAGGTTAAATCTTAGACAATAGAACAACATTATCTTTATTTAGGTTACTTACCAACTTTTTATTTATTTGCATACCTCCATTCTTGTTACCAATGATTTGTGATTTAGGATGGTCTCTCTGAATTTATCTTGAAGTACCTTTTAAATATTGTCTTTCCTTAACTTATTCTTCTTTCTCATATATCTCTATTTTTTATTATTCATTCTTGAAGTCCAAATTCTCTAATACATCCTTTAATTGAGAGTGTGACTTCTTAGAATTGGTCTAATCAATCTTCACATTGGTGCTTTACACTATTTTCTACAACCTCTTGTTATAAAATCTATATGATGATATTATTGACGAGTGTCACAAGAATATTACTTCATCAAACCTTGAATCAAACATACCTATGTCTTCCTAATCTCTTTTGATGAAGTATTTGCTTCCAAACACTCTAAAGTGTTCCATATTAGAAAGTATGCCTTTACATAGTTCATAGGGGGTCTTATTTCCACTAGTCCTTATATGTCATCTATTTAAAATGTAGACTATATTTCTCACTACCTCTCTCTAGTATCCATTAAATAATATTGATTCTTTGAGCATAGTCCTTGCCATTTCTTGAACTATTCTATTCTTTCTATCCACTACCCCATTGTACTGAGGTGTCCCAACTAATGATAATTTTCTCCTTATCCCATAGACATCAAATAAGTCATAAAATTAATTGGACCAAAAATATCCACATCTATCAAATCTTAGTCATATGATCTTTACACTCTTTTCATTTTCAACTAGATCCTTGAATGACTTGAACTTATTAAGAGCTTCTGACTTTTCTTTCAATAATGCTACCCAAGTCATTCTTATGTAGTCATCTATGATTAACATGAAATAGATATCTATTTGAATGCTTTGGATTCTTATATGACCATAGATATCAGTGTGTATTAACTCTAAAGGTATTATAGTAGAATACTCCTTTGACTTTAACCTTCTCTAGTTTTCTTACCATGTTGACATGCCTTGTAATGTGTGTTTATAGATTTGGTGATTTTAGACATACACTTCATAGACTTATTAGAGATTATATTGACCAAATTATCAAATTTTAAGTGTTGTAAAATTATATGCCATAGCCAAAATTCATCCATATTTCTCATAAATCATCTCTCCTTCTTTATCTCATTTAATACATATAGATTGTTCTCAGTCCTCTTAGAAGTGGCAATTAGCCTTCCTGATTTGGCTCTCCTTATATCACACCCTATGTCATGAAAGGTTAGTGTATGCCCTTGGTTACACATTTGAATTAAAATAATAAAGTTATGTTTCAATCCTAATACATATAACACATTCTCTATCTTGGCCTCCCCATTGTCCAAACTCAAGTTACTTTGCCAAAAATATTGGTAGTTATGTTATCTCCAAATCTCATTATCCCTACATCATTCTTATTTAATGAAATGAACTTGATTTTTTCCCCATGTCATGTGACTTGAGAAACCACTCTATATATACCAATTCATTCCTTCATCTTGGATGTGAAAGGACGTTTGATCTAGCATAGATTATTTTCCTGTTATCCATAGGATTTGACTTCTTTATCCACTTCTTAGTGGTATGAATATGTACCTTATTATCTTGATTGATATTCCTCATATGTATTATCTTAAAATACCTTGTAATATGTCCTATTTAATCATAATTATAGTTCATAATTATGTTTCTACTATTTAAATAATCATTCATCCTATTCCTCCATGAGTAATTGATTCTATCATGATGTCTACAATCCACAACTTTATGTCCATATTGATTCTATGAGAAATAGTAACCATTGAAAGAATTCACATACCTTATATGTCTTATGTTGAATGATGCATCTTTACCTTTATTTTCTCTTAAAGGAGTCACATTATTCTTGA